>CM067358.1:23651665-23736665 GCA_034190875.2 Urechis unicinctus | reverse complement strand
TATCTATATATATCTATATATATATATATATATATATATATATATATATATATATATATATATATATATATATATATATAAAGGCTATATTAAATGAGGATGACCAGTGTATGGAATTTTCCTGACCTCATATTCAGGTAATTCAATTTATTTATAATAACGTGTAATGGTTCAAATATTGGCTTTGCTTCATAACCCCCTCTGCGGACGCCTGTACACATAAAATATATCTAATGTCCTATATTTTATGCTGGACATACTAACGGTAGCAGTTGCGACGTTATATCCGTGTTTAATGGATGCTTTGGGCGTGTGTTTTGTGTCGATTAAAAAAAACATCACGTTGATTATGTTTAACGACAAATACAGTGCACCCCTTGCAAGCATAATTTTTCCTTTGATTGATGCGGCGTCGTATTTACTGGATAAATATAACTTCGTGTACATTGCACGACAATGCATTGTTGAAGTTGTTGATGGATCATGTGATTGGTACGTTCAGCTAGACGTTTAATGTTAATGCTTAATACTGCCATCTCGTATTCAAGATATTAAGTCTACGAACACAATATGATTATTGCCCCTTCACACAGCAAAAATTCTCTTCACTGTCCATTCAATGGTACAATGGAGAAAGTTTGACAGGGTGAGATATAGATAATCCCATGTTTAAGAGCTAATACTTTCGGGTGGCCGATGGATTATCTGTAATAAAAATAGATTCCAAATGATATGATTGCGGTATATGTTGTGACTAAAACACTAATTACTTGATTGGTGTATTCAGCGTTAGCTTATAAACCTTATTTTGTCACCTCAGGAATAATCATTATTTGACTGCACCTACTTCCAGAATCAACAAGACAGAACAGACCCTGCTTACGGCCAAAATACGTTTTCAAATGTTATTATCACATAATCAATGCCAACGTCACCCGTATTGGAAGTAGCAGGTATGGTCGCATTTGTGGACATTATTGCATTATATTCGTCAGGGCTATGAGCTTATCAAAGGGGCATCTTACTAATGGGGATTCATATATTCAAGTGACTTCCATGAATACGAGAATATTGAGCAAATGTCGGAAGTGTTGATAAATATCTTGTTAGCACAAAAGCAATGAATACTTAATGTCTCCTCGCTCAGCGTTACTATTATTTGACTAAAGTCATTGAGGCTTTTTTTTTCCGTCATGTTGGTTAATAAGGCTTATGCTATGTCGGTATATTAATGAGAAACTAAAGAAACTTGGCAAAAAAAAAACGACTTTTGAAATCACTCGTGACCTAGTTATAGCGTTCTTTGTTATGTTTTTCACTTGGTATTGTGTGACATTTATTACTACTTCTATATTTGCCATAGTCATTGGTGATTAACTCCGTCTGCTAATTGCCATCGTGACTAGGCACCTATGATCCTCGGAAGTTGTTGCTGTTGTCTGATCATCATGATTGTTTTCAAATATGGCGCTGCTACTCCTAACACAAAGAAGGCTTTCTTCATAGCAACTTTAAACATATGTGTTCGTTGTCCTTTTTTCGACTTATGGACGGAACATGATATCAACGGCCATCAACAATATCCTAGGGTCATATATTCATGAGAAAATTGTCTTTGGTGCCTCTAATGCATCACACGAAAGCAGCGTGGGGCACCAGTCTGGAATCATATCTGCATTAGAAGGCGACCCATCACGGCATAAGCAATAACCATAACGATCATTGTGCGGTTAATCCATGTCATGCTAGGCCCATAGAGCATTTCATAAACTCATTGTGGTTAACACGTTTCTTTTGCTGCTTAAGTTGATTCCTCATAATCTAATAAATCAACCCAATTAGCATCGCTGCCACCATTTGCGATGACCTGTTTATCTTACAACCTACACACGTCACCAAGTGCATGGCTCACGGAATAATTCGGCAAGCGCTGTATGCTCGATTGCATGGCAATTTAGCTCAGTAGATTAAGTCCTGTCGGCTACACAATCCGCTTAGAACTGTAACTGTGAAATAAATTTTTGCGGCAACATTATTTAATGCATTTCAAAGCAAACATAGCTCCAATAGCTTTACATATACCAGCAGTTCCCGTTAACTACAATAACCTACCCACAGTGATCAATTGATCTATCTTGGCACGTAACTGTGAATACATATTGGAAATATATAAGACACACGGATATCAGAGCATCAACGGCCAGTGGAAAGATTCGTGTAGCAGCTTTAAGGTTAAGTATGCCACATAATTGTGACGTGTGTAACTAGTAGTAAATTATCCTCTTAGAATGCAGAAATTAATGGATGCAGAACAAACAATGCGTTGGTGCCGGGACAATAACATGCGTTAGTGTAATAGTTGAAGTAAATAAATAAATACATTTGTACCTCTACCGCCATTAGCGTCGGGATCTCGAGGTTTCCGCATACTCGTAACAGCCAAGTTTATGACTCATCCAATAACGGGGTTGCATGGAATATCGCTGTCAAGCTTGAATTTGTGTATCTTGCCATCACGGCGTGCCTCGTTTGTGTAATGTGTCGGGATGATCAGTATGCAGGCTTTGAGAGTGTACATATCCGAATGTCAGATAATATTTTGAGTGTATGGTGAGCGACAGGGCAGAGTAGTATGTATAATAGGGGCATGAGCAGAGAGCTCTCACCTTTTGGGCAAATTAAGGAACCTGAGATGCTGGAACACTTGCTGCGGGAGCCCATAGCCCTTTTCAGCACTGGGCGAAGCCACTCCACACGGACCTATGTTAATGGTACTGAGAGAAGCCCAATATATATTTATGCAACCTGGTGCATTGGATTGTGACGTAGCAGCATGTGTAAATATCTCACACAACGACAAACCTGTTCTAATCCGACCATCGATCCCTTGGATAACGTTACTGACCACTGGCTAGCTGATATGCTTCAATTGGAGCCTGTCCAATGTGTGGTGCAATGCATCTTGCATGGACCCAGCAGCAGAAAAACGCTTCTGGGAAGCCCTTCTTCAAAGCAAAAAACCCCCGTCCCCTCCAACTACAGCACAGAGCACACCAGATTGCTTCTCCTGGGTCTTCCGGAGACTGATCCGGCAATGTGAGACAGGGTTGTTAACAGGGTCAACGCCTGTACACCAATTTCCAAAATCAAAAAAGCTAATGCCCCTGTCTCACATTGCGGAGTAGTCCCTGGAAAACTCCGGAGCATTCGGGCGGCACCATCCGTGTTACATTCCTGTAGTGAACACGGACCTAATTGCGTAATAGACAAACACGGAGGCAATACGGTGTCGACACGGATGCCTTGGTGGCAACGCAGTACATCCCGCAAAAGTCCTTGGGAAGACTCAGGCAACAATACGGAGGACACAGCAATAACACGGAGGACCCGGCATGAAAAATGGAGGATCCGGGAATAAACATGGAAGAGCCTGGAAGACACTGGAAACAACACAAGTATCACGGAGGACAGCAATACGGCAATATAACTGAACAGGCTGGCAGCAACAAGGAACGACTACGGTTCTACCTGGATTGGGGTCAAAAAAGTTAAAAGGCTGTTCCAACCATCCCATTCGACACTAGAAACGTAAAAACATGGATCTTGCACTACCCCTACCTACCCTTAAGCGCTCAGTTTCTGCTGGTATATCTGGCAATCAACCAGAAGCATTCCGGATACTAGATACTTGAGATAAGCGAGACATACTTCTACACAAGTGCGTCTACTCTTAGGAAAACATGGGCAGCTGGATGCTGCATGCAGAGCCCCAATGCGGCCTTCTGCGGCAGGCTGAGAGACAAGTGAGTCTGCGGATTGGCTTGCGACCAGGGAGAACTCATGGAAAATGCGCGAAAGATGGTCCTTACCGCATATCGTATTGTAAATCAAATCTTGCCTCTCTAAAGTTCGCTGTATGGCCCATGCAACCTGCGAGGCCAAAACCTGCTGCAGCACACCCGGACATGTGTGCCGTCTGACAGCGGCACCATACTATTGGTTCCCACTGAATGATTCATGGCCAAAATGCACATTTGAGAGTCGTTAAGGGGTCTGCATATTGCCGGTTGCACACGTGTGCCAATATGTTTATTCATATCAATTCATTCACTATAGGGGTAAATATGCATTTTAACTGCCTTTGCCCATTCAACGGGTAGTTTCGTAAAAGGAATATATTACCCCACATCCTTACACCCATGTAGGAGGCGTTGCGACAGCAGAAACACACACACACACACACACACACACACACACACACACACACACACACACACACACACACACACACACACACACACACACACACACACACACACACACACACACATACACACATACACAACGATACACACACACACACACACACACACACCCACACACTCACACACACACACACACACACACACACACACATCGCAAACACGCGTCAGATATTGATATACCACGCATGGAGAATCACTTTGAAAAGGACCCTCCGATGAAAGTAAAGCGCCTTTAGGATGAGCTGTAAATACCAAATTAATGCCAATGTATGTTTGCGAGTCTGATTCTATATGCATAGGGCATGCTGCTCGACGATAATCAAAGGGCATTTTCTGTTCTCAAAGTGAGCATATTCCCTTCAAATGTTAGAGCGATATACTTGATGCATTGTCAAAGCCCAATAATGGCTTCAATAAGTGCTATTTATGGATCCATTGCGTACAGATGATTAAAATCATTTCTTAGAATTCAGTCTTCGACAATGACTTAAACCAATCAACGAATTTCCTTTAAATCAAATATGAATCGAATGCTTGCCTACCGTAGTGTCAGGTACTCATCCTTTTTGTGTTTGTAATGAATACGGTGGGTTACTGCAGCAATAAGAGCATTTATCTGTTACTCTGTCTACCAACAGTTACCTTGAACAGGGCTTCCAAAACTATTTCAGTATCATTCACCATGTCTTATTATGTTTAGCGTATGATTCCAAATAACACTGACCTTGAATGTTTACATTTAGTGCTTGTCCTTGTGAAATGTTTTTAGTTGATATGTCTACTGAGGCTTTAGTGAAACGGCTTCACAAACCATGATTGTATCTTACATATGTATATCTTGGATTGAATTAGTTACAGTTATCATTGACAGGCATCTTGTTAAATTTCACGAGCTAATTATTGCAATATGCTGTAAACGTGGTGAACTGAGTATGTTTTCTTTTAATACCTTGAATGCATAGATTATAAATGCGATTGTTGCTGTATATAACGCTATATTGATGAGACGTCATTGTGTATTTATGATGCAACAATGATATAATGTTTAGGATATGATGACAAAGTGATTCTTGATAACAGACGAATTTCAGATCTCAATGCAAAACAAAATCATTATTCATCGGCATTTACTTCAAAAAACGCACCAAAGAGTACAAAATCGTGGTGGATGTATCACAGATATATCAAATTAGCATATCCCATTTAAGTTGCGTCCCACACCAACCGCCAACGTATGCCATAGGCCACATGCTTCTGTATGATTGCATGCCAAAACTTTAATTACAGCACAACCATTTCACAACCCCCTGACAGGTATTTGATGTTGAATAATATGATGTCTGAAGACGTGAATTTCGGATAGGGTGCTGGCTAGTACAAAAACGCTGAGCGGATGAGAGAGCGGATGTGTGTGGAGACGGTGGTGGAGGAAAGTTGAGTAGGGATTAGGGTACTGCAAGATAATCAATTTCAGAGTCACACCCATCGCCAGTCGAAGAGAGAATGCATATAATACGATTCACATACACAAGATCAGAGCGACGAGGAGGCGCGGGTTTATAGACGGATACGATGAATACGATATAGCGCAAAGGAGCCAACTTTTTCATATCAATTGCTAGACGTTCTTGATTCAATTTCAAATTTCTGTTTATTCGTGTTATTTGTGTTTGTTTGTTTGCTTTCATTTATCCCCGTGTGGTTGCTATATATATCAGATCGTGTTGCCGATGATTACTCATGGCAAACTACTCTGCTACTATTATCAGTCGTCCGGATTTTACTTTTTAAGCATCAAACTAATCACCTACGACAGTCACATGCCTGGAATGTTTCATTTGTAACTTATTCAGGCAAAAACCTTGGAGATCCATTAAAGACACAAACTATCTATACTTCTTAATAGCTTATTATCAGAATACTGCTTCACCGACTGAGGGAACTGAAAAGGCATATTGTATTCCGAGGCTATCATTGCATGTATTTGGTGATGAAATGTTGCGTTACAGAATGGTTACCGGTTAAAATGTCACAGACGTTTAATGACAGTGTAGTCGTGGTAGATTGCAGTCGTACCCTATTCATGAGTAGTTGCTCAATATTCTTCGATAAAAACAGTCCGCTTCAGACTTTCCTAGGTTCCAAAGAAATACTCCATTTCAGAAGTTAAAATTTAAGGCATTTGATCTAATCATACTAATATCAAAACTACTGGACTTAATTGAGGATGCCTCTGAGTATACACACATGAATGTGAACCAAAGTAAATACAGATCTGTTATTCTATGATGTATGATTTATACGCTGGTGTGGCAATAGCACGAAGAATCATAACAACAGGGATATGGACAACTTTTCCATACCGTCTGGCATTATCCACAATGTTGACATTGTAATTGCAGTATTCTGGCTGAATCATGAGGCATTATTTATTCATTCATCTGGCCCTGAAACAGCATGCGATACAATTGGTATGGGCCTGTCTAACGTTGGCAAACACCGCTGTAAACGTTTAGCCTCATCACATATGTATGGCTGATTACATTAAATCAAATTATGCAACAAAGAGAGTTAATTCTGGATGTAGCTTATTGCAATTAAACTGAGACACTGGACTCAAATAATACGGTCTACCAACCTAGAGGAAATCTGCGTTTATGCCTGGAGGCTTCCAAAAGTGCATGACCAGATAATTGATTTCTTTTTCTGGACGAATGAATAGAGATAACAAAACTCACATCTCTACTAATATCACCTTCTGACACTTATGAAGTACAGTCCCTTAGAAAATCACCTGCTGTTAACTCACCATGACACTTATGAAGTATAGTCCTTTAGATAAACATTATGGTTTGAAAATGCGGAAATAAATCTGATCAAATGTTTGGTAGAATTAGTTACGCCAATATAAATTGTGTAACCTTCTTTATTTCTCAGCAATAACAATGGCATTGTCGACAGTTCTTCGCGAATATATATGTAATTTTTGCAATTCACGCACTTGTTATATGTACATGTAAGATATCATATTTTTCTCACTTCGGATGCTGCTTTCTAATTTCTCATTGAAACCTGTTGATGAAAAGCAGGGGCTTTACTCTTACGTAAAAGTCAATCAACAGGTTACAAATGGATGCCCTATAAACATTGCGCTAAGGTATATACGTTGAAAGATGGTGTTTAGTCAATCAAAGATGCCCAGGAAATGTCTGGTGTGTTTATATTGGTCTAGAAACAGCACATTGTTCACTGTTTATACGCAGAGTCCAGAATAAGCATCACAACGACAATAAAAACAGTCACTAAGCCGTTAATCCGTTTACGATGTGTTTTTACTTCTCGTCGATAGGACATTTACGATGGGTTCAACAGCATTGTTGAAACACCAACTGCAATGTTACCACAGTGGGAATAGGCACTTACGGTACACTATAGCAAGACTGGTAGACGCCGAACAGCATTGTTTAATGGTGCGAAACCCCTTCTCTTGCCAATCAATCTTGCTCTCTGCTGTACTAACCAACGGTCTTTAACTATTGTTTATTGAGCAGGAAACTGGAAACTGGCTTCGAGGTATACCGCAGCCTTGAATATCCGCTCAATATGGAACGCTTGAACAAAAGAATCCTGCTGAACGCACCCATTAAATAATATAGTAAGTTGGCGTTTGGAAATATAACGTCATGGGGCGTATTTCTAATGTTTATGAGGAGCACCTGGTTTTTCGTATTGCATTGCAGAGTTATTTTGTTAATAGAAGACATGTCACGCAAGTTTCGTATTTGTCATCTAATTCAGGTGATGGGATCCACTGTACCACCATTTTAACTTGGAATGGCACTAAGTCGTTCTATACCATACCGTTGACAAGCATTTCCTTTATTTTATAATTTATTTCGAATTGTATTGGTCTATTTTTTCAGTTTCTTCGTGCACGATGGGCTCAATGAGTATATATCTAGTAGTATCCACATTCGGTTTCTTTCCATTCATTGTCTTAAGTATAAGTTTCAGTATTGTACCGACTTAATCCCTAACAGTGACCTTCATAAGCACACAAAAACGCGCACATACACAAAGATACACACAGACACACACACACAGACACGTACACCCACAAACACTCATACGCGTGCGCGCGCGTGCACACACACACATACTCACGCACGTGCACACACACACGGTGTTACTGTTATTGTGTCCGCTTTAGTGAAACGTATTACGAATAACGTTGCGCTATATAAATTTATTTGTTTATTATTGAAATGATTGAATATAGTATCAAGACATTGATCCATATTTCCAGTAGCCGCCCATCCGTATGATGTCATCGCAAACACGCGTCAGATGTTGATATACCACGCATGGAGAATCACTTTGAAAAGGACCCTCTGATGAAAGTAAAGCGCCTTTAGGTTGAGCTATAAATAACAAAATGACGCCAATGAATGTTTGTGAGTCTGATTCTATATGCATAGGGCATGCTGCTCGACGATAATCAAAGGGCATTTTCAGTTAAGTGAGCATATTCCCATCAAATGTTAGAGCGATATACTTGATTCGTTGTCAAAGCCCAATAATGGCTTCAATAAGTGCTATTTATGGATCCATTACGTTCAGATGATTAAAATCATTTCAAAGAATTCAGTCTTCGACAATGACTTAAACCAATCAACGAATTTCCTTTAAATCAAACATGAATCTAATGCTTGCCTACCGTAGTGTCAGGTATTCATCCTTTTTGTGTTTGTAATGAATACGGTGGGTTACTGCAGCAATAAGAGCGTTTCTCTGTTACTCTGTCTACCAACGATTACCTTGAACAGGGCTTCCAAATCTATTTCAGTATCTTTCACCATGTCTTATTGTGTTTTGCGTATGATTCCCAATAACACTAACTTTGAATTTTCACATTTAGTGCTTGTCCTTGTGAAATGTTTTTAGTTGATATGTCTACTGAGGCTTTAGTGAAATTGAACGTCTATACAAACCATGATTATATCTTACATATGTATATCTTGGATTGAATTAGTTACAGTTAACATTGGCAGGGATCTTGTTAAATTTCTTGAGCTAATTATTGCAATATGCTGTAAACGTGGTGAACTGAGTATGTTTTCTTTTAATACCTTGAATGCACAGATAATATATGCGATTGTTGCTGTATATAACGCTATATTGATGAGAAGTCATTGTGTATTTCTGTGGCAACAATGGTATAATATTTATGATATGATGACAAAGTGATTCTTGAAAACAGACATTATTCATCGGCATCTACTTTAAGAACGCACCAAAGAGTAAACAATCGTGGTGGTTGTATCACAGATATATCAAATTTGCATATCCCATTTAAGTTGCGTCCCACACCAACCGCCAACGTATGCTATAGGCCACATGCTTCTGTATGATAGTATGCCAAAACTTGAATTTCAGCACAACCAGATGAGTACATTTCACAACCCCCTGACAGGTACTTGTTGTTGAATAATATGATGTCTGAAGACGTGGATTTCGGATAGGGTGCTGGCTAGTACAAAACCGCTGAGCTGGTAAGAGAGCGGATGTGTGTGGGGACGGTGGTGGAGAGATTAGGGTACTGTAAGATAAACAATTGCAGAGTCACACCCATCGCCAGTCGAAGAGAGAATGCATATAATACGATTCACATACACAAGATCAGAGCGACGAGGAGGCGCGGGTTTATAGACGGATACGATGAATACGATATAGCGCAAAGGAGCCGCTTTTTCATATCAATTGCTAGACGTTCTTGATTCAATTTCAAATTTCTGTTTATTCGTGTTATTTGTGTTTGTTTGTTTGCTTTCATTTATCCCCTTTTGGTTGTTATATATATCAGATCGTTTTGCCGATGATTACTCATGGCAGACTACTCTACTACTATTATCAGTCGTCCGAATTTTACTTTTTAAGCATCAAACTAATCACCTACGACAGTCACATGCCTGGAATGTTTCATTTGTAACTTATTCAGGCAAAAACCTTGGAGATCCATTAAAGACACAAACTATCTATACTTCTTAATAGCTTATTATCAGAATACTGCTTCACCGACTGAGGGAACTGAAAAGGCATATTGTATTCCGAGGCTATCATTGCATGTATTTGGTGATGAAATGTTGCGTTACAGAATGGTTACCGGTTAAAATGTCACAGACGTTTAATGACAGTGTAGTCGTGGTAGATTGCAGTCGTACCCTATTCATGAGTAGTTGCTCAATATTCTTCGATAAAACAGTCCGCTTCAGACTTTCCTAGGTTCCAAAGAAATACTCCATTTCAGAAGTTAAAATTTAAGGCATTTGATCTAATCATACTAATATCAAAACTACTGGACTTAATTGAGGATGCCTCTGAGTATACACACATGAATGTGAACCAAAGTAAATACAGATCTGTTATTCTATGATGTATGATTTATACGCTGGTGTGGTGTGGCAATAGCACGAAGAATCATAACAACAGGGATATGGACAACTTTTCCATACCGTCTGGCATTATCCACAATGTTGACATTGTAATTGCAGTATTCTGGCTGAATCATGAGGCATTATTTATTCATTCATCTGGCCCTGAAACAGCATGCGATACAATTGGTATGGGCCTGTCTAACGTTGGCAAAACACCGCTGTAAACGTTTAGCCTCATCACATATGTATGGCTGATTACATTAAATCAAATTATGCAACAAAGAGAGTTAATTCTGGATGTAGCTTATTGCAATTAAACTGAGACACTGGACTCAAATAATACGGTCTACCAACCTAGAGGAAATCTGCGTTTATGCCTGGAGGCTTCCAAAAGTGCATGACCAGATAATTGATTTCTTTTTCTGGACGAATGAATAGAGATAACAAAACTCACATCTCTACTAATATCACCTTCTGACACTTATGAAGTACAGTCCCTTAGAAAATCACCTGCTGTTAACTCACCATGACACTTATGAAGTATAGTCCTTTAGATAAACATTATGGTTGGAAAATGCGGAAATAAATCTGATCAAATGTTTGGTAGAATTAGTTACGCCAATATAAATTGTGTAACCTTCTTTATTTCTCAGCAATAACAATGGCATTGTCGACAGTTCTTCGCGAATATATATGTAATTTTTGCAATTCACGCACTTGTTATATGTACATGTAAGATATCATATTTTCTCACTTCGGATGCTGCTTTCTAATTTCTCATTGAAACCTGTTGATGAAAAGCCGGGGCTTTACTCTTACGTAAAAGTCAATCAACAGGTTACAAATGGATGCCCTATAAACATTGCGCTAAGGTATATACGTTGAAAGATGGTGTTTAGTCAATCAAAGATGCCCAGGAAATGTCTGGTGTGTTTATATTGGTCTAGAAACAGCACATTGTTCACTGTATATACGCAGAGTCCAGAATAAGCATCACAACGACAATAAAAACAGTCACTAAGCCGTTAATCCGTTTACGATGTGTTTACTTCTCGTCGATAGGACATTTACGATGGGTTCAACAGCATTGTTGAAACACCAACTGCAATGTTACCACAGTGGGAATAGGCACTTACGGTACACTATAGCAAGACTGGTAGACGCCGAACAGCATTGTTTAATGGTGCGAAAACCCCTTCTCTTGCCAATCAATCTTGCTCTCTGCTGTACTAACCAACGGTCTTAACTATTGTTTATTGAGCAGGAAACTGGAAACTGGCTTCGAGGTATACCGCAGCCTTGAATATCCGCTCAATATGGAACGCTTGAACAAAAGAATCCTGCTGAACGCACCCATTAAATAATATAGTAAGTTGGCGTTTGGAAATATAACGTCATGGGGCGTATTTCTAATGTTTATGAGGAGCACCTGGTTTTTCGTATTGCATTGCAGAGTTATTTTGTTAATAGAAGACATGTCACGCAAGTTTCGTATTTGTCATCTAATTCAGGTGATGGGATCCACTGTACCACCATTTTAACTTGGAATGGCACTAAGTCGTTCTATACCATACCGTTGACAAGCATTTCCTTTATTTTATAATTTATTTCGAATTGTATTGGTCTATTTTTTCAGTTTCTTCGTGCACGATGGGCTCAATGAGTATATATCTAGTAGTATCCACATTCGGTTTCTTTCCATTCATTGTCTTAAGTATAAGTTTCATAATTGTACCGACTTAATCCCTAACAGTGACCTTCATAAGCACACAAAAACGCGCACATACACAAAGATACACACAGACACACACACACAGACACGTACACCCACAAACACTCATACGCGTGCGCGCGCGTGCACACACACACATACTCACGCACGTGCACACACACACGGTGTTACTGTTATTGTGTCCGCTTTAGTGAAACGTATTACGAATAACGTTGCGCTATATAAATATATTTGTTTATTATTGAAATGATTGAATATAGTATCAAGACATTGATCCATATTTCCAGTAGCCGCCCATCCGTATGATGTCATCGCAAACACGCGTCAGATGTTGATATACCACGCATGGAGAATCACTTTGAAAAGGACCCTCTGATGAAAGTAAAGCGCCTTTAGGTTGAGCTATAAATAACAAAATGACGCCAATGAATGTTTGTGAGTCTGATTCTATATGCATAGGGCATGCTGCTCGACGATAATCAAAGGGCATTTTCAGTTAAGTGAGCATATTCCCATCAAATGTTAGAGCGATATACTTGATTCGTTGTCAAAGCCCAATAATGGCTTCAATAAGTGCTATTTATGGATCCATTACGTTCAGATGATTAAAATCATTTCAAAGAATTCAGTCTTCGACAATGACTTGAATCAATCAACGAATTTCCTTTAAATCAAACATGAATCTAATGCTTGCTTACCTTAGTGTCAGGTACTCATCCTTTTTGTGTTTGTATTGAATACGGTGGATTACTGCAGCAATAAGAGCGTTTCTCTGTTACTCTGTCTACCAACAGTTACCTTGAACAGGGCTTCTAAAACTATTTCAGTATCATTCACCATGTCTTATTGTGTTTTGCGTAGGATTCCCAATAACACTGACCTTGAATTTTTACATTTAGTGCTTGTCCTTGTGAAATGTTTTTAGTTGATATGTCTACTGAGGCTTTAGTGAAATTGAACGTCTATACAAACCATGATTATATCTTACATATGTATATCTTGGATTGAATTAGTTACAGTTAACATTGGCAGGGATCTTGTTAAATTTCTTGAGCTAATTATTGCAATATGCTGTAAACGTGGTGAACTGAGTATGTTTTCTTTTAATACCTTGAATGCATAGATAATATATGCGATTGTTGCTGTATATAACGCTATATTGATGAGAAGTCATTGTGTATTTCTGTGGCAACAATATTTATGATATGATGACAAAGTGATTCTTGAAAACAGACATTATTCATCGGCATCTACTTTAAGAACGCACCAAAGAGTAAACAATCGTGGTGGTTGTATCACAGATATATCAAATTTGCATATCCCATTTAAGTTGCGTCCCACACCAACCGCCAACGTATGCCATAGGCCACATGCTTCTGTATGATAGTATGCCAAAACTTGAATTTCAGCACAACCAGATGAGTACATTTCACAACCCCCTGACAGGTACTTGTTGTTGAATAATATGATGTTTGAAGACGTGGATTTCGGATAGGGTGCTGGCTAGTACAAAACCGCTGAGCTGGTAAGAGAGCGGATGTGTGTGGGGACGGTGGTGGAGAGATTAGGGTACTGTAAGATAAACAATTGCAGAGTCACACCCATCGCCAGTCGAAGAGAGAATGCATATAATACGATTCACATACACAAGATCAGAGTGACGAGGAGGCGCGGGTTTATAGACGGATACGATGAATACGATATAGCGCAAAGGAGCCGCTTTTTCATATCAATTGCTAGACGTTCTTGATTCAATTTCAAATTTCTGTTTATTCGTGTTATTTTTGTGTTTGTTTGTTTGCTTTCATTTATATCCCTTTTGGTTGTTATATATATCAGATCGTTTTGCCGATGATTACTCATGGCAGACTACTCTACTACTATTATCAGTCGTCCGAATTTTACTTTTTAAGCATCAAACTAATCACCTACGACAGTCACATGCCTGGAATGTTTCATTTGTAACTTATTCAGGCAAAAACCTTGGAGATCCATTAAAGACACAAACTATCTATACTTCTTAATAGCTTATTATCAGAATACTGCTTCACCGACTGAGGGAACTGAAAAGGCATATTGTATTCCGAGGCTATCATTGCATGTATTTGGTGATGAAATGTTGCGTTACAGAATGGTTACCGGTAAAAATGTCACAGACGTTTAATGACAGTGTAGTCGTGGTAGATTGCAGTCGTACCCTATTCATGAGTAGTTGCTCAATATTCTTCGATAAAACAGTCCGCTTCAGACTTTCCTAGGTTCCAAAGAAATACTCCATTTCAGAAGTTAAAATTTAAGGCATTTGATCTAATCATACTAATATCAAAACTACTGGACTTAATTGAGGATGCCTCTGAGTATACACACATGAATGTGAACCAAAGTAAATACAGATCTGTTATTCTATGATGTATGATTTATACGCTGGTGTGGCAATAGCACGAAGAATCATAACAACAGGGATATGGACAACTTTTCCATACCGTCTGGCATTATCCACAATGTTGACATTGTAATTGCAGTATTCTGGCTGAATCATGAGGCATTATTTATTCATTCATCTGGCCCTGAAACAGCATGCGATACAATTGGTATGGGCCTGTCTAACGTTGGCAAACACCGCTGTAAACGTTTAGCCTCATCACATATGTATGGCTGATTACATTAAATCAAATTATGCAACAAAGAGAGTTAATTCTGGATGTAGCTTATTGCAATTAAACTGAGACACTGGACTCAAATAATACGGTCTACCAACCTAGAGGAAATCTGCGTTTATGCCTGGAGGCTTCCAAAAGTGCATGACCAGATAATTGATTTCTTTTTCTGGACGAATGAATAGAGATAACAAAACTCACATCTCTACTAATATCACCTTCTGACACTTATGAAGTACAGTCCCTTAGAAAATCACCTGCTGTTAACTCACCATGACACTTATGAAGTATAGTCCTTTAGATAAACATTATGGTTGGAAAATGCGGAAATAAATCTGATCAAATGTTTGGTAGAATTAGTTACGCCAATATAAATTGTGTAACCTTCTTTATTTCTCAGCAATAACAATGGCATTGTCGACAGTTCTTCGCGAATATATATGTAATTTTTGCAATTCACGCACTTGTTATATGTACATGTAAGATATCATATTTTCTCACTTCGGATGCTGCTTTCTAATTTCTCATTGAAACCTGTTGATGAAAAGCAGGGGCTTTACTCTTACGTAAAAGTCAATCAACAGGTTACAAATGGATGCCCTATAAACATTGCGCTAAGGTATATACGTTGAAAGATGGTGTTTAGTCAATCAAAGATGCCCAGGAAATGTCTGGTGTGTTTATATTGGTCTAGAAACAGCACATTGTTCACTGTTTATACGCAGAGTCCAGAATAAGCATCACAACGACAATAAAAACAGTCACTAAGCCGTTAATCCGTTTACGATGTGTTTACTTCTCGTCGATAGGACATTTACGATGGGTTCAACAGCATTGTTGAAACACCAACTGCAATGTTACCACAGTGGGAATAGGCACTTACGGTACACTATAGCAAGACTGGTAGACGCCGAACAGCATTGTTTAATGGTGCGAAACCCCTTCTCTTGCCAATCAATCTTGCTCTCTGCTGTACTAACCAACGGTCTTAACTATTGTTTATTGAGCAGGAAACTGGAAACTGGCTTCGAGGTATACCGCAGCCTTGAATATCCGCTCAATATGGAACGCTTGAACAAAAGAATCCTGCTGAACGCACCCATTAAATAATATAGTAAGTTGGCGTTTGGAAATATAACGTCATGGGGCGTATTTCTAATGTTTATAAGGAGCACCTGGTTTTTCGTATTGCATTGCAGAGTTATTTTGTTAATAGAAGACATGTCACGCAAGTTTCGTATTTGTCATCTAATTCAGGTGATGGGATCCACTGTACCACCATTTTAACTTGGAATGGCACTAAGTCGTTCTATACCATACCGTTGACAAGCATTTCCTTTATTTTATAATTTATTTCGAATTGTATTGGTCTATTTTTTCAGTTTCTTCGTGCACGATGGGCTCAATGAGTATATATCTAGTAGTATCCACATTCGGTTTCTTTCCATTCATTGTCTTAAGTATAAGTTTCATAATTGTACCGACTTAATCCCTAACAGTGACCTTCATAAGCACACAAAAACGCGCACATACACAAAGATACACACAGACACACACACACAGACACGTACACCCACAAACACTCATACGCGTGCGCGCGCGTGCACACACACACATACTCACGCACGTGCACACACACACGGTGTTACTGTTATTGTGTCCGCTTTAGTGAAACGTATTACGAATAACGTTGCGCTATATAAATATATTTGTTTATTATTGAAATGATTGAATATAGTATCAAGACATTGATCCATATTTCCAGTAGCCGCCCATCCGTATGATGTCATCGCAAACACGCGTCAGATGTTGATATACCACGCATGGAGAATCACTTTGAAAAGGACCCTCTGATGAAAGTAAAGCGCCTTTAGGTTGAGCTATAAATAACAAAATGACGCCAATGAATGTTTGTGAGTCTGATTCTATATGCATAGGGCATGCTGCTCGACGATAATCAAAGGGCATTTTCAGTTAAGTGAGCATATTCCCATCAAATGTTAGAGCGATATACTTGATTCGTTGTCAAAGCCCAATAATGGCTTCAATAAGTGCTATTTATGGATCCATTACGTTCAGATGATTAAAATCATTTCAAAGAATTCAGTCTTCGACAATGACTTGAATCAATCAACGAATTTCCTTTAAATCAAACATGAATCTAATGCTTGCTTACCTTAGTGTCAGGTACTCATCCTTTTTGTGTTTGTATTGAATACGGTGGATTACTGCAGCAATAAGAGCGTTTCTCTGTTACTCTGTCTACCAACAGTTACCTTGAACAGGGCTTCTAAAACTATTTCAGTATCATTCACCATGTCTTATTGTGTTTTGCGTAGGATTCCCAATAACACTGACCTTGAATTTTTACATTTAGTGCTTGTCCTTGTGAAATGTTTTTAGTTGATATGTCTACTGAGGCTTTAGTGAAATTGAACGTCTATACAAACCATGATTATATCTTACATATGTATATCTTGGATTGAATTAGTTACAGTTAACATTGGCAGGGATCTTGTTAAATTTCTTGAGCTAATTATTGCAATATGCTGTAAACGTGGTGAACTGAGTATGTTTTCTTTTAATACCTTGAATGCATAGATAATATATGCGATTGTTGCTGTATATAACGCTATATTGATGAGAAGTCATTGTGTATTTCTGTGGCAACAATATTTATGATATGATGACAAAGTGATTCTTGAAAACAGACATTATTCATCGGCATCTACTTTAAGAACGCACCAAAGAGTAAACAATCGTGGTGGTTGTATCACAGATATATCAAATTTGCATATCCCATTTAAGTTGCGTCCCACACCAACCGCCAACGTATGCCATAGGCCACATGCTTCTGTATGATAGTATGCCAAAACTTGAATTTCAGCACAACCAGATGAGTACATTTCACAACCCCCTGACAGGTACTTGTTGTTGAATAATATGATGTTTGAAGACGTGGATTTCGGATAGGGTGCTGGCTAGTACAAAACCGCTGAGCTGGTAAGAGAGCGGATGTGTGTGGGGACGGTGGTGGAGAGATTAGGGTACTGTAAGATAAACAATTGCAGAGTCACACCCATCGCCAGTCGAAGAGAGAATGCATATAATACGATTCACATACACAAGATCAGAGTGACGAGGAGGCGAGGCGCGGGTTTATAGACGGATACGATGAATACGATATAGCGCAAAGGAGCCGCTTTTTCATATCAATTGCTAGACGTTCTTGATTCAATTTCAAATTTCTGTTTATTCGTGTTATTTGTGTTTGTTTGTTTGCTTTCATTTATCCCCTTTTGGTTGTTATATATATCAGATCGTTTTGCCGATGATTACTCATGGCAGACTACTCTACTACTATTATCAGTCGTCCGAATTTTACTTTTTAAGCATCAAACTAATCACCTACGACAGTCACATGCCTGGAATGTTTCATTTGTAACTTATTCAGGCAAAAACCTTGGAGATCCATTAAAGACACAAACTATCTATACTTCTTAATAGCTTATTATCAGAATACTGCTTCACCGACTGAGGGAACTGAAAAGGCATATTGTATTCCGAGGCTATCATTGCATGTATTTGGTGATGAAATGTTGCGTTACAGAATGGTTACCGGTAAAAATGTCACAGACGTTTAATGACAGTGTAGTCGTGGTAGATTGCAGTCGTACCCTATTCATGAGTAGTTGCTCAATATTCTTCGATAAAACAGTCCGCTTCAGACTTTCCTAGGTTCCAAAGAAATACTCCATTTCAGAAGTTAAAATTTAAGGCATTTGATCTAATCATACTAATATCAAAACTACTGGACTTAATTGAGGATGCCTCTGAGTATACACACATGAATGTGAACCAAAGTAAATACAGATCTGTTATTCTATGATGTATGATTTATACGCTGGTGTGGCAATAGCACGAAGAATCATAACAACAGGGATATGGACAACTTTTCCATACCGTCTGGCATTATCCACAATGTTGACATTGTAATTGCAGTATTCTGGCTGAATCATGAGGCATTATTTATTCATTCATCTGGCCCTGAAACAGCATGCGATACAATTGGTATGGGCCTGTCTAACGTTGGCAAACACCGCTGTAAACGTTTAGCCTCATCACATATGTATGGCTGATTACATTAAATCAAATTATGCAACAAAGAGAGTTAATTCTGGATGTAGCTTATTGCAATTAAACTGAGACACTGGACTCAAATAATACGGTCTACCAACCTAGAGGAAATCTGCGTTTATGCCTGGAGGCTTCCAAAAGTGCATGACCAGATAATTGATTTCTTTTTCTGGACGAATGAATAGAGATAACAAAACTCACATCTCTACTAATATCACCTTCTGACACTTATGAAGTACAGTCCCTTAGAAAATCACCTGCTGTTAACTCACCATGACACTTATGAAGTATAGTCCTTTAGATAAACATTATGGTTGGAAAATGCGGAAATAAATCTGATCAAATGTTTGGTAGAATTAGTTACGCCAATATAAATTGTGTAACCTTCTTTATTTCTCAGCAATAACAATGGCATTGTCGACAGTTCTTCGCGAATATATATGTAATTTTTGCAATTCACGCACTTGTTATATGTACATGTAAGATATCATATTTTCTCACTTCGGATGCTGCTTTCTAATTTCTCATTGAAACCTGTTGATGAAAAGCAGGGGCTTTACTCTTACGTAAAAGTCAATCAACAGGTTACAAATGGATGCCCTATAAACATTGCGCTAAGGTATATACGTTGAAAGATGGTGTTTAGTCAATCAAAGATGCCCAGGAAATGTCTGGTGTGTTTATATTGGTCTAGAAACAGCACATTGTTCACTGTTTATACGCAGAGTCCAGAATAAGCATCACAACGACAATAAAAACAGTCACTAAGCCGTTAATCCGTTTACGATGTGTTTACTTCTCGTCGATAGGACATTTACGATGGGTTCAACAGCATTGTTGAAACACCAACTGCAATGTTACCACAGTGGGAATAGGCACTTACGGTACACTATAGCAAGACTGGTAGACGCCGAACAGCATTGTTTAATGGTGCGAAACCCCTTCTCTTGCCAATCAATCTTGCTCTCTGCTGTACTAACCAACGGTCTTAACTATTGTTTATTGAGCAGGAAACTGGAAACTGGCTTCGAGGTATACCGCAGCCTTGAATATCCGCTCAATATGGAACGCTTGAACAAAAGAATCCTGCTGAACGCACCCATTAAATAATATAGTAAGTTGGCGTTTGGAAATATAACGTCATGGGGCGTATTTCTAATGTTTATGAGGAGCACCTGGTTTTTCGTATTGCATTGCAGAGTTATTTTGTTAATAGAAGACATGTCACGCAAGTTTCGTATTTGTCATCTAATTCAGGTGATGGGATCCACTGTACCACCATTTTAACTTGGAATGGCACTAAGTCGTTCTATACCATACCGTTGACAAGCATTTCCTTTATTTTATAATTAATTTCGAATTGTATTGGTCTATTTTTTCAGTTTCTTCGTGCACAATGGGCTCAATGAGTATATATCTAGTAGTATCCACATTCGGTTTCTTTCCATTCATTGTCTTAAGTATAAGTTTCATAATTGTACCGACTTAATCCCTAACAGTGACCTTCATAAGCACACAAAAACGCGCACATACACAAAGATACACACAGACACACACACACAGACACGTACACCCACAAACACTCATACGCGTGCGCGCGCGTGCACACACACACATACTCACGCACGTGCACACACACACGGTGTTACTGTTATTGTGTCCGCTTTAGTGAAACGTATTACGAATAACGTTGCGCTATATAAATATTTGTTTATTATTGAAATGATTGAATATAGTATCAAGACATTGATCCATATTTCCAGTAGCCGCCCATCCGTATGATGTCATCGCAAACACGCGTCAGATGTTGATATACCACGCATGGAGAATCACTTTGAAAAGGACCCTCTGATGAAAGTAAAGCGCCTTTAGGTTGAGCTATAAATAACAAAATGACGCCAATGAATGTTTGTGAGTCTGATTCTATATGCATAGGGCATGCTGCTCGACGATAATCAAAGGGCATTTTCAGTTAAGTGAGCATATTCCCATCAAATGTTAGAGCGATATACTTGATTCGTTGTCAAAGCCCAATAATGGCTTCAATAAGTGCTATTTATGGATCCATTACGTTCAGATGATTAAAATCATTTCAAAGAATTCAGTCTTCGACAATGACTTGAATCAATCAACGAATTTCCTTTAAATCAAACATGAATCTAATGCTTGCTTACCTTAGTGTCAGGTACTCATCCTTTTTGTGTTTGTATTGAATACGGTGGGTTACTGCAGCAATAAGAGCGTTTCTCTGTTACTCTGTCTACCAACAATTACCTTGAACAGGGCTTCTAAAACTATTTCAGTATCATTCACCATGTCTTATTGTGTTTTGCGTATGATTCCCAATATCACTGACCTTGAATTTTTACATTTAGTGCTTGTCCTTGTGAAATGGTTTTAGTTGATATGTCTACTGAGGCTTTAGTGAAATGGTAGGGCTTCACAAACCATGATTATATCTTACATATGTATATCTTGGATTGAATTAGTTACAGTTAACATTGGCAGGGATCTTGTTAAATTTCATGAGCTAATTATTGCAATATGCTGTAAACGTATGTTTCCTTTTAATACCTTGAATGCATAGATAATAAATGCGATTGTTGCTGTATATAACGCTATATTGATGAGACGTCATTGTGTATTTGTGTTGCAACAATGATATAATATTTATGATATGATGACGAAGCGATTCTTGATAACAGACGAATTTCAGATCTCAATACAAAAAGAATCATTATTCATCGGTATTTACTTTAAGAACGCACCAAAGAGTACAAAATCGTGGTGGATGTATCACAGATATATCAAAAAAGCCTATCCTATTTAAGTTGCGTCCCACATCAACCACCAATGTACGCCCTAGGCCACATGCTTCTGTATGATAGTATGCCAAAACTTTAATTTCAGCACAACCAGATGAGTACATTTCACAACCCCCTGACAGGTACTTGATGTTGAATAATATGGTGTCTGAAGACGTGGATTTCGGATAGGGTGCTGGCTAGTACAAAAACACTGAGCGGGTGAGAGAGTGGATGTGTGTGGGGTTGGGGGTGGTGGTGGAGGAAGGTTGAGTAGAGATTAGGGTACTGTAAGATAACCAATTGCAGAGTCACACCCAGCGCCATTCGAAGAGAGAATGCAAAGGAGCCGACTTTTTCATATCAATTGCTAGACGGGCTTGATTCAATTTCTGTTTATTTGTGTTATTTGTGTTTGTTTGTTTGCTATCATTTATCCCCATGTGGTTGTTATATATATCAGATCGTGATGCCAATGATGACTCATGTCAATGTACTCTACTACTATCGTCCGGATTATACTTTCTAAGCATTGAACTAATCACCTACGACAGTCACATGCCTGGAAAGTTTCCAGTCAATCAAAGATGCCCAGGAAATGTCTAGAAACAGCACATTGTTCACGGTTTAAACGCAGAGTCCAGAATAAGCATCACAACGACAATAAAAACAGTCACAAAGCCGTTAATCCGTTTACGATGTGTTTACTTCTCGTCGATAGGACATTTACGATGGGTTCAACAGCCTTGTTGAAACACCAACTGCAATGTAACCACAATGGGAATAGGCACTTATGGTACACTATAGCAAGACTGGTAGACGCCGAACAGCATTGTTTAATGGTGCGAAAACCCTTCTCTTGCCAATCAATCTTGCTCTCTGTTGTACTAACCAACGGTCTTTAACTATTGTTTATTGAGCAGGAAACTGGAAACTGGCTTCGAGGTATACCGCAGCCTTGAATATCCGCTCAATATAGAACGATTGAACAAACGATTCCTGCTGAACGCACCCATTAAATAATATAGTAAGTTGGCGTTTGGAAATATAACGTCATGGGGCGTATTTCTAATGTTTATGAGGAGCACCTGGTTTTTCGTATTGCATTGCAGATTTATTTTGTTAATAGAAGACATGTCGCGCAAGTTTCGTATTTGTCATCTAATTCAGGTATTGGGATCCACTGTGCCACCATTTTAACTTGGAAGTCGGGCTATACCATACCGTTGGCAAGCATTTCCTTTATTTTATAATTAATTTCGAATTGTATTGGTCTATTTTTTCAGTTTCTTCGTGCACGATGGGCTCAATGAGTATATATCTAGTAGTATCCACATTCGGTTTCTTTCCATTCATTGTCTTAAGTATAAGTTTCATAATTGTACCGACTTAATCCCTAACAGTGACCTTCATGGACGAATGACACGCATTTTCATGCGTTTAGTTAAATTGACCAAGTCGTGTGAGTAGCTGTATGTAATTACTACCCCTTGTTCCTATGCTTTAGTGAACCTGCCCATCATTTGTCGTGACCACGATCACTCTTGTTTCCTCCGGACTCATTAGAAGCGAATGCAGCTAATCATATGATAGCCCTCGGATGGGGGTTCTATGATGAAGGTAGTAATTTTGAAATATATATGAAGACTTACATTTTGCTTAATAACCTGCCAATGACGCACCATAAAACGATTCGTCTACCATGTAATTGCTAAACGCCTGTCACATGTAACATTCAGGAACCACGTGAGAAGCCTCCAGACGAAGCCTTCAAGAATAACGACACAAAGAAGCTGCAGATCAACAGCAAGAAAGCAGTAATGTGAACTTCACCATCTATTACACGATCTTAACTAATGATCAGGTTCCGTCATGCAATAG
Organism: Urechis unicinctus; assembly: GCA_034190875.2. Classification (NCBI taxonomy): domain Eukaryota; kingdom Metazoa; phylum Annelida; class Polychaeta; order Xenopneusta; family Urechidae; genus Urechis; species Urechis unicinctus. Next base: position 23,712,755 of record CM067358.1, on the reverse strand, counting down.
AGTATCTCATGGACTGGACCACTGATGCTGAGGCATGTTTATCAGCCCCTGTTGGAGTCAGATATAAGCCCATTCTGCTAACATCAATGATCATCTCGTGCCAAATGATGTTCGTAATAGCTGTTGTTTGCGATTTGATAGGGAGGGTTGATGTATAAATGGGCCTGATTCGTGTCCAACAATGAATCCGTGATTAACCGCGGCATAAAGTATAGATGAAAACCAAAGGGTGCGATGAATGGTTTGTGTTTAAGAATAGTCTTTAGCGATCTAATATTTCTCCTTATTGCTCTGCGACGAAGGTGTAATTCTGCACCAGTCACTGGGGTCAGTGATTCGCTGTTGTGTTTTCAACAAATTCACTATACATTAACACAATTGTCTAGTTTATATCGTCGGTATTGCCACAGAAACAGTGGTATTTTACAACAAGGGAGACGCCAGTGTTATAGTGGCGAATTTCAACCCCTTCTACAAATAGTACGATAGCGCATAGACTCTATCTATATCGACAATACCATGCCATGTTAGATAAATTGGCAACATTTGAACCATTGTGTTTGAATAACTATACGACATGATCTTAGAACATTCAGTAATTACAAGCAAGGGCAGATTAATAAAACTGTATTTACCTGCATTGTCTTCACAAAAGTGAACTATGACAGCAGTTCCATTCGTAGCACCCATCTAACCCCCGGACAGTCAAGACATAGACAGCATCGCCATAGAAGATCCACCCTTATTGTGCAGGCATCCATTTCAAGGCATGGTGCTGTCATATGATGATGATGATGATGATGATGACGATGATGAAAATGATGATGGTGATGATGACGACGATGATGATTATGTTGCTGTGGATGATGATGTTGATGATGATAATGATGATGATGTTTATGATGATGTTGATGATGATCATGATGATCATGATGATGTTGTTGATCTTGTTCCACTAGAAATATATTCATGACGTGGTAGCCCACTGAATTTAAAAATACCAAAGAGCAAAGTATGATTTCAACACCCCCTCTTCACGCTGTGTAGCATTGTTCATCATTGCCTTCATTATACTATACACATTACAATCACAGTTTTATTACAGTACCTCCCGAGTGCAGATAGATTGTTTCACAATTAATGCGTTATTCGCGGGAATAGTACAATGATTTTATGATCCGTATTCACGTATTGCTGGTGTTACCATAAAAATGGATGGTACAGTTTGGCGTGAGAGTTTCATCTACAAATTATGTGATGGTACATGAGAAACCTGGTCGATCTGTCAACACACAAAATGGTAATAAGTTCATTTAACGGTACGTTGTTAACGAGACACGATTTACATGAATACACTTGCGCATATTATATTCAGTACGATGAAAATATGCATTTTAAGAGCCTTTGCCCATTCAACAGGTATTTTCACAAAATAAATTTATTACCCCACATCCAAACTCCCATGTAGGAGGCGTTACGAGAGACACACACACACACACACACACACACACACACACACACACACACACACACACACACACACACACACACACACACACACACACACACACACACACACACACACACACACACACACACACACACACACACACACACACACACACACACACACACACATAACGTTTCTCTATATAAATATATATGTTAATAATTGAAATGATTAAATATAGTATCAAGATCCGTATTTCCAGTATCCGCCCATCCCTATGATGTCATTGCAAAAAAACGCATCAGATTTCGATATACCAAGCATGGAGAATCACTTTGAAAAGGACCCTCGGATGAACGTAGAGCGCCGTTCGGTTGAGCTATAAATACCAACATGATTCTCTATGCATCACAGGGTATGCTGCTCGACGATAAATAAAGGGCATTTACAGATAAGTGAGCATATTTCCTTTAAATGGCAGTGCGATACACTTGATTCGTTGTCAAAGCCCAAAAATGGCATAAATAAGTGCTATTCTATTTATTGCGTTCAGATGATAAAAATCTTCTACAATGACTGAAATCAATCGAATTTCCTTTGAATTTAACATGAACCTGGATTTCGTATAGGGTGCTAGCTAGTAATAAAACGCTGAGCGGATGAGAGAGCGGATGTGTGTGGGGTTGGGGGTGAGGTGGAGGAAGGTTGAGAAGGGATTAGGTTACTGCAGGATAACCAATTCCAGAGTCACACATATCGCCAGTCGATCAGAGAACGCAAATAGTACGATTCACACACACAAGATCAGAGCGACGAGGAGGCGCGGGTTCTTTGGCGGATACGATGAATACGATTTAGCGCAAAGGCACAAAGGAGCCGACTTTTTCATATCAATTGCTAGACGGGCTTGATTCAAATTCTGTTTATTTGCGTTATTTGTGTTTGTTTGTTTGCTAATTACTGTTATAAGGACGAGATACGGATTACTGAATATGGGTTATTGCTTAAATATTTCCGTGTCAAATCTCGCCTACTTGGTGAGAAACCACGATATTGCTCCAAGTAAATGCCGTTTGTGGTTGATGGACAGAGCCGTAGATGGATTGAACTTACTGTGGGAGTAATGAAAGTGATATATAGCCATAGCGATACATGGTTGGACGCTTCCATGCTGCTCTGAAATTGTTATTGTTACCTGAGGAAAAACCGATCCTTAATCTAAGCAATAACATCGTCTGTTTAGTCGTGTTTATACAAATACACATTCTTCGGGGAGTGTTTGGTGATGAAATGTTGTGTCACAGAATGGTTACCGGTTTAAATGTCACGGACGGCACATGACAGAGTAGTCTTGGTAGATTGCTATCGTACCCTATTCGTGAGTAGTTGCTCAATATTCTTCGATAAAACAGTCCGCTTCAGACTATCCTAGGTTCTAAAGAAATACTCCATTTCAGAAGTTACAATTTAAGGCATTTGATCTAATCATACTAATATCAAATCTACTTGACTTTATTGAGGATGCCTCTGAGTATACACACATGCATGTGACCCAAAGTAAATACCGACCTGAATCTTGAGGTATTATTTAATCATTCGTCGGGCCTGGAACAGTATACTATAACATTAGCATGGGCCTGTCTAACGTTGGCAAACACCGCTGTAATCGTTTAACCTCATCACATTTGTATGGCTGATAACATTAAATCAAATTATGCAACAAAGAGAGCACGAGCTATTGAGTTTTATAAGTTAATCCTGGATGTAGCTTATTGCAATTAATCTGAGAAATAACACTAACTAAAATAACTCGATAGAGAAACTATATAATTATGACCGTCTTTTTTGTATTCTATTAATGCCATATTTAACTCGTAATGTAATCAGCGTCAGCAACCATACACCATTTGGGTAGCAAATTCTGATTTCGTTAGTACCGTCGTCATGATAATTTTATAAGTACCAAGCGTGTTTTAAATAAATTCAATGTAGCTGATAAATGGCAATTCCCCAGGATGATGTTCAGTATCTGTCCAAACTTGTACTGACTGCTCAAAAGTATAAATAACACAGTTTTTTATGTCCAGAACATAATATACACAGTAAGCTCAATAGCCAAGCTATCAAAGTCACGGATTATATTGGACAGCCAACTAAGCTGTTGCGTCGGGACTTCGCCAGAACTTCATTTCTACAATAATTTTGTTTAAATACATTTGGACTCAGATACGGAATCCGTCTCCCAAGCTAGAGGAAATCATACGAATGTTATCATCGGAGAAGGAAAAAGCCATGATACATCACCACAGGCCATTGCAGTACATCTACAGCTTCCAGAATTGTTTCTCTTCAACCAACTTTTAGATCTCATTTAACAGTTGTCAACACAGAGGAAACATAAGCACTGGCGGAAAGCGGTTTGCGGTAGGCTTATTTTTCTTTTGACTGTGATGCTTGAGCAGCCAATATGCAATGGTTTCATTTAATTCAGGTTCAATTTAAGGTTGTTGGCTATTCTTCGAAGCTAGTGTCGTTACCATTATAAGTATTATGTTTCCCATCAGGAAAGTGTATATGTGTTATACTAATCATCCATTATGTCATGTTTATAACCGCTTTAACGTCACGAATTTGTAACAATTAGAATGTAATGTTGTCATATATTGCTCACAATTAACACCATTAATGGGTCAGTGCCATAAACACTATATCCACCTCCTCATTAGTACGCACATATAGGAGTATGTTGACAAGATTTAACAAAGAGTGTGTATATTTAATTACTACTATATTCGACCACGAAGGCATGTGAAAGTTAGTGTGGCGGGAAAATAGATCGGATATCAGATATTGAAGCTGTTGGTGTCTGTTTATAGATGATAAGATACCCTTTATGATGTTCCATGTGTGAGGGAGTCATATAATGACTGTACCAAATGCTACTTCGACATTTACGGTCATATTCGCAAAACGTTATTACCTTGCGATTGCATCTAGAACATAAAGCATTCAACATATTCGCTGTCTCTATGATGTTTAAGGAACTTGATGAATGTATGTAGCTTAAACTAAACGCTGCTTTTATTTAACTGAATGATATAAAGAAAAACATAGATAGATTTATAGGTACATATTAAGGTAAATTTACATATATTTATACATATATATATATATATATATATATATATATATATATATATATATATATATATATATAAATAAATATATATATATATAGGTTGAATTCATGGGTATATATAAAGAAGGTATATATCATTATTGTCGTGGTGAGATAAACGCATCGATCGTTGCAATATCCGTATCAAAAATGGCATTTTCACGTAGGAGCAGATAAACCATTGTGTTATTGTTGCAGAAGATAAAATAAGCATTACGAAAATTAGATTCCAATTTGCTCTCCCCGCTGAACTGATGGCCCCAGTCCGCATCCTTACCACACTGAGAGTATGATTTCAAATCAGATTGGGTCATATGCAACCTTTGGTATTCACATCATCATCCTAAATGTACTAGGTAAATTCTTTCAATAATGATATTTATCTATAAAGTGCTATCCCTATTCATAATAAATATATATATATATATATATATATATATATATATATATATATATATATATATATATATATATATATATATATATATATATATATATATATATATATATGCAGCAATTTAGTGGCGATGTGCATGATTGGCCCGGTGAGCATTTACAGTTAAACGGTTGCATGTGGGTGTTGCCCGTTGCGGTTGACGTTTATCATTCTGTGTAAGAATTTTTTCTCCAAGTATCTATGGTATTTGTTCATGTCAGTGAATGCTGCACGCCATATATAGGACCTAATGTGCTAGTGATGGCAACACAATATGAAACGTTACATTACCATACCGTCTATTAACATTCACCATTGTCTTCATGCTGTTATGTCGTTTATTTCCAATAGTAGCTGGCTGTTGCTCTAAGGTATAAATTATTCACCTATGCTACTCTGATTAACAAATGTTAGCATTGCAAAGGCAGTACTACGATTAGGTCACTGTGATTGTTGTTATAGTACTTTCAATTCTATTATATACAGCCAGGGGTCAAAGTATGCGAACAGCGAGTAAGCTAGAGTATAATTACTTGATTACGCGATTTTAAAAACCTTCAGCACGCACCTGCCTTTATGTTGTTTGCACATCTGTAATGAGGTTGATCAATGCTGCAGATATTAAACTTGTCAATTTCCTATGGGAAACATCACATTTATAATGGTAACGGAACACGCCTCATGGAGAATCATACTATTCGCGATATTAGTGTATTGACTTGCGCACTGACAATTTGTTTGATGACAGGAGCTTATTGACAACATATCATACAATACCGCAATGTCCATGGATGTCCACATCTGTTTTCAAGCTGTTGTTTGGTGTTGCAGTATGTTTTTGTTCTTGAAAGTGAATAAATTGTGGATGATCCCTTGAGTGAAAATATAATTAATCACATTCGGCCATTTTATTACCAAAATGAATCCAGAGCCTGTCATTTGAGCTTCTGCATTGGCGATATGATCACACAGTATTTGCATGATTTTTAGGAATGTTAGTAGCTAAAACCAAAATGTAGTTTATTGTTGTACGATGAACAAGACAAAATCCCAATTGGGTGGTTTGTCCCGCTTTATCCTCGTCGCTTTAGTGCTTTGATGTTGTGGGCTCCACAGAAGCATTGTATGTTCTCCAAAAGCCATATTAAATTGTATCAAAATGGTTCACAGGTAACTTGAATAACCAACAGGGCAGACTATTAGAAGTTCTAATTCTAGACAGAATTGGAGACTGTTGTCTGCTTGATTAATAACAAGCGGAAGCTTAGGCAAAATTGCGCTTCAGAAAACCATTTCAATGTAGTACATCTGTTCATATAATCGACCGTAAGTCAACATTTCCTATCACTGTTAGACAAAATGTAAACTGATACAAGAAGAATTCCGGGAATCATAACCCTCAGATCTTTGTTATTACTATTTACCAAGACGCATAACAGCCCTCTAGCGCTCCTGATAATCATAATATATATTAAACAATTATATTCGATACCAATGCGTTTGAATGTGCGTATTGCCCTGTGCTGTTGGCGTCAGTCAACGGCAAAACTCCTCTCCATGGGTCTATGGTATTTGTTTATGTCAGTTAATTATGCACGCGATGTATGCCACCTAATGTGCAAACAATGACAACACAAATATTAGGCGATTTACTGCCATACCGTCAATTAGCATTCACCATTGACATCACGTTTGGCCTGTCCTTTTGTAGTAGGCTGTTGCCACCAGGTATTAATTATTCACCTGTATGACTCACATTTATCCATGACAACCAGTTATATGTTAAGCGCAACCACGCTTTGGGTCTATGAATGTTTTCGTAGAATTTTTTTTATGTATGATCAGGGGTCATAGTTTGTGAACAGCGAGTAAGTGAGAGTACCATAACTTAAAAAACCCCAGCACGTGCCCCACCTTAATGTCGTGAAATAGAAATGAATAACCTCAACACCTAATATATCAGGTATATCACCTTTGAGCTGACATCCTGGAGTACGAAGTCATTATCTTACGATGGCACTTGGAACAGTCAGCGCATTACAAATTCAGATCATCAACAAAATACTGCAATAACCGTCACGACCATTTGACAGAAATCCGATGATATCAAAAGGTAATGTGTGTATAAATATATTTTTAAACGAAGTTCACCCTCCTAAACCAGCAGCTTCTTTTCCAAGTAATTAGGCCATTTGAACCACGGAAATAGAAATAGGTTCTCAATCTGTATATTATGCGAGCACATTACCCAGTGAATCACAGTGACGAGCGAGATAATCAATCCATACGTGTACTAGGTGACCTCTTCCGGGAACACATGAAGGGTTTAATCTAATACAGTACCTAGAACAGTGTCTTCAGTGAATATACCTGAAGTGGATGTGAGCAATCTTCGGTATGTAAAGTTGATAAAGATATCCAATCTACATATTACTGGCACTAGTCGGGATCCGGAACAATATTGGACTATAACGTTTCGAATCTATGTCAAATATGATATCTTTTGACTCATTACATCAACATTTGGTGATAGTAAGTGGCGTTTCGGGTAAAATTAAAAAGCTTCACATTTTTATAATGGGCCGTGGGTTGCCCTGCAATAGTGAGAGGTGGGATCTGAGCCCATCAGTTCTATTCTACTCAATCCACATCTAGTAGCCACGGCGTTGTCACTCAAAGCGAGAAACTATCTGCCTATGGCATACAGCAACAAGGAAGTTATGGCACTTTGTCCGAACTTGTCCGAACTTGTACACATAGTGTGATATGATGGTATCTAATGAAATTGACGGATACTGTGATACGCTATCAGTTCATATCCTCCTACAACATATATACCTTATATGCATATATATATTTATGTATATGAATATATATATTTATATATATATATACATATATAAATATATATATATATAGGCATATATATATATGTATATATATATATATGTATATAAATATATGTATATATATATGCATATATATTTATATAAATATATACGTATATTTATATATATATATATTTATATATATATAAAAATACATATATACATATATTTATATATATACATATATTTATATATAAATACATATATATATATTTATGCATATATATATAAATATATGTGTATTTATAAATGTTTGTAAATAAATATATATATGAAGATGTGTTAGACCATGTTACTAACTTAGGATTCAACATAGTGTTAAATTACGTAGCTTGCATTTTCCTTGTGCCGTAGAGCGACCCATTGTCTCAAGTTCATTTAGACGGCAAACGTTGTGTAGAAAATAGCAAATGTAATGTGGATCTGTTATACCACATGTACAGACATGCATACGGGTTATAAATTCCTTTAATTTGCATTGACGTCATGTTATGTGTGCTTTGTGTGACTGGTAGATATGATAATGGAAACAGGATGTTGTGTTGTGAGCTATGTAGCTGCGCGTGGACGTAGGTGTTCATCAAGATGTATAGTATAAATGAAGGCTATATTTGACGAGGATGTCTAGAGTATAGAATCTTCCTGAATCTTCCTGACCTCATATTCAGGTAATTCAATTATTTATAATAAAGTGTAATGGCTCAAAAATTGGTTTTGTTTCATAGCCCCCTCTTCGGACGCCTGTACACATAAAATATATCTAATGTCCTATATTTTATGCTGGACATACTAACGGTAGCAGATGCGACGATATATCCGTGTCTAATGGGTGCTTTTAGCCTGGGTAGGTGGAATCTATTAAGCGAATGTTTTGTGTTGAGTAATCAAAGATCACGTAGATTATATTTAACGACAAATACAGCGTACCCCTTGTAAGCATAATTTTTCCTTTGATTGATGCGGCGGCGTATTTACTGGATAAATATAACTGCGTCTACATTGTGTGACGATGCATTGGGAAACAGGTACGTGAGTTATGTATAAGTGCCGACAATCTCTTGTTGACGGAGTAGGCTAAATGTGAGCACCTTTTCACTCATAACGTTCACATTCGATGAAGCCTTGTAATGATGCCCACATTTCTCATTTTTGAATTCCCTTGTAGCTGTATAAAACGTCGTCCAGCAGTCGTGTAATTCCAATTATAACATTCCTTTTCAATTGAATAATGTATATATTTATTGATCATTAAAAAGAAATTGATATATATTCGTGTATTCGTATCAGGGAACCAGACATAATCTGCTTGTCATCCAACCTTTGGCATTCAATGATACAGGGAGATACATTTATAATCCCTTACTTAGGAGGTGACGCATGCGGGTGGCTGATTGATATTCGATAACTCAAATAGATTCTAAATGACAAGATTGCGGTATATTTTGCGGCTAAGTAAATACTTGATTAGGGTATTCAACGTTAGCTAGTAAACCTTATATCGTCACCTCAGGAATAATCATTAATTGACTACACCTACTGACAGAATCAACAAGACAGAACAGAGCTTGCTTACAGCCAAAATAAACTTTCAAATAGGATGTTATTATCACATAATCAATGCCAACGTCACCCGTATTGGAAGAAGCCGGTATGATCGCTTTTGTTGGCATTATTACATTATATTCGACAAGGTTATGAGCTTAACGAGCGAGCATCCTTCTAATTGGGATTCTTGTATTCGAGTGAATACATGACTTGTATGAATATTGAGCATATGTTGGAAGTGCTGATAAATATTTTGGAATGTGGAATGAGAGTTGAGGCAAATCTCGTCCGCGCAATAGCAATCAATACTTCATATCTCCTAGCTAAGCGTTACCATCAACAAGCCCAAAAACTCGTGCGATTACTTGACCTAAGTCACAGAGGCTATTTTTCATCGCGTTGGTTTATAAGGCTTTTACTATGTCGGCATATCAATGAGAAGCCAAAGAACCTTTGCAAATATGACTTTTGACGTCACTCGTGTCACTCGTGACATAGTTATAGCGTTCTTCGTTATACTTTATACCTGTATTGTGTGACATTTTGAGCTGCTTCTATATATGCAATACATGTTGGTGATTAACTCGGTTTGCTAATTCACAATTGCCATCGTGACTAGGCACCAATGATCATCGAAAGTTATTGTTATTGTCTGATCATGATGATTGTTCTAAAATTCGGCGCTGTTACTCCTAACACAAAGAAGGTTTTCTTCATAGCTCCTTTGCCTTCCTCGACTGATGAAGAGAACCTGATATCAACGGCAATCAACAATATGCTAGGATCATATATTCAAGGGAAAATTGTCTATGGTGCCTCTTATGTATCTGCATTAGAAGGCGACCATCAATGCATAAGCAATTACCATTACGACCATTGTGCGGTTAAACCATGCCATGATGGCTGGCACAGCCCATAGAGCATTTCATCCACTGTGGTTGACACGTTTCTTCTGTCGCTTAAGTGGACTCTCCATAATCTAATAATAAATCAACCCAATTAGCATCGCTGCCACCATTTGCGTTGACCTATTTATCTTACAACTTACACACCAAGTACATGGCTCACGGAATAATTCGGCAAGCTCAGTGGATTAAGTTATGTCCGCTACACAATACGCTTAGAAGTTGGTGAAATGTGTAGTCATATTGTATGTATGAATCGTTAACTACAATAAACTACCCACATTGATCAATTGAACAATATTGGCACGTAACTTGAATACACAATGAGAATATATGACACACGGATATCATAGCATCAACGGCCTCAATTTCAATGCATGCCAATGGAATGTTTCGTTGGATATCTTCGAGGTTAAGTATGCCACATAATTGTGGCTTGTGTAAATTGTCCTCTTAGTATGCAGAAAATTGATGCAGAACAAACAATGCGTTGATGCCGCGACAATAAGATGCATTAGTGTAAAAGATGAAGTGAATATATATATATATATATATATATATATATATATATATATATATATATATATATATAGAGATATATATATATATATATATATATATATATATATATATATATATATATATATATATATATATATATATCTATCTATATATAATATATATATATATATATATATATATATATAAATAAATATATAAGGCTTATATATATATATATAAGGCTTTTGCTATGTCGACATATCAATGAGAAGCCAAAGATCCTTTGCAAATATGACGTCACTCCTTTGCAAATTTGACGTCACTCGTTTCACTCGTGACATAGTCATAGTGTTCTTTGTTATACTTTGTACTTGTATATATATATATATATACAGGGTAAGGATGTCTCATAAGAACATCCATTTAAATCCTTAAGGTGGTAGTGCCAGCTTGCTCTTTAGGTACAGCTTCAGAAAACTAAACCACAATAGGCAGGAGGCTGTACTACAGGTTCATGAAATTGATGAAATGCAAACCAAAGTCTCTCAGGGTGTGTGGTTGATCGCGTTAACACCACTTGACTTGATACCACTAGCTCATGCATTCCTAGAATAACAAACAAGCAGTCCGAGTAAGGGTTATGATTGCCTCCGGAGGGCCCTACCCTCTGCTACATACACCAGCAGTAAAAGTCATACTGAGGCCACTAACTATCCAGCAAATGACAAACGCGACTTGCACTCCGGAAGACACAGGGGCATACGGGAGGCTCCATCCGTTTAATATTCCCGATGAGAACACGGATTTGATTACGTAATGGAAAATACGCAGTCGATACGGATGTGTACAGTGCCAAGACTGAACTGACACGAAGGCCCCAGGGAGAACGCAGTACATCCCAGAAAAGACCCCCGGGAAGACGCGGGCAGCAAAAATGACCTGGCAATAACAAGGAGGACCCCGGCTGAAGATCCCGGAATAAACAAGTAAGAGACCGGAAGACACCACAAACAACACGAGCATCGCGGAGGACGACGTCAGCAATACGGCATTGATGCGGAACGGGCCGGCAGCAACACGGAACGAGTACGTACCCGGAGTCGGAAAAGGTATAAAAGGTTGTTCCAACCAATCCATTGCACACTCCAGAACGTGAAACATGGATACTGCATTTCCTCTCCTTCATGCGTCTGTTGTAGAGAACCTCAATTACCTCATACCACTGTTTTACAAATTCCTCCTGCTCAGCAAAAAGGAGCAAAACCTTGGCACTTGCTTTCTTCTGCATAATACTGTCAGATGATGCTGGGGTGCTGGTGATTGTGATGCTGATGGAGTTTGTAGTTCTCGTGCTGGAGTTGATAGTTCTCGTGTTGGAGTTTGTAGTTTTCGTGCTAGAGTTGGAAGTTTTGATGCTGGAATTGGACTAGGAGTACGTGATCTCTCCACTTCATCGTCATAAGAATCTACCAAGGCCAATGATGCCTACTACTCATCAATACTAATGAGCGTCTTCTTGGCCTTCTTCCCCTTGTTGCTTGGTCGTACTTTATTCGTCATTTCGATTTTTTTTCGATGTAGCCCAGGTCGCTGTAGGCTGCGGCATCTCTGTGTTGGCTCTATGTTGGCTCCCTGGTGTCTCCACTTCCCTATGTGTTCGTTCCATGTACAACCTGCGCCAATATTTATAGTGAATGCATTAAAGATTCCAGCTATAAGATTTCGCCACTATGTAATTCTCAACATGAGAATATTGCCATGCTCATAAAGAAGCTTATTCCTATAAGAGATGGGGATTCATTATCGGTGCTTACCCCACATGAAGCTGAAGACATTTGTTTATCGTAACTGTTTTGTTTGTTTCTTTTTCGTTCTCGAGTGTTTTTTTGCTGTTGTAGCAAATGATAGTGTTTCTGTACACCTGCTGTGCAAAATAAAGATTATAATTATTATCATTAACACAAATCTATAGTTTACATCGGCCGTATTGCCACAGCAACAGTGGTATTTTACAACAAGGGAGACATAGTGACGCTAGTGTTTCAGTGACGAATTTCAACCCCTTCTACAAATAGTACGATAGTGTATATCGATATATACATACCACGGCATCTTTGATAAATTGGCAACATTCGAACCATTGTGTTTGAATGACTATACGACCTGATCTTATAACATACAGTAATTATCAGCAAGGGCAGATAAATAGAACTGGAATATACCTGCATTGTCTTCACAAAAGTTAACTATGGCAGCAGTTGCATTTGTAGCATCCATCTAACCCCCGGACAGTCAGGATATTGGACAGGATCGCAATAGAAGATCCACCCTTATTGTACAGGCATCCATTTCATACCATGGTGCGGTGTTAGTCGGCCTATGATGATGGAGAAGATGATGATGATGATGACGACGACGACGACGGCGATGATGATGGTGATGATGTCGACGACGACGATTATGATGATGTTGTTGTTGATGTTGATGATGATGATAATGATGATGGCCTTGATGATGATAGTGATGATCATGATGATGCTGATGATATCTTGTGCCACTGTAAATATATTCATGACGTGGTAACCCACTGAACTGAAATACCAAAGAGAAAACTTTGATTTCAACACCCCCTCTTCACGCTGTCTTCATCAATGCCTGTATTATGCTATACACATTAAATCACAGTTTTATTACAGAACCTCCCGAGTGCAGATAGGCTGTTTCACAATTAATGCGCTATTCGCGGGTATGGTACAGTGATCTCATGATCCTTATTCACGTATCGCTGGTGTTACCATAAAAGTGGATGGTACAGTTTAGTGTGGGAGTTTCATCCACAATTTATGTGATGGTAGGTGAGAAACCTTGTCGCTCTGTCCACACACCAAATAGCAATAAGTGCACTTATCGGTACGTTGTTAACGGAAATACAATTTACATGAATACACTTTTGCATATCAAATGTGCATTTCAGCAGCATTTTCCCATTCAACGGGTACTTTCACAAAAAGGAATATATTACCCCACATCCATACTCCAATGTAGGAGGCGTTCCAACAACGACACGTGAACACACCCACGATGTTGCTGTTATTGGTGTCCGCTTTAGTGAAACGTTGTACGAACCATGCAGCGCATAACGTTGTACTATATAAATATATGTGTTTATTATTGAAATGATTAAATATAGTATCAAGACATTTCCAGTAACCGGCCATCCCTATGATGTCATTGCAAAAACGCATCAGATATTGATGTGCCACGCATGGAAAATCACTTTGAAAAGACTTTCTGATGAACGTTTAGCGCCGTTTGGTTGAGCAATAAATATCGAAATGACGCCAATGAATCTCTGTGAGTCTGATTCTCTATGTACAGGGCATGCTGCTCGATAATCAAAGGGCATTTTGTGTTAAGTGGGCATATTCCCTTTAAATGTTAGTGCGATACACTTGGTTCGTTGTAAAAACCCAATAATGGCTTCATTAAGTGCTATTTATGGATCGATTATAGTCAGATGATTAAAATCATTTCAAGGAATTCAGTCTTCTACAATGACTGAAATCAATCAACGAATATCCTTTGAATTAAACATGAATCTAATGCCTGCCTACCATAGTGCCAGGTACTCATCCTTTCTGTGCTTGTAATGACCAGAATACAGTGGGTTGCTGCAGCAATAAGAGCATATCTCTGTTACTCTGTCCATCTATGCAACAGTAACCTTGAATAGGGCTTCCAAAACTATTTCAGTATCATTTACCATGTCTTACTATGTTTTGCGTATGATTCCATATAGCACTGACCTAGAATTTGTACGAACGACCGTGCAATTACTTAAAATCCAAAACTGCCATGTACATTTAGTACATGTGCTTGTGAAATATTGTAAGTTGATTGGACTACTGAGGCTTTAGTGAAATGGTACAAACCATGATTATTTCTTACATATGTATATCTTGGATTGAATTAGTTTCATTTAACATTGGCAGGCATCTTGTTACATTTCACGAGCTAATTATTGCAATATGCTGCAAGCGTGGTGAGTACGTATCCTTTTAATACCTTGAATGCATAAATATTTAATGCGATTGTTGCTGAATATAACGCTATATTGTTTACAGACGGATACGATGAATACGATATAGCGCAAAGGAGCCGCTTTTTCATATCAATTGCTTGACGTTCTTGATTCAATTTCAATATCTGTTTATTCGTGTTATTTGTGTTTGTTTGTTTGCTTTCATTTATCCCCGTGTGGTTGTTATATCTATCAGATCGTGTTGCCGATCATAACTCATGGCAAACTACTCTACTACTAGTATCAGTCGTCCGGATTATACTTTCTAAGCAATGAACTAATCACCTACGAGAGTCACATGCCTGAAAAGTTTCACTTGTAACTTATTCACGCAAAAACCTTGGAGATCCATTAAAGACACAAACTATGTATACTTCTTAATAGCTTATTCCCAGAATACTGCTTCTCCGACTGAGGGAACTGGAAAGGCACATTGTATTCCGAGGTTATCATTGCTCTTTATATTGTTTCCTCACACAGCTGTGTGAGCCCATGTTGGGCTTTTTTTCATGCATAATGGGAGCTTCAAAACACCAACATGCATGCTGATAGGATCAACTCTGACAATGCTCCTCTTGCAAGCGGCTCTTAAGAAGGGGATTTTTACAAGAGCCGTTAAGTCATCGCATATTGATAACAATATGAGTATGCATCATGATAACAATTAAGAAAATCTTGAAAATTGATTCGGCATGGTCGATGTCGGAAAATTACAGGCACGTCTGACACAACATAGTGGAAGTATAACGCTGTGTAAATTAGGTTTCAAGCTGTATTTCCAATCAGTTGCTCAAGTTCAGTATCATAACTGCGAATAACAGACCCGAAACCCGTGTTTGGTTGAATTTGCATCAACATATCTACTCAGCGAATGGACCATGGTATAAAAGAGCGATAGCTGTAAAGGTAATGCCTGAAATGAAATACGGTTGAAGCAAATATAGAGATGTTTGTTGCTGTTTCATCAACAGATATATCGCCATGGGCATCCTCGTGATACCACGGTAGGTGAACTAATTACTGATATTAGGACGAGATACGGATCACTGAATAAGCGTTATTGCTTAAACATTTCTTTGTAAAACTCGCCTACCTGATAGGCCATCACGATATTGCTCCGAATAGACGCCGTTTGTGGTTGATTTACAGGGCCACAGATGGATTGAATTTACTTTGAGAGTTAGGGAAGTGATATATAGCCCTAGCGAAAAATGGTTGGACGCTTCCATGCTGCTCTGAAATTGTTATTATTACATGAGGAAAAACCGATCCTTTATCTAAACAATAACATCGTCTGCTAAGTCGTGTTTATGCAAATACACATTCTCCGGGAAGCATTTGCTGATGAAATGTTGCGTTAGAGAATGGTTACCGGTTTAAATGTCACATACGTTAAATGACAGAGTAGTCGTGGTAGATTGCTATTGTACCCTATTCGTGAGTAGTTGCTTAATATTCTTCGATAAAACAGTCCGCTTCAGACTATCCTAGGTTCCAAGAAAATACACCATTTCAAAAGTTACAATGTAAGCCATTTGATCCAATCATGCTAATATCAAAACTACGTCACTTTATTGAGGATGCCTCTGAGTATACACACATGAATGTGAACCAAAGTAAACGTCGACCTGTTCATCTATGATGCATGATTTATATGCCTATGTGTCAATAGCGTGAAGAATCATAACAACAGTGATATCGACAACATTTCCAGACCGGCTGGCATTGTCCTAAATGTTGACATTGTAATTGCAGTATTCTGGCTGAATCATGAGGCATTATTTATTCATTCGTCGGGCATGGAACAGTATGCGATACAATTGGCATGGGCCTGTCGAACGTCAGCCCATATCGCACCTGATAAATAATATAGTTTCTGAGGAGCAAATATAGTTCTATATTAAGTGGTTTGCATTGTGTGTGTTTTCATTGCTCTTAATGTTTGACACTTTCGCCCAGGTGTCTGTGGTTTATGTCCATGTGGGTGAATGCTACGCGCTATGCATGACCCTGAAATTGCAAATAATGACTACACAAATATGAGACAATGTACTACGATACCGTCTATCAACATTCTCTCTTGTCATCATGCTGTTATGAACATTGGCGTCGCAAATTGATGATAGAACTATTTTGTTGCGGTTGGCACATCGGCGTTTTGATCCATATTCTAATAGCGGTATCTATTGATTATGTACCACCAGGGGTCAAAGGATGTGTCGATTCAGTAAGCGAGAATATACACGACCTTCAGCATGCACCTCACCTATAAACAGACACCAATAGCTTCAATACCTAATATACCATTTATTTTCCAGCTACACTAACCTTCACATGCCTTCGTGATCGAATATGCACATTTCATGTTGTCTCTTATCAACATACTCCTATATGTGCGTACTAATGAGGAGGTGGATATAGTGTTTTTGGCACTGACCCATTAATGGTGCTTAATGTGAGCAATGTTTGACAACATTACATTCTAATTGTTACATCCGTAACGTTTAAGCGGTTATAATCATGACTTAATGGATGATTAGTATAACACATATACACTTTCCGATGGGAAACTTATAATGGTAACGACACTAGCTTCGAAGAATAGCCAACAACCTTAAACTGAACCTTAATAAAATGAAACCATTGCGTTTTGGCTGCTCAAGCATCACAGATTCGTAGCTTGCAGCTCATTTTCCACAGTCGAAAGACAAATAAGTCTACAGTAAATAGCTTACCGCCAGTCTTATGTTTCCTGTGTGTTGTGTTGTTGACGACTGTTAAATCAGATTGATTGTAGAAAACAAGTTCAGGAAGCTGTAGAGGAACTGCAATGGCCTGTAGTGATATATCATGTTTTTTCTTCTTTGAAGATAATATTTGTATCATTACATCAGCTGAGATACCCTTTATGATGTTCCGTGTGTGAGGTAGTCATAAAATGACATACTTAATGCTACTTCCACATTTGCGGTCACATTCGCAAAACGTTATTACCTAATGATTGCATTTAGAACATACAGCATTGAACAAATTCGCTGTTTCTATGATGTTTGAGAAACTAGATGAATGATTGTAGCTCAAACCAAAAGCTATTTTTTATAACTGAATGATTTAAGGAAAAACATAGGTAGATTTATAGGTACATATTTTGGTAAATGTATAGGTATATATATGGTGGAATTCTTAGGTGTATATGTAGGTAGGTATATATCATTATTGTCGTGGTGAGATAAAAGCATCGACTGTTGCAATATCCATAGCTAAAAATGGCAGGAGCAGATAAGCCATTGTGTTATTGTTGCAGAAGATACAATAAGCATTAAGATACAAATTTTGTTTTCGTTTATAATTGTGATGCGAGAAAAACGGCAAAAAAATGTTAATTGTTCACCGTCGTTGTTGTTGTCGTGTATGAAAAACGGTTAACTTTCATTCCGGCTTTATGTTAATATGAAATACACTGTAGGTGCACTTCCGAAGTTATAATCATATGTATGGTTTGCTTAACAATGATGACAGCGATTTAGTGGCGATGTGCATGATTGCCCTTGTAAGCAATTATAGTAAAACGGTTGCATGTGGGTGTTGCTCGTTGCAGTTGATGTTTATCATTCTGAATTCAGAATTCTTCTCCATGTATCTATTGCATCGGTTCATTCCGGTGAATGCTGCACGCCATATATGGGACCTAATGGGCAAATGATGGCAACACATATATGAAACGGTACATTACCATACCATCTAACAACATTCACTATTGTCATCATGTTGTTATGTCGTTTATTTCCAATAGCAGATGGCTGTTGCTCTAATGTATAACTTATTCACCTATGCTACTCAGATTAAACAAGGTTAGCATTGCAAAGGCACAACTACGTTTGGGTCAGTGTGATTGTTATCATTGTGCTTTCAATGCTATTATATACAGCCAGGGGTCTAAGTTTGCGTACAGTGAGTAAGCGAGAGTAACTTGATGCACGATTTTTAAAACCTTCCGCACGCATCTCCCTTTAGGTAATTCAATTTTGCACATCTGTAATGGTTGAGTAAACTTAAGGAAAGTATTGAGGTTGATCAATGCTGCAGATATTAAACCTGCCGAAAGGGAAACATCACATTTATAATGGTAGCGGAACACGCCTCATGGAGATTCACACTATGCATGAATGAAATGGAAACATCACACGTTGGCCGCTTCAGCTTCCCAGTGGTTTTGGTCGCAGGACACTTGTGTCGTATGTTAGGTTGTCTTTATTATTGCAAGACATCCAAAGGAAAGCCTATTGCCCACCATTTACCGCTGGTGACGATGCTTCCTTCTGATGATGTACAGTGGAAAATGGTTCCTGAATACATCGTGGTTTCTACTAATTAGCCCCTGGAAGCTGTAAAGGTATTGCGAATGGTGTGTCGAAATTTAATGGTTTCATCGAGAAATACATTTGGTATTATTATTATATCGATGTATACATTTCTTCATGATTTTCCATACAATGTCATGTACCCAATACTTTGTCCGAATTTCAGGGATCATATTCTAAGGTACGACGTGATTATCTAATGATGGCATGTACGATAAAAAACATATACCGATGTCATTTCCCCAAGTAAATCTGTTTTTCTCTATCAGAGGATGAGAGCTGTGAATGCCTCGCTGTGTTCCATGGTGTTCCATGGTGAACGCAGTCAAACTGATGCACTGCTTAGCGTTGCACTACCTGAATAGTTTTGCCGCCTCAGTTTGTCATTCTCTGATCCTTCCCATGCTCTATAAATGTTTATGATCAAATCGTACAATTCGCGATGTTAATGTATTGACTTTGATGGATGACAGGAGTTTATTGACAACATATTATACCATACCGCAATGTCCATACATGTCCATATCTGTTTTCAAGTTGTTGTTTGGTGTTGTCGTATGTTTCTGTTCTTGAAAGTGAATATATTGTATAAGTGGATGGTCCCTTGAGTGAAACTATCTTTAATCACATTCGGCCGTTTTATTACCAAAATGAATCCAGAGCATGTCATTTGAGCTTTTGCATTGGTGATTTGTTTACACAGTATTTGCATGAATTTTGTGAATGCTAGTAGCTAAAACCAAAATGTAGTTTTATTGTTGTACGATGAACAACACAAAATCCCAATTGGGTGGTTTGTCCCGCTTTATTCTCGTGGCTTTAGTGCTTTGATGTTGTGGGGTCCACAGAAGCATTATATGTTCTCCAAAAGCCATATTGAATTGTATCAAAATGGTTCACAGGTAACTGGAATAACTAACAGGGCAGACCATCAGTAATTTTAATTCTAGACAGAAAAGAAGACTGTTGTCCGCTTGATTAATAACAAGCGGAAGCTCAGGCAAAAGTGCTCTACAGAAAACAATTTCAATGTAGTACATCTGTTCATATAATCGACCGTAAGTCAACATTTCCTATCCCTGTCAGACAAAATGTAAACTGCTACAAGAAGAATTCCTGGAATCATAACCCTCCGATCTTTGTTATTACTATTTACCAAGACACATAACAGCCCTCTAGCGCTCCTGATAATTGTAATATATTTTGAACAATTATATTCGATACTAATGCGTTTGAATGTGCGTATTGCCTTATGCTGTTGGCGTCAGTGAGCGACAAAACTCCTCTCCATGGGTCTATAGTATTTGTTTATGTCAGATAAGGGGTCATAGTTTGTGAACAGCGAGTAAGTGAGAGTACGATTACTAAAAAATCTCCACCACGTGCCCCACCTTAATATCGTAAAACAGACATGAATAACTTCAACACCTAATATATCAAGTATATCACCTTTGAGCTGACATCCTGGAGTACGACGTCATTAACTTACGATGGCACTTGGAACATTCAGCGCAAAACAAATTCGCTGTTCCTATTATGTTTGAGTAGGGAGCTGTAAATGCATCGCTGTGTTCTATGAGCAACGCTATCTAAGCGATGTCATAGAGTGCCACTTTCTCAACAGTTTGTCGCTTCAGGGCTTGGCATTCAGTGATTAATGTAATGCTCAGTGGGAATGATGTTTGAACGTATATCAATGCCCCCGGTTTTTATGTGCGGACCAATGTAGGGACATATTTATTAATGACAGGATGTTATATCGTACCGCAATGTCCATAAATGTACAGATGTTAATATTTATATCCATGCTGAATCTTTATATTCGTCGCTTTTTTAGTTCATGAATTAACAGAAACTCCCCATAAACTCTCAGATAATCAACAAAATACTGCACTAACCGTCACGATCATTTGACAGAAAACCCGATGATATCAAAAGGAAATGTTAGTATGAATATATTTTTAAACGAAATTCACTCTCCAAAACCAGCAGCCCCACAAATCTTGACTCTAAGCCCAACAAACTGGATCACGGAACTAGCGATTAGGATCAACAAACTGGTCTCTTTTGCAGAAACTACTCAATCTGCATATTATCCGAGCACATAACCTAGAGAAACACAGTGACGAGCAAGATGATCAATCCATACGTGTACTGGGTGAACTTTTCCGGGAACGCACGAAATATTCAATCTAATACAGTACCTAGAACAGTGTCCTCAGTCAATCTACCCAACGTGGTAGTCAGCAGTCTTCGCTATGTAAAGTTGATAACGATATCCAATCCACATATTACTGTCACTGGTCTGAATCCGGAACTATACAGGAATATAACGTTTCGAATCTATGTCAAATATGATATTTTTTGACTCATTACATCAACAGTTGGAGATGGCAAGGGGCGGTTTGGGAAAATTTTAAAAGCTTCACATTTCTATAATGGGATTGTAGGTTGCAACAAGGAGGTTATTGCCGATTGGTCTGAACTTGTGATATGATGGTATCTAATGGCCTTGACGGCTACTGTTAGACGCCTTCGAACGGAGTAAATATAACCAAGCACAGATGACAAGAGTATGGAATTTTCCTGACCTCATATTCAGGTAATTCAATTATTTGTAATAATGTGTAATGGTTCAAATATTGGCTTTGTTTCATAGCCCCTCTGCGAACGCCTGTACAAATAAAATATAATGTCCTATATCTTATGCAGGACATACTAACGGTAGCAGTTGCGACGATATATCGTGTCTAATGGATGCTTTAAGCGTGGGTTGGCGGAATCCATTAAGCGAATGTTTTGTGTGGAGTAATCAAAGATCACGTAAATTATATTTAACGACAAATACAGCGCTCCCCTTGTAAGCATAATTTTTCCTTTGATTGATGCGGCGTCGTATTTACTGGATAAATATAACTGCGTCTACATTGTGTGACGATGGATTGTTGAAAGTGTTGTTGGATAATTTTTTGGGTAAGTACAGCTAGACGTTTAATCGTAATGCTTAATGCTGATATCTCGTATGACCGACATTAAGACTACGAACACGTAGAACAACAAAAATGGAAATATTCTGGTTTTTAAATTCAATCAAATATTGTGTATTGCCATATATGTGCGGTCTTTAGAGTTTTGATAAATAGTTGTTTATCATTTGCCAGCATTAACAATTCAGAAATCGAGGAGAGCAATATGGGGTCATTGCCTGTCCTCTCATTACACATGGTAATTGTTCCTTCACATAGCAAACGTTAGCTTCGCTGTCCGTTCCTTCCGATGGAGTGGATTCAATGAATAAAAGAAAATTGTTATTCAATGATATTTCAAGTGGCTATGATAAATGGGAAACAGGTACGTGAGTTATGTATAAGTGCCGACAATTTCTTGTTGACGGAGTTGGTTAAATGTGAGCACCTTTTCACTCATAATGTCAACATTTGATGAAGCCTTGTAATGATGCCCACATTTCTCATTCCTTAATTCTTTAGTAGCTGTATAAAACGTATGTATATATTCATTGATCAATAAAAAGAAATTGATATATATTCGTGTATTCGTATCTGGGAACCAGACATAATCTGCTTTTGCGGCTAAGTAAATACTTGATTGGGGTATTCAGCGTTAGCTAGTAAACCGTATTTCGTCACCTCAGGAATAATCATTAATTGACTACACCTCCTGACAGAATCAACAAGACAGAACAGAGCTTGCTTACAGCCAAAATACACTTGCAAATAATCAATGCCAAAGTCACCCGTATTGGAAGAAGCCGGTATGGTCGCTATTGTGGGCATTATTACATTATATTCGACAAGGCTACGAGCTTAACGAGCGGGTATCCTTGTATTCGATTCTTGTATTCGAGTAAATACATGACTTGCATGAATATTGAGCATATGTTGGAAGTGCTGATAAATATTTTGGAATGTGGGATGAGAGTTGATGCAAATCTCGTTCGCGCAATAGCAATGAATACTTCATATCTCCTAGCTGAGCGTTACCATCAACATTGCACGAGCACAAAAACTCGTGCGATTACTTGACCTAAGTCACTGAGGCTATTTTTAATCACGTTGGTTTATAAAGCTTTTGCTATATCGGCATATCAATGAGAAGCCAGAGAACCTTTGCAAATATGACTTTTGACGTCACTCGTGTCACTCGTGACATAGTTATAGCGTTCTTCGCTATACTTTATACATGTATTGTGTGACATTTTGAGCTGCTTCTATATATGCAATACATGTTGGTGATTAACTAGGCACCAATGATCATCGGAGGTTATTGTTATTGTCTGATCATGATGAATGTTCTAAAATTCGGCGTTGCTACTCCTAACACAAAGAAGGTTTTCTTCATAGCTCCTTTGCTTCTTCGACTGATGAAGGGAACATGATATCAACGGTAATCAACAATATGCCAGAATCATATATTCAAGGGAAAATTGTCTATGGTGCCTCTTATGTATCTGCAATTACAATAACGACCATAGTGCGGTTAAACCATGCCATGATGGCTGGCACAGCCCATAGAGCATTTCACACACTGTGGTTGACACGTTTCTTTTGTCGCTTAAGTGGACTCCCCATAAACTAATAATAAATCAACCCAATTAGCATCGCTGCCACCATTCGCGATGACCTATTTATCTTACAACTTACACACGTCACCAAGTACATGGCTCACGGAATAATTCGACAAGCTCAGTGGATTAAATTCTGTCCGCTACACAATACGCTTAGAAGTTGGTGAAATGTGTAGTCATATTGTATGTATGAATCTATCTCTGAGCAAATGCTTTACATATATCAGCAGTTCCCGTTAACTACAATAAACTACCCACATTGGTCAATTGAACAATCTTGGCACGTAACTTGAATACACAATGAGAATATATGACACACGGATATCATAGCATCAACGGCCTCAATTTGAATGCATGCCAATGGAATGTTTCGTTGGATATCTTCGAGGTTAAGTATGCCACACAATTGTGGCTCTTGTAAATTGACCTCTTAGTATGCAGAAATGAATTGATGCAGAACAAACAATGCGTTGATGCCGCGACAATAACATGCATTAGTGTAAAAGATGAAGTGAATATATATATATATATATATATATATATATATATATATATATATATATATATATATATATATATATATATATATATATATATATATATATATATATATATATATATATATATATATATATATATATATATATATATATATATATCTATATATATATATATATATATATATATATATATATATATATAAAGACTTTTGCTATGTCGGCATATCAATGAGAAGCCAAAGATCCTTTGCAAATATGACTTTTTGACGTCACTCGTTTCACTCGTGACATAGTTATAGCGTTCTTCGTTATACTTTGTACTTGTATACTTATATATATATATATATATATATATATATATATATATATATATATATGTATATATATATATATAAAAGTATATATATATACATATACCTCTATATATATATTTATATATGTATGTATAAATAAATCCCTCTATATATGTATATGTATATCTCTATATATATCTATATATATCTCTCTATCTCTATCTCCTAATCTCTCTCCTCTATATATCTATATATCTATCTATATATATATATATATATCTATATATATATATAGATATATATTTATGTCCGCCTACTCATGTCCGCCTACTCGTAACAGCCAAGTGCATGACTCATCCAATAACTAGGTTACATGGAATATCACTGTCACGCGTGAATTTATGTATCTTGCCGTCGTGGCGTGCCAGGTTTGTGTAATGTGTCAGGGTGATCAGTATGCAGGCCTTGAGTGTGTAAGAAGGACATCGGCAGCAATGCGGCATTAACGGGCCGGCAGTAACAAAGAACAACTAAGGTTCTAGAAAAGGGTTAAAAGGCTGTTCCAACCACACTAGAGAACGTAAAGCATTGATCCTGCATTACCCTTACCTACCTCTTGTGTTCGGCATGCTTTTGGGTCTCCGTTTGCACTCTTTGTTCGCTCTACGTTGTCTCTGCGTCTCATGCGGGCATGTTGAAAAAATAGATCAATTTTACGATGACATGATTAATGCTTGCCTGTCATCGTCTCTCTATAGTATTCCGGCTAACCGACCAAAGAAACGCCGGGCTGGGTGGACCGGCGAAGTCCAATCCCTGAAATTTAAATCGATTTTCTGGGGCCGCTTGTGGCGAGAGAATGGATGCCCTACTACCGGGACAAGACAAATTAGTAGCGACAGAATGGCGGCTGCAAACGCGTACAAAAACTGGGGCGTGGAAGTTTGTAAAGAAATTAAGCTCACGTGTGTCCGACCCTACCCTTGTGGACCATGCTCATGATGACGTTAAAATATGCGAAACCTTAAAAGACAAATATTCTAGGCTGTATAACTCCGTTTCATATAACGAACTTGATATCAACGAACTTTATAGATCCATATGTAAAGAAGCCACATTATGCTACAAAACGGGCAACTGCACTTCTGATCATGTCATAACCGTCAAGCAGGTCGAATCCGCAGCGCAGAACTTGAAACCAGTCAAAACCGATGGTAATTCTGAAATCAGCTCCGATCTCATTAAGAATGCCTGCCAAGAATGTTTGTTCATATCTCACTGTTGTCAAATACGATGCTTTCGCATGCATATGCTCCACCGGGTATGTTGCATTCCACGCTGATACCTATACCAAAGAATAGAAAGAAATCATTGATTAATAGTGATAATAACAGGTCCATAGCAATCAGTAGTATTGTGGGAAAATTACTTGATAATATTATTTTAACATCCCAGATTGACGCACTGAAAACAACCGATCTGCAATACGGTTCCAAACAGTCCCACTCTACCACTCAATGCACGTTTGTTTTGCAAGAGATTGTTGATCACTTTGTAACTCAGGGTTTGTCTTGTTTTGTAATTTCATTGGATACATCTAAAGGATTTTATCGTTTAAATTATGTGAAATTGTTTGCGCTTCTCAGGCAGAAAGGTCTCAAACAATATGTAAATTACTTATTAATATGTACACACGTCAGAACCTGAAAGCCCGAAGGAATGCTTCTAGTTCTGAGCCTTTTATTTGCACGAATGGTGTTAAGCAAGGCGCAGTGCTTTCGCCATTGTGATTTTGTGTATATATCGATGAATTACTAAGGTGCCTTCGTGAAGTTAACGCTGGATGTAACATGGGTCATCATTATATGGGTACTTTGAATTATGCTGATGATGTTTCATTCATTGCACCTTCAGTCACAGCGGCTGAGAGAATGCATAGAATATGCGAGGGATTTTCGAAAAAATACTGTGTGTAGTTCCATTCTGCAAAAACCCGGGTGCTTGCATTCAATGCTTTCGACAGTCCAGTATATTTAACACTAAATGATGAATTAAATGCACAAGAGAAACAATCTGTTCACTTGGGAAGTAATATTGGTTATTGTGCGAATTTTATAAATATTCAGCGTGCATGTAGGGATTTGATAGCGAAAGCGAATATGTTTATGGTCCGCTTTGGATACTGCAACTCTATTATTAGAAACGCACTATTTGAAGCATATGGTAGTAGTTGTTTTTGGTCGGCGATGTGGAGTTTAAGACCTAGCATGCTGGTCAAATTGTGTAGTGTTTGGAGGACAGGACACGTTCAAAGTATTTACAATTCATTTCGGGAAAATTGCCCCTTAGAAATCAACTGATGTTGCACTAAACAGCCCCAATGTTTTAGTATCATATGTGAGTAAATGTTGTTTTCACAGCAGAACAATTGTTAGCAATAATGTTCGAACAATAATGCATGCCATGAACATCAATAATTGTTATTCATTACAGCATAGTGAATGCATTAAAGACTCCAACCATAAGATTTCACAACCATGTAATTCTGAACATGAGAATATTGCCATGCTCATCGAGGAGCTTATTTTTATTAGAGATGGGGATTCATAACCAGTGCTTATCCGATATGAAGCTGAAGCTCTGTTAAAGAAATTTGTTTATCGTAACTTTTTATTTTCTTTTTCGTTCTCTTGTGTTTTTTTGCTGTTGTAGCAAATAATAGTGTTTCTGTACACCTGCTGTGCAGTAAGAAATAAAGATTATTATTTTTCCGTCGATATCGACAATAACATGGCATCGTTAATAAATTGGCAACATTCGAACCAATGCGTTAGAATGATGACCTGATATTATAACG
This sequence comes from Urechis unicinctus, assembly GCA_034190875.2. Lineage (NCBI taxonomy): Eukaryota > Metazoa > Annelida > Polychaeta > Xenopneusta > Urechidae > Urechis > Urechis unicinctus. The sequence continues at coordinate 23,685,175 of CM067358.1, read as the reverse complement.
TGCAGTAATAACAAGCAGGGGCAGATTTATAGAACAGGAATATACCTGCATTGTCTTCACAAAAATGAACTATGGCAGCAGTTCTATTTGTAGCACCCATCTAACCCCCGGATAGTCAGGACATGGACAGCATCGCCATAGAAGATCCACCCTTATTGTACAGGCATCCAATTCAAGGCGAGGTGCGGTGTAAGTCGGCCTATGATGATGATGAAGATGATGAAGATGATGATGATGATGATGATGATGATGTCGACGACCATAGTGAAGGGGGTATTTGCTACCTCCTAGGTAGCATATGCCCCATTGTTGAGTAGCAAGTACCCCGAGGTGGAGTATTTGTTACGACGACAATGATGATGATGATGATGTTGATGATGATGACGATGTTGTTGCTGCTGCTGCTGATGATGATGATCCTGGTGATGATCATGATGATAATGATAATCATGATGATGTTGATGATATCTTGTTCCACTGGACATATATTTATGACGTGGTAACCCACTGAACTTATAAATACCAAAGAGAAAAGTATGATTTCAAAACCCCCTCTTCACGCTGTGTAGCATTGTTCATCAATGCCTGCATAATGCTATGCACAATAATTACAGAACATCCCGAGCGCAGATAGGCTGTTTCACAATTAATGCGCTCATTATCCTTATTCACGTATCGCTGGGGTTACCATCAAAGTGGATGGTACAGTTTGGCGTGGGAGTTTCATCTACAAATTATGTGATGGTGGGTGAAAACCTGGTCGCTCTGTCCACACACTAAATAGCAATAAGTGTATTTATCGGTACGTTGTTAACGAGTTATATGATTTACATGAATACACTTGCGCATATCATATTCAGTATGATGTAAATATGCATTTTAACAGCTTTTGCCCATTCAACGGGTACTTTTACATAAAGAATATATTACCCACATCCATACTCACATGTAGGAGTCGTTCCGACAACTCATACACGTTGCGTTATATAAAGACATTGATCCGTATTTCCAGTAACCGCCCATCCGTATGATGTCATCACAAAAACGCCTCAGATATTGATATACCACGCATGGAGAATCACTTTGAAAAGGACCCTCCGATAAACGTTAACCGCCGTTCAGTTGAACTATAAATACCAAAATGACGCCAATGAATCTTTGTGAGTATGATTCTCTATGCATAGGGCATGCTGCTCGACGATAATCAAAGGGCATTTTTAGTAAAGTGAGCATATTCCCTTCACATGGCAGTGCGATACACTTGATGCATTGTCAAAGCCCAATAAAGGCTTCAATAAGAGCTATTTATGGATCCATTGTGATCAGATGATTAAAATCATTTCAATGAATTCAGTCTACTACAATGACTGAAAACAATCAACGAATTTCATATGTATATCTTGGATTGAATTAGTTACAGTTTACATTGGCAGGGATCTTGTTTAATTTCACGAGCTAATTATTGCAATATGCTGTAAAATGGCGAACTGAGTATGTATCCTTTTAATACCTTGAATGCATAAAGTGAGAAATTAGGTAGTTGCTATATATAACGCTATATTGATGAGACTGCATTGTGTATTTGAGCGGTCGGGAGAGCGGATGTGTGTGGGGGTGGGGGTGGATAGAGGTTGAGAAGGGATTAGGGTACGGCAAGATAACCAACTCCAGAGTCACACCCATCCGCAGTTTAACAGAAAACGCAAATTATACGATTCACGCACACACGAGATCAGAGGGACAAGGAGGCGCGGGTTTATTGGCGGATACGATGACTACGATATAGCGCAAAGGCGCAACAGAGCCGACTTTTTCATATTAATTGTGTTATTTGATTTGTGTGTTTGCTTTAATGTATCTCCGCGTGGTTGTTATATCTATCAGATCGTGATGTCAAAGATAACTCATGTCAATGTACTCTACTACTATTATCAGTCGTCCGGATTATACTTTCTAAGCATTGAACTAATCACCTACGACAGTCACATGCCTGAAATGTTTCCCTTGTAACGTATTCACACAAAAACCTTGGAGATCCATTAAAGACACCAACTACTCCTTAATAGCTTATTCCTAGACTACTGCTTCTCCGACTGAAAGAACTGGAAAGACACATTGTATTCCGAGGCTATCATTGCTCTTTATATCGTTTCCTCACACAGCTGTATGAACCCATGTTAGACGTTTTCGTGCATAACGGGAGCTTCAAAACACACCACATGCATGCTGATGGGATCAACACTGACAATACTCCTCTTGCAAGCGGCTATGATAGGGGAATTGTACAAGAGCCGTTAAGCCATCGCATAATGATAACAATATGAATACGCATCAATATAACAATTAAGATAATCTTGAAAATTGATTTGGGCATGGTCGATGTCGGAAACTTACAGACACGTCTGACACAATATAGTGGACGTATAACGCTGCGTAAATTAGATTTCAATCTTTATTTTCAATCAGTTGCTCAAGTTCAGTCTCATAACTGCGAATAACAGACCCGGAACCCGTGTTTGGTTGAATTTACATATCTACTCAGTGAATGGGCCATGATATAAAAGAGCGATAGCTGTAAAGGTAATGCCTGAAATGAAATACGATTGAAGCAAACGTAGAGATGTTTGTTGCTGTTTCATCAACAGATATATCGCCATGGGCATCCTCGTGATATCACGATGGCGGCAGGTTAACTAATTACTGTTATAAGGACGAGATACGGATCACTGAATATGCGTTATTGCATAAATATTTCTGTGTAAAAACTCGTCTACTTGGATATTGCTCCAAATAGACGCCGTTTGTGCTTGATTGACAGAGCCACAGATGGATTGAACTTACTTTGGGAGTTAGGGAAGTGGTATTGCTCACAATGTTGACATTGTAATTGCAGTATTCTGGCTGAATCATGAGGCATTACTTATTCATTCGTCGGGCCTGGAACAGTAGGCGATACAATTGGTATGGGCCTGTCTAACTTTGCAAACATCGCTGTCAACGTTTAGCCTCATCACATATGTATGGCTGATTACATTAAACCAAATTATGCAGCAAAGAGAGTTAATTCTGGTTGTAGCTTATTGTAACTTTTTTGAGAAATAACTTCCGGGGAAACTATATAATTATGACCGTCTATATTTGTATTCAATTAATGCCATATTTTACAAGTAATGTAATCAGCGTCATCAATTGTACACCAGTTGAGTTGCAAATTCTGATTTCGTTAGTACTGTCACTCGTGATGACAATTCGATAAATACCAAGCGTGCTCTAAATAAATTCAGTGTCCATATGTCGTCGATAAATTGTAATTTCCCAGGTTGATGTTCAGTATCAGCTCAAACTTGTACTGACTGCTCAAAAGTTTAAATAACACAGTAATTTACGCCCAGAACACAACATACACAGGGAACTCAATAGACAAGCTGTCAAAGTCACTGATAAGATTGGAGAGCCTACTCAGCTGTAACGTCTTAATTTCATTTCTAAAAAAGGATACTGAATCCGTCTCCCAACCTAGAGGAAATTAAATAGGTGTCTCATTATTGATACAATTATTAGGCAACACCACAATAGAAATCGGCTGGAAGCAAATAGTTACATAATATATTGCGCGACTTATGCGTTTAGGCCTGGATGTTTCCATAAAAGTCAATCAACAGATTACAAATGGATGCCGTATAAACATTGTGCTAAGGTAAATCGACTATTACATGCTGTATTTGTATGATTCATTAATTAAACATAAAAGACGAATTCGAATCCCATAACGCCCCTGATAAATATTATAGTTTCTGAGGAGCAAATATAGTTCTATATCAACTAGGTTGCATTGCGTGTGTTTTCATTGATCTTAATGTTTGGCACTTTCGCCCAGGTGTCTGTGGTTTATATCCATGTGGGTGAATGCTACGCGCTATGCATGACCCTGAAATTGCAAATAATGACTACACAAATATAGGTTAATGTACTACGATTACGTCTATCAACATTGTCTATTGTTATGAACTTTGGCATCGCAAATTGATGATGGAACTATTCTGTTGCGGTTGGTACATCGGCGTTTTTAGCCATATTCCGGTAGCGGTATCTATTGATTATGTATCACCAGGGGTCAAATAATGTGTAGATAAAGTGAGCGCGAATATGCACGACCTTCAGCATACACCTCACCTATAAACAGACACCAACAGCTTCAATACCTGATATACCATCTATTCTCCCACCACACTTACCTTCACATGCCTTCGTGATCGAATAGTAATTAATTAAATATACACACTTCATGCTATTTCTTATCAACATACTCCTATATGTGCGTACTAATGAGGAGATGGATATAGTGTTTATGGCACTGACCCATTATAGGTGCTTAATGTGAACAATGTATGACAACATTACATTCGTATTGTTACATTCGTGACGTTTAAGCAGTTATAAACATGACATAATGGATGATTAGTATAACACAAATACACTTTCCGATGGGAAACATTATAATGGTAACGACATTAGCCTCGAGGAATAGCCAACAACCTTAAATTTAAACTAAATTAAATGAAACCATTACATTAAATTACATATTGGCTGCTCAAGCATCACAGATTCGTAGCTAGCAGCATATTTTTCACAATCAAAGAGAAAAATAATTTTACTGTAAACCTCTTACCGCCGGTGGTGTGTTGTTGACAACTAATAAATGACATCAAACAGTAATTGGAGAAAAAAAAAATCAGGAAGCTGTAGATGTACTGCAATGGCCTGTGGCGATATAGCATGGCTTTTTCCTACTTCGAAGATAATATTTGTAATGAATGCTTTGTAATGCTTGATGAATGCTTGAAGCTTACACCAATAGCTATTTTTATTTAACTGAATGATTTAAGGAAAAACATAGGTATATTTTTAGGTACATATTCAGGTACATTTATAGGTATATATATAGGTTGAATTGATAGGTTTATATGTAGGTAGGTATATATCATTATTGTCGTGGTGAAATAAATGCATCGACTGTTGCAATATCCAGTACAAAAATGGCATTTTCACGTAGGAGCCGATAAGCCATTGTGTTATTGTTGCAGAAGATAAAATAAGCATTACGATATAAATTTGGTTTTCGTTTATCATTGTGATTGGTGAAAAACGGGAAAAAAAATGTTAATTGTTCACCGTCGTTGTTGTTGTCGTGTATGAAAAATGGTTAACTGTCGTTCCGGCTTTATGTTAATATAAAATTTACTATAGGTGCACTTACGAAGTTATTATCAAATGCATGGTTTGCTTTGCTATGATGACAGCAATTAAGTGGCGATGTGCACGTTTGCCCCGGTGAGCAATTATAGTTAAACGGTTGCATGTGGGTGTTGCCCGTTGCGGTTGATGTTTGTCATTCTGTGTCAGAATTCTTCTCCAGGAATCTATGATATTTGTAAATGCCAGCGAATGCTGCACGCCATATATGGGACCTAATGTGCAAATGATGGCAACACTGTATGAAACGATACATTACCATACCGTCTTTCAACATTCACTATTGTCATCATGTTGTCATGTCGTTTATTTCCAATAGCAGCTGGTGGTTGCTCTTAGATATAAATTTTTCACCTATGCTACACTGATTAAACAATGTTAGCAGTGCAAAAGCACAACTACGTTTAGGTCAGTGTGATTGTTGGCATTGTGCTTTCAATTCAGTTATATACAGCCAGGGGTCAAAGTATGCGTACAGCGAATAAGCGAGAGTATAATTACGTGATACACGATTTGAAAAAAACCTTCAGCACGGGCCTCCCTTTATGTTGTTCTATTTTGCACATCTAATATGGTTAAGTAATATTGAGGGTGATCAATACTGCAGATATTAAACATCGCAGTTATAATGGTAACGGAACACGCTTCATGGAGAACCAAACTATGCATGAAAGAAATGGAAACATTTCACGTTGGCCGCTTCAGCTTCACAGCCGTTTTGGTCGCAGGACACTTGTGTCTTATGTTAGGTTGTCTTTATTATTGCCCACCATTTACCGCTGGGAACGATGCGTCTTACTGACGTTGTACAGAGGAAAATGGCTCCTGAATTCTTCGTGGTTGCTTTAAGGAAGTAGCCCCTGGAAGCTGTAGAGGTAGTGCCTATGGTGTTGTGAAATGTAATGGTTTCTTCGAGAAATACAATTTGTATTATTATCGATGTATATATTTCTTCATGATTTCCCATACAATGACATGTGCTTTGTCCACATTTCAGGGGTCATGTACCGAAGTGTGACGGATTATCTAATGATGGCATGTACGATCAAGAACATATAACGATGTCGTTTCCCCAAGTAAATCTGTTTTTCTTTACCAGAGGATGAGAGCTGTGAATGCCTCGCTGTGTTCCATGGTGTTCCATGGTGAACGCAGCCAAACTGATGCACTGCTTAGCGTTGCACTACCTGAATAGTTTTGCCGCCTCATTTTGTCATTCTCTGATCATTTCCATGCTCTGTAGATGTTAATGATCAAATAATACTTTTCGCGATATTAGTGTGTTAACTTGCTTATTGAAACTTTTATTGATGACAGGAGCTTATTGGCAACATATCATACCATACCGCAATGTCCATACATGTCCATATCTGTTTTCAAGTATGTTTTTGTTCTTGAAAGTGAATAAATTGTATAAGTGTATGTTTCCTTTGATTGAAACTAACATTAATCACATCCGGCCGCTTTATCACCAAAATGAATCCAGAGCATGTCATTTGAGCTTCTGCATTAGCGATATGATCACACAGTATTTGCATGATTTCTTGGAATGTCAGTAGCTAAAACCAAAATGTAGTTTTATTGTTCTACGATGAACAACACAAAATCCAAATTGAGTGGTTTGTCCCGGTTTATCCTCGTTGCTTTAGTGCTTTGATGTTGTGGGCTCCAAAGAAGCATTGTATGTTCTCCAAAAGCCACATTGAATTGTATCAACATGGTTCATAGGTTACTGGAATAACTCACCTTGGAGACCATCAGTAGTTCTAATTCTAGACGAAATAAAAGACTGTTGTCCGCTTGATTAATAACAAGCGGAAGCCTAGGCAAAAGTACGTAATATAATCGACCGTAAGTCAACATGTAAACGGATACAAAAAGAATTCCTGGAATCATAACCCTCAGATCTTTGTTATTACTTTTTACCAAGACGCATAACTGCCCACTAGCGCTCTTGATAATTGTAATATCTATTGCGCAATTATATTCGATGCTAATGCGTTTGAATGTGCGTATTGCCCTGTGCTGTTGGCGTCAGTGAGCGGCAAAACTCCTCTCCATGGGTCTATGGTATTTGTTTATGTCAGTTAATCATACACGCGATGTATGCCGCCTAATGTGCAAACGATGACAACACAAATATTAGGCGGTACACTGCCATACCGTCAATTAGCATTCACCATTGACATCAAGTTTGGACTGTCCTTTTATAGCAGGCTGTTTCCACCAGGTATCAATTATTCACCTGTATGACTCACATTTATCAACGACTACCTGTTATATGTTAAGCGCAACCACGCTTTGGGTCTATGAATTTTTCGTAGTATTTTTTTATGTGTGATCAGGGGTCATAGTTTGTGAACAGCGAGTAAGTGAGAGTACCATTACTTGAAAAACCCCAGCACGTGCCCCATCTTAATGTCGTGAAATAGACATGAATAACCTCAACACTTAATATATCAGGTATATCACCTTTAAGCTGGCATCCTGGAGTACGAAGTCATTGACTTACGATGGCACTCGGAACAGTCAGCGTATAACAAATTCGCTGTTCCTATTATGTGTGAGTTTGGAGCTGTGAATGCATCGCTGTGTTCTATGAGCAACGATGTCTGAGCGATGCCATAGAGTGCCACCTTCTGAACAGTTTGTTGCTTCAGGACTTGTCATTCAGAGATTAATGTAATTCTCAGTGGAAATGATGTTTTAACGGATAACATGGCCCCCAGTGTCCATGTGTGGACCCATGTAGGAACATCATCATTAATGACAGAAACGTGCGGATGTTATACCATACCGCAATGTCCATAAATGTCCAGGTGTTAATATTTATATCATGCTGAATTTTTATATTTGCCGCTTTTTCAGTTCATGAATTAACAACTGAAACTACCCATTATCTCTCGGATCATCAAACAAAATACTGCACTAACCGTCAAGATCATTTGATGATATCAAAAGGAAATATTCATATAAATTTTGAAACAAAGTTCACCCTCCAAAACCAACAGCTTCTTTCCCAAGTAATTATGCAATTTGAACCCCGATGGTTAACGCTCGTATTGCGTTAATGAATCCCCAATAACCTTGACTCAAAACCCGACAAACTGGATCACGGAACTGGCAATAGGTTCAACAAACCGTTCTCTTGTGCAGAAACTAAAATATGTATATTATCCGAGCACTTTACCCAGTGAAACACAGTGACGAGCGAGATGATCAATCCATACGTGTACTGGGTGACCTCTTCCGGGAACACACGAAGTGTTTAATCTATTACAGTACCAAGAACAGTGTCCTCAGTCAATATCCCTGAAGTGGTTGTGAGCAATCTTCTCTATGTTAAGTTGATAACGATATCCAATACACATAATACTGGCACTGGACGGGATCCGGAGCAAAATAGGAATATAACGTTTCGAATCTATGTCAAATATGATATCTTTTGACTCATTATATCAACATTTGGAGATGATAAGGGGCGTTTCGGGTAAAATTAAAAAGCTACACATTATAATAATGGGGCTGTGGGTTGCAACAAGGAGGTTATTGCACTTTGTCCGAACTTGTTCTGAGAAAGTCTGATATGATAGTATCTAATGACCTTGTTAGCCATAACAATATTATCTGTTTCGGGGATGCAGGTAACGAATAGTGTACGCAATATTATAATGTTGTCAATTTAGCCTGCTAAGAATGATAATTTTGTCGTCACACACACACACACACACACACACACACACACACACACACACACACACACACACACACACACACACACACACACACACACACACACACACACACACTATGTAGCTGCGTGTGTGCGTGCGTAGGTGTTTATTAAGAGGTATGATATTAATGAAGGCTATATTTGATGAGGGTGACTAGATTAAGGAATTTTCATGACCTCATATTCAGGTAATTCCATTATTTATAATAACGTGTAATGGTTCAAATATTGGCTTTGTTTGATAGCCCCATCTGCGCACGCCTGTACACATAAAATATATATAATGGCCTATATTTTATGTATGACATACTAACGGTAGCAGTTGCGACGATATATCCGTGCCTAATGGGTGCTTTGAGCGTGGGCTGGTGGAATCTATTAAGCGAATGTTTTGTGTGAAGTAATCAAAGATCACGCAGATTATATTTAACGACAAATATAACGTACCCATTCAACACGTAATTTTCCTTTGATCGATGCTGCGTCGTATTTACTGTATAAATATAACTGCGTCTATATTCTGTGACTAAGCATTGTTGAAAGGGTTGTTGGATAATTGATCACAAAATGGAAATATTCTGGTCTTAAATTCAATCAAATATTGTATATTGCCATATATCTGCCGTCTTCATAGTCTTGATCAATTGTTGTTTATAATTTGCCAGCATTAGCAATTCAGAAATCGAGGAAAGCATTATGGGATCATTGCATGTCCTCTCATTACACATGGTTATTGTTCCTTTACATAGCAAACGTTCGCTTTGCTGTCCGTTCATTCCGATGGAGTGGATTCAATGAATAAAAGAAAATTGTTATTCAATTTGTATCGAAACCATGTAGCCATGATAAGAAGGAAACAGGTACGTGAGTTTTGTATAAGTGCCGACAATCTCTTGTTGACGGAGTTGCTTAAATGTGAGCACCTTGTCACTCATTACGTCAACATTTGATGAAGCCTTGTAATGATGCACACATTTCTTATTCCTTAATTCCTTAGTAGCTAAATAAAACCTTGTTTAGAACTTTTGTTAATTCCAATTATAACATTCCTTTACAAAGGAATAATGTATTTATTTTTTGAACATTAAAACAATTTTTGTTTATGCTTTATACTTAGTATTGTGTGACATTTTTTACTGCTTCTACATATGCAATACTTGGTGGTGTTTAACCCGGTCTGCTAATTGCCATCTTGACTTGGCACAAATGAAAATTGGAAGTTGTTGCTATTGTCTGATCATCATGATTGTTTTCAAATATGGCGCTGTTACTCCTAACACAAAGAAGGCTTTCTTCATAGCAACTTTAACGATATGTGTTCTTTGCCTTTTTTCCGACTTATGGAAGGAACATGATATCAACGGCCATCAACAATATCCCTGGATTATATATTCATGAGAATATTTTCTATGGTGCCTCATATGCATCACACGAAAGCAGCATGGGGCACCAGTCTTGAATCATATCTGCATTAGAAGGCGACCACCACTGCATAAGCAATTACCATAACGACCATTGTGCGGTTAAGCCATTCCATGCTAGGCTGGCACAGCCCATTCAGCATTTCACAAACTCATTGTGGTTGACATACTTCGTCTATCGCTTAAGTGGATTCTTCATAATCTAATAATCAACTCAGTTAGCATCGCTGGCACCATTTGCGATGACCTGTTTATCTTACAACCTACACACGTCACCAAGTACATGTCAGATAAATGTGTAGTTATATTGTATGAATGAATCTATCTCTGAAAAAATGTGGTCATCACTGTGAAATAATTATTTGCGGCAACATTATTTGATGTGCATTTCATAGCAAATATAGCTCCAATAGCTTTACATATACCAGCAGTTCCCATTAACTACAATAACCTACCCAAAGTGATCAATTGAACAATTTGGGAACGTAACTGTGAATACATATTGACGCACAATATGTGACGCACGGATATCATAGCATCAACGGCCAATGGTAAAATTCGTTGACGTTAAGCATGCCATATAATTGTGACGTGTGTAACTATTAGTAAACTATCCTCTTAGCATACAGAAATGATTTGATGCAGAACAAACAATGCGTTGGTGCGGGGACAATTGCATTAGCGTAATAGTTGAAGTAAATAAAACAATATACATATACGCCCCTTCTGATAGACATCTTTGGTTACATGGTTATGCCCCGTAAACGTTAGAATGACCATGCCATCTATAAAGTACATTTGTACCGCTACCGCCATTGGAGTAGGGATCTCGATGTTTCCGCCTACTCGTGACAGCCAGTGAATTTGTGTATCTTGCCATCATGGTGTGCCAGGTTTGTGTAATGAGTCAGGGTGATATGTATGCAGGATTTGAGTGTGTTCATATCCGAATGTCAGATAATATTTTGAGTGTTTGGTGATCGACCGGGCAGAGTAGTATGCATAATAGGGGCACGAGCAGAGGGCTCTCACCTTTTGGGCAAATTAAGGAACCTGAGATGCTGGAACACATAGCCCTCTTCACACGGACCTATGCTAATGGTACTGATAGAAGCCCATTATATATTTACGAAACCTGACGCATTGGATTGCGACGTAGCAGCATGTATGATTACCTCACAAAACGACTGGTAAAGATGTTCTAATCCGACCATCGATCCCTTGGATAACGTAACTGACCACTGGTTAGCTGATATTCTTCAATTGGAGCCTGTCCAACTTGTGGTACAATGCATCTTACATGGACCCATTCCGAAGCAGCAGAAAAGCGCTTCTGCGAAGCCCGTCTTCACGGAAAACACCCACCTTCCCCTCTAACCCGAAAGATGAGTTAACGCATGGCGAGTTTAATATATTACCCACTCCCCTAACCCCTACCAGCCCCCGCCAGAAAGAGGTTTTGGAGCTGTTCAAGTAGAACAATAATTATGAATTCACATTTAGTTGGACCCCTTGGACAACAGGATACTTCCTAAGTGGACAGCAGATAGATGTATCCGAAAAGCATTCATTTAAGATCTCAAGGTGGCAGTTCTACTTTGCTCGTTAGGTACAGCTTCATAACACTAAACCACAGTAACTAGGCTGTACTACAGGTACATGCGATTAATGAAATGCAATCCAAAGCCTCTCAGGTGTGTGATTGATCGCGTTAACACCACTTTGCTTGATACCACTGGCTCATGCATTCCTAGAAGAACAAACAATCAGTCATCAACGTCCAGAATAAGGATTATAATTGTCTTCGAAGGGCTTTATGCTCTGCTACATACACCAGCAGTAATTGACACACATCGAGGCCAGTGAACGCAGTACATCGCTGAAAAGACCCCGGGAAGACGCCGGCAACAACACGAGTATCACGGAGGGCACCGCCTTCAATACAGCATTAACGCGGAACGGGCCGGCAGCAACACGGAACGAGTCGAAAAAGGTATAAAAGGCTGTTCCAACCAATCCATTGCACACACCAGAACATGAAACATGGATTCTGCACTACCTCTCCTTCATGTGTCTGTTGTAGAGAACCTCATTTGCCTCATACCACTGTTCCACATATTCCTCCTGCTCAGCAGAATGGAGCAAAACCTTGGCACTTGCTTTCTTCGGCATAATACTGTCAGATGATGTTGGGGTGCTGGTGATTGTGATGCTGATGGTGTTTGTAGTTCTCGTGCTGGAGTTGGTAATTCTCGTGTTGGAGTTTGTAGTTTTTGTGCTAGAGTTGGAAGTTCTGATGCTGGAGTTGGACTAGGAGTACGTGATCTCTCCTCTTCCTCGCCATAAGAATCTGCCAAGGCCAATGATGCCTGCTACTACTCATCAGTACTAATGAGCGTCTTCTTGGCCTTCTTCCCCTTGATGCTTGGTGGTACTTTTGTCGGCATTTTGATGTTTTTTGGTGTAGCCAAGTGAAGAATTCTTCAGACGAATGATCGTAATCAAGGGCTTGGCGCTTTTATACTCCCAGTGGTGTAACCATTTTTATCCGTACTGACTCGGTGTATGTTTCGGCATCTCTGTGTTGGCTCTGTGTTGACTACCTGGTGTCTCCGTTTACTTATGTGTTCGTTCCACTAACAACCTGCGCCGTTTTTTTGCCCAGATGTCCCGGAGGCACCACGGTGGCTACACGGGGACGCCGGAGGCTACACTGATAATCCAGGTCTTAACACGGAAGCAACACAGAGGCACTCATCCATGTTGCTGCCTGGACAAATTTCCCAAACATTGTGCAGGTTTGATTTTTTCGTCGCCACGTAGTCACCAAAAGAGCCCAGCCACAACACGGACACATGCCAGTCTACGAACTACAGCTCAGAGCACACCGGATCACAGAGCACACCGGAGTCGACACGGATGTGTACGGTGACAATACGGAGTTGACATGGATTCCCCGGTGGCAACGCAGTACATCCCGCAAAAGGCCTTGGGAAGACTCAGACAACAATTAGGAGGACACAGCAATAACACGGAGGACCCGGCAAAAACATCAAGTAATCAATGATCAAGTAATCAACATGGAAGAGCCCAGATGACACTGGAAACAACACGAGTGTCACGAAGGACACCGGCAGCAATGCGGTATTAACGGGCCTGCTGTAACATGGAAAAACTAAGGTTCTAGAAAAGGGTTAAAAGGCTGTTCCAACCACACTAGAGAACGTAAAGCATTGATCCTGCACTACCCTTACCTACCTCTTGTGTCCGGCATGCTTTTGGGTCTCCGTGTGCACTCTTTGTTTGCTCCACGTTGTCTCTGCGTCTCTCCGTGTTTGTACCGGTTTTGTGCCCGAAGGCCCCAGGAGGCTACTCGAAGATGTCGGAGGCGTCACAGCTAATCCAGGTATGATATTGATTTGTGCAAGAACATGCGGGCATGTTGAAAAAATTGATCAATTTTACGATGACATGATTAATGCTTGCCTGTCATCGTCTCTCTATAGTATTCCGGCTAACCGACCAAAGAAACGCCGGGCTAGGTGGACCGACGAAGTTCAATCCCTGAAATTTAAATCAATTTTCAGGGGCCGCTTGTGGCGAGAGAATGGATGCCCTACTACCGGGACAATTAAATATATAATGCTTAAGGCTAAAAAAGACTACAAAAAGAAATCTTGGAATGTCATGCGTAAACAAGACAAATTAGTAGCCAACAGAATGGCAGCTGCAAACGCGTCCAAAAACTGGGGCGTGGAAGTTTGTAAGAATTTAAGCGCACGTGTGTCCGTCCCTACCCTTGTGGACGATGCTCATGATGAGGTTAAAATATGCGAAACCTTAAAGGACAAATATTCTAGGCTGTATAACTCCGTTTCATATAACGAACTTGAAATCAACGATCTTTACAGATCCATATGTAAAGATGCCACATTATGCTACAAAACGGGCAACTGCACTTCTGATCATGTCATAACCGTCAAGCAGGTCGAATCCGTAACGCAGAACTTGAAACCAGACAAAACCGATGGTAATTCTGAAATCAGCTCCGATCTCATTAAGAATGCCTGTCAAGAATTGTTTGTTCATATCTCACTGTTGTTAAATGCGATGCTTTCGCATGCATATGCTCCACCGGGTATGTTGCATTCCACGCTGATACCTATACCAAAGAATAGACAGAAATCATTGAATAATAGTGATAATAACAGGTCCATAGCAATCAGTAGTATTGTGGGAAAATTACTTGATAATATTATTTTAACATTCCAGAGTGACGCACTGAAAACAACCAATCTGCAATTCGGTTCCAAACAGTCCCAATCTACCACTCAATGCACGTTTGTTTTGCAAGAGATTGTTGATCACTTTGTAACTCAGGGTTTGTCTATTTTGTAATTTCATTGGACATATCTAAAGGATTTTATGTAAAATTGTTTGCGCTTCTCAAGCAGAAAGGACTCTACCAAACAATATGTAAATTACTTATTAATATATATACACGTCAGAACCTGAAAGCCCGAAAGAATGCTTCTAGTTCTGAGCCTTTTATTTGCACGAATGGTGTTAAGCAAGGCGCAGTGCTTTCGCCATTATGATTTTGTGTATATATCGATGAATTACTAAGGTGCCTTCGTGAAGTTAACGTTGGATGTAACATGGGTCTTCATTATATGGGTGCTTTGAGTTATGCTGATGATGTTTCACTCATTGCACCTTCAGTCACAGCGGCTGAGAGAATGCTTAGAATATGCGAGGGATTTTCGAAGAAATACTTTGTGCAGTTCCATTCTGCAAAAACCCGGTTGCTTGCATTCAATGCTTACGACAGTCCAGTATATTCAACACTAAATGATGAATTATTTGTACAAGAGAAACAATCTGTTCACTTGAGAAGTAATATTGGTTATTGTGCGAATTTTATAAATACTCAGCGTGCATGTAGGGATTTGATAGCGAAAGCGAATATGTTTATGGTCCGCTTTGGATACTGCAACTCTATTATTAGAAAAACTCACTATTTCAAGCATACGGTAGTAGTTTAAGACCTAACATGCTGGTCAAATTGTGTAGCGTTTGCAGGAAGTGTATACGAACTACATGGAAATTAGAGTCCAGGACACGTTCAAAGTATTTACAATTCATTTCGGGAATATTGCCCCTTAGAAATCAACTAGCTAATAATAGTGTTTCTGTACACCTGCTGTAAGAAATAACGATTATTATTTTTCCGTCGATATCGACAGTAACATGGCATCGTTAATAAATTGGCAACATTCGAACCAATGTGTTAGAATGACGACCTGATATTATAACGTGCAGTAATTACTAGCAGGGGCAGATTAATAGAACAGGAATATACCTACATTGTCTTCACAAAAGTGAACTATGGCAGCAGTTCTATTTGTAGCACCCACTAACCCACGGATAGTCAGGACATGGACAGCATCGCCATAGAAGATCCACCCTTATTGTACAGGCATCCAATTCAAGGCATGGTGCGGTGTAAGTCGGCCTATGATGATGATGAAGATGATGATGATGATGTTGATGATGACGACGATGTTGTTGCTGCTGATGATGATGATGATCATGATGATAATCATGATGATGTTGATGATATCTTGTTCCACTGGACATATATTCATGACGTGGTAACCCACTGCACTTATAAATACCAAAGAGAAAAGTATGATTTCAACACCCCCTCTTTACGCTGTGTAGCATTGTTCATCAATGCCTGCATTATGCTATACACGTTTATTACACAACCTCCCGAGTGCAGATAAGGCTGTTTCACAATTAATGCGCTGTTCGCTGGTATAGTACAGTGATCTCATTATCCTTATTCACGTATCGCTGGGGTTACCATAAAAGTGGATGGTACAGTTTGGCGTGGGAGTTTCATCTACAAATTATGTGATGGTGCGCGAAAACCTGATCGCTCTGTCCACACACTAAATAGCAATAAGTGCATTTATCGGTACGTTGTTAACGAGATATATGATTTACATGAATACACTTGTGTATAGCATATTCAGTATGATGTAAATATGCATTTAAAGAGCCTTTGCCCATTCAACGGGTACTTTTACATAAAGAATATGTTACCCCACATCCACACTTTCATGTAGGAGGCGTTGAAACAACACGTTGCGTTATATAAAGACATTGATCCGTATTTCCAGTAACCGCCCATCCGTTTGATGTTATCACAAAAACGCCTCAGATATTGATATACCACGCATGGAGAATCACTTTGAAAAGGACCCTCCGATGAACGTTAACCGCCGTTCAGTTGAGCTATAAATACCAAAATGACGCCAATGAATCTTTGTGAGTCTGATTCTCTATGCATAGGGCATGCTGCTCGACGATAATCAAAGGGCATTTTCAGATAAGTGAGCATATTCCCTTCACATGGCAGTGCGATACACTTGATGCTTTGTCAAAGCCCAATAAAGGCTTCAATAAGAGCTATTTATGGATCCATTGTGATCAGATGATTAACATCATTTCAATGAATTCAGTCTACTTCAATGACTGAAAACAATCAACGAATTTCCTTTGAATTAAACATTAATCTAATGCTTGCCCACTGTAGTGTCAGGTATTCATCCTTTTTGTGTTTGTAGGACTACTGAGGCTTCAGTGAAATTGAACGTCTATACAAACCATGATTATATCTTACATATGTATATCTTGGATTTAATTAGTTACAGTTTACATTGGCAGGGATCTTGTTAAATTTCACGAGCTAATTATTGCAATATGCTGTAAACGTGGTGAACTGAGTATGTATCCTTTTAATACCTTGAATGCATAAAGTGAGAAATTAGATAGTTGCTATATATAATGCTATATTGATGAGACTGCATTGTGTATTTCTGAGCGGGTGGGAGAGCAGATGTGTGTGGGGTTGGGGGTGGATAGAGGTTGAGAAGGGATTAGGGTACGGCAAGATAACCAACTCCAGAGTCACACCCATCGGCAGTTTAACAGAAAACGCAAATAATACGATTCACGCACACACGAGATCAGAGGGACGAGGAGGCGCGGGTTTATTGGCGGATACGATGACTACGATATAGCGCAAAGGCGCAACAGAGCCGACTTTTTCATATTAATTGATGGACGGGCTTGATTAAATTTTTGATTATTTGTGTTATTTGTGTTATTTGTGTTTGTTTGTTTGCTTTCATTTATCTCCGCGTGGTTGTTATATCTATCAGATCGTTATGTCAAAGATAACTCATGTCAATGTACTCTACTACTATTATCAGTCGTCCGGATTATACTTTCTAAGCATTGAACTAATCACCTACGACAGTCACATGCCTGAAATGTTTCCCTTGTAACGTATTCGCACAAAAACCTTGGAGATCCATTAAAGACACCAACTACTCCTTAATAGCTTATTCCTAGACTACTGCTTCTCCGACTGAAAGAACTGGAAAGACACATTGTATTCCGAGGCTATCATTGCTCTTTATATCGTTTCCTCACACAGCTGTATGAACCCATGTTAGACGGTTTCGTGCATAATGGGAGCTTCAAAACACACCACATGCATGCTGATGGGATCAACACTGACAATACTCCTCTTGCAAGCGGCTATGATAGGGGAATTGTACAAGAGCCGTTAAACCATCGCATAATTATAACAATATGAATACGCATCAATATAACAATTAAGACAATCTTGAAAACTGATTTGGGCATGGTCGATGTCGGAAACTTACAGACACGTCTGACACAATATAGTGGACGTATAACGCTGCGTAAATTAGGTTTCAAGCTTTATTTCCAATCAGTTGCTCAAGTTCAGTCTCATAACTGCGAATAACAGACCCGGAACCCGTGTTTGGTTGAATTTACATATCTACTCAGTGAATGGGCCATGATATAAAAGAGCGATAGCTGTAAAGGTTATGCCTGAAATGAAATACGATTGAAGCAAACGTAGAGATGTTTGTTGCTGTTTCATCAACAGATATATCGCCACGGGCATCCTCGTGATATCACGATGGCGGCAGGTTAACTAATTACTGATATTAGGACGAGATACGGATCACTGAATATGCGTTATTGCATAAATATTTCTGTGTAAAAACTCGCCTACTTGGATATTGCTCCAAATAGACGCCGTTTGTGCTTGATTGACAGAGCCACAGATGGATTGAACTTACTTTGGGAGTTAGGGAAGTGGTAATGCTCACAATGTTGACATTGTAATTGCAGTATTCTGGCTGATTCATGAGGCATTACTTATTCATTCGTCGGGCGTGGAACAGTAGGCGATACAATTGGTATGGGCCTGTCTAACTTTGGCAAACATCGCTGTCAACGTTTAGTCTCATCACATTTGTATGGCTGATAACATTAAATCAAATTATGCAACAAAGAGAGTTAATTCTGGATGTAGCTTATTGTAACTTTTTTGAGAAATAACTTTCGGGGAAACTATATAATTATGACCGTCTATATTTGTATTCAATTAATGCCATATTTTACAAGTAATCAGCGTCATCAATTGTACACCAGTTGAGTTGCAAATTCTGATATCGTTAGTACTGTCACTCGTGATGACAATTCTATAAGCGTTTAGGCCTGGATGTTTCCATAAAAGTCAATCAACAGGTTACAAATGGATGCCGTATAAACATTGTGCTAAGGTAAATCGACTATTACATGCTGTATTTGTATGATTCATTAATTAAACATAAAAGAAGAATTCGAATCCCATAACGCCCCTGATAAATATTATAGTTTCTGAGGAGCAAATATAGTTCTATATCAACTAGTTTGCATTGCGTGTGTTTTCATTGATCTTAATGTTTGGCACTTTCGCCCAGGTGTCTGTGGTTTATATCCATGTGGGTGAATGCTACGCGCTATGCATGACTGAAATTGCAAATAATGACTACACAAATATGAGTTAATGTACTACGATTTGTTATGAACATTGGCATCGCAAATTGATGATGGAACTATTCTGTTGCGGTTGGTTCATCGGAGTTTTTAGCCATATTCCGGTAGCGGTATCTATTGATTATGTATCACCAGGGGTCAAATAATGTGTAGATAAAGTGAGCGCGAATACGCACGACCTTCAGCATACACCTCACCTATAAACAGACACCAACAGCTTCAATACCTGATATACCATCTATTCTCCCACCACACTTACCTTCACATGCCTTCGTGATCGAATATAGTAATTAATTAAATATACACACTTCATGCTATTTCTTATCAACATACTCCTATATGTGCGTACTAATGAGGAGATGGATATAGTGTTTATGGCACTGACCCAATATAGATGCTTAATGTGAGAAATGTATGACAACATTACATTCGTATTGTTACATTCGTGACGTTTAAGCAGTTATAAACATGACATAATGGATGATTAGTAAAACACATATACACTTTCCGATGGGAAACAATATAATAATAACGACATTAGCCTCGAGGAATAGACAACAACCTTAAATTTAAACTAAATTAAATGAAGCCATTACATTAAATTACATATTGGCTGCTCAAGCATCACAGATTCGTAGCTAGCAGCATATTTTTCACAGTCAAAGAGAAAAAATAATTTTACTGTAAACCTCTTACCGCCGGTGGTGTGTTGTTGACAACTAATAAATGACATCAAACAGTAATTGGAGAAAAAAAATCAGGAAGCTGTAGATGTACTGCAATGGCCTGTGGTGATATAGCATGGCTTTTTCCTACTTCGAAGATAATATTTGTAATGAATGCGTTGTAATGCTTGATGAATGCTTGAAGTTTTACCAATAGCTATTTTTATTTAACTGAATGATTTAAGGAAAAACATAGGTATATTTTTAGGTACATATTCAGGTACATTTATAGGTATATATATAGGTTGAATTGATAGGTTTATATGTAGGTAGGTATATATCATTATTGTCGTGGTGAGATAAATGCATCGACTGTTGCAATATCCAGTACAAAAATGGCATTTTCACGTAGGAGCCGATAAGCCATTGTGTTATTATTGCAGAAGACAAAATAAGCATTACGATATAAATTTGGTTTTCGTTTATCATTGTGATTGGTGAAAAACGGGAAAAAAAATGTTAATTGTTCACCGTCGTTGTTGTTGTCGTGTATGAAAAATGGTTAACTGTCGTTCCGGCTTTATGTTAATATCAAGGTGCACTTACGAAGTTATTATCATATGCATGGTTTGCTTTGCTATGATGACAACAATTAAGTGGCGATGTGCACGTTTGCCCCGGTGAGCAATTATAGTTAAACAGTTGCATGTGGGTGTTGCCCGTAGCGGTTGATGTTTGTCATTTTGTGTCAGTATTCTTCTCCAGGTATCTATGATATTTGTTAATGCCAGTGAATGCTGCACGCCATATATGGGACCTAATGTGCAAATGATGGCAACACAGTATGAAACGGTACATTACCATACCGTCTATCAACATTCACTATTGTCATCATGTTGTCATGTCGTTTATTTCCAATAGCAGCTGGCGGTTGCTCTTAGATATAAATTTTTCACCTTTGCTACTCTGATTAAACAATGTTAGCAGTGCAAAAGCACAACTACGTTTAGGTCAGTGTGATTGTTGGCATTGTGCTTTCAATTCAGTTATATACAGCCAGGGGTCAAAGTATGCGTACAGCGAATAAGCGAGAGTATAATTACGTGATACACGATTTGAAAAAAACCTTCAGCACGGACCTCCCTTTATGTTGTTCTATTTTGCACATCTAAAATGGTTAAGTAATATTGAGGGTGATCAATGCTGCAGATATTAAACATCGCATTTATAATGGTAACGGAACACGCTTCATGGAGAATCGAACTATTCTTGAATGAAATGGAAACATTTCACGTTGGCCGCTTCAGCTTCACAGCCGTTTTGATCGCAGGACACTTGTG
Source organism: Urechis unicinctus (assembly GCA_034190875.2). Taxonomy (NCBI): domain Eukaryota; kingdom Metazoa; phylum Annelida; class Polychaeta; order Xenopneusta; family Urechidae; genus Urechis; species Urechis unicinctus. The sequence continues at coordinate 23,663,832 of CM067358.1, read as the reverse complement.
TCTTATGTTAGGTTGTCTTTAATATTGCCCACCATTTACCGCTGGGGACGATGCGTCTTACTGACGTTGTACAGAGGAAAACGGTTCCTGAATTCTTCGTGGTTGCTTCAAGGAAGTAGCCCCTGGAAGCTGTAGAGGTAGTGCCTATGGTGTTGTGAAATGTAATGGTTTCTTCGAGAAATACAATTTGTATTATTATCGATGTATATATTTCTTCATGATTTCCCATACAATGACATGTGCTTTGTCCACATTTCAGGGGTCATGTACCGAAGTGTGACGGATTATCTAATGATGGCATGTACGATCAAGAACATATAACGATGTCGTTTCCCCAAGTGAATGCTTGAAGTTTTACCAATAGCTATTTTTATTTAACTGAATGATTTAAGGAAAAACATAGGTATATTTTTAGGTACATATTCAGGTACATTTATAGGTATATATATAGGTTGAATTGATAGGTTTATATGTAGGTAGGTATATATCATTATTGTCGTGGTGAGATAAATGCATCGACTGTTGCAATATCCAGTACAAAAATGGCATTTTCACGTAGGAGCCGATAAGCCATTGTGTTATTATTGCAGAAGACAAAATAAGCATTACGATATAAATTTGGTTTTCGTTTATCATTGTGATTGGTGAAAAACGGGAAAAAAAATGTTAATTGTTCACCGTCGTTGTTGTTGTCGTGTATGAAAAATGGTTAACTGTCGTTCCGGCTTTATGTTAATATCAAGGTGCACTTACGAAGTTATTATCATATGCATGGTTTGCTTTGCTATGATGACAACAATTAAGTGGCGATGTGCACGTTTGCCCCGGTGAGCAATTATAGTTAAACAGTTGCATGTGGGTGTTGCCCGTAGCGGTTGATGTTTGTCATTTTGTGTCAGTATTCTTCTCCAGGTATCTATGATATTTGTTAATGCCAGTGAATGCTGCACGCCATATATGGGACCTAATGTGCAAATGATGGCAACACAGTATGAAACGGTACATTACCATACCGTCTATCAACATTCACTATTGTCATCATGTTGTCATGTCGTTTATTTCCAATAGCAGCTGGCGGTTGCTCTTAGATATAAATTTTTCACCTTTGCTACTCTGATTAAACAATGTTAGCAGTGCAAAAGCACAACTACGTTTAGGTCAGTGTGATTGTTGGCATTGTGCTTTCAATTCAGTTATATACAGCCAGGGGTCAAAGTATGCGTACAGCGAATAAGCGAGAGTATAATTACGTGATACACGATTTGAAAAAAACCTTCAGCACGGACCTCCCTTTATGTTGTTCTATTTTGCACATCTAAAATGGTTAAGTAATATTGAGGGTGATCAATGCTGCAGATATTAAACATCGCATTTATAATGGTAACGGAACACGCTTCATGGAGAATCGAACTATTCTTGAATGAAATGGAAACATTTCACGTTGGCCGCTTCAGCTTCACAGCCGTTTTGATCGCAGGACACTTGTGTCTTATGTTAGGTTGTCTTTAATATTGCCCACCATTTACCGCTGGGGACGATGCGTCTTACTGACGTTGTACAGAGGAAAACGGTTCCTGAATTCTTCGTGGTTGCTTCAAGGAAGTAGCCCCTGGAAGCTGTAGAGGTAGTGCCTATGGTGTTGTGAAATGTAATGGTTTCTTCGAGAAATACAATTTGTATTATTATCGATGTATATATTTCTTCATGATTTCCCATACAATGACATGTGCTTTGTCCACATTTCAGGGGTCATGTACCGAAGTGTGACGGATTATCTAATGATGGCATGTACGATCAAGAACATATAACGATGTCGTTTCCCCAAGTGAATGCTTGAAGTTTTACCAATAGCTATTTTTATTTAACTGAATGATTTAAGGAAAAACATAGGTATATTTTTAGGTACATATTCAGGTACATTTATAGGTATATATATAGGTTGAATTGATAGGTTTATATGTAGGTAGGTATATATCATTATTGTCGTGGTGAGATAAATGCATCGACTGTTGCAATATCCAGTACAAAAATGGCATTTTCACGTAGGAGCCGATAAGCCATTGTGTTATTATTGCAGAAGACAAAATAAGCATTACGATATAAATTTGGTTTTCGTTTATCATTGTGATTGGTGAAAAACGGGAAAAAAAATGTTAATTGTTCACCGTCGTTGTTGTTGTCGTGTATGAAAAATGGTTAACTGTCGTTCCGGCTTTATGTTAATATCAAGGTGCACTTACGAAGTTATTATCATATGCATGGTTTGCTTTGCTATGATGACAACAATTAAGTGGCGATGTGCACGTTTGCCCCGGTGAGCAATTATAGTTAAACAGTTGCATGTGGGTGTTGCCCGTAGCGGTTGATGTTTGTCATTTTGTGTCAGTATTCTTCTCCAGGTATCTATGATATTTGTTAATGCCAGTGAATGCTGCACGCCATATATGGGACCTAATGTGCAAATGATGGCAACACAGTATGAAACGGTACATTACCATACCGTCTATCAACATTCACTATTGTCATCATGTTGTCATGTCGTTTATTTCCAATAGCAGCTGGCGGTTGCTCTTAGATATAAATTTTTCACCTTTGCTACTCTGATTAAACAATGTTAGCAGTGCAAAAGCACAACTACGTTTAGGTCAGTGTGATTGTTGGCATTGTGCTTTCAATTCAGTTATATACAGCCAGGGGTCAAAGTATGCGTACAGCGAATAAGCGAGAGTATAATTACGTGATACACGATTTGAAAAAAACCTTCAGCACGGACCTCCCTTTATGTTGTTCTATTTTGCACATCTAAAATGGTTAAGTAATATTGAGGGTGATCAATGCTGCAGATATTAAACATCGCATTTATAATGGTAACGGAACACGCTTCATGGAGAATCGAACTATTCTTGAATGAAATGGAAACATTTCACGTTGGCCGCTTCAGCTTCACAGCCGTTTTGATCGCAGGACACTTGTGTCTTATGTTAGGTTGTCTTTAATATTGCCCACCATTTACCGCTGGGGACGATGCGTCTTACTGACGTTGTACAGAGGAAAACGGTTCCTGAATTCTTCGTGGTTTTGCTTCAAGGAAGTAGCCCCTGGAAGCTGTAGAGGTAGTGCCTATGGTGTTGTGAAATGTAATGGTTTCTTCGAGAAATACAATTTGTATTATTATCGATGTATATATTTCTTCATGATTTCCCATACAATGACATGTGCTTTGTCCACATTTCAGGGGTCATGTACCGAAGTGTGACGGATTATCTAATGATGGCATGTACGATCAAGAACATATAACGATGTCGTTTCCCCAAGTGAATGCTTGAAGTTTTACCAATAGCTATTTTTATTTAACTGAATGATTTAAGGAAAAACATAGGTATATTTTTAGGTACATATTCAGGTACATTTATAGGTATATATATAGGTTGAATTGATAGGTTTATATGTAGGTAGGTATATATCATTATTGTCGTGGTGAGATAAATGCATCGACTGTTGCAATATCCAGTACAAAAAATGGCATTTTCACGTAGGAGCCGATAAGCCATTGTGTTATTATTGCAGAAGACAAAATAACATTACGATATAAATTTGGTTTTCGTTATCATTGTGATTGGTGAAAAAACGGGAAAAAAAAATGTTAATTGTTTCACCGTCGTTGTTGTTGTCGTGTATGAAAAAATGGTTAACTGTCGTTCCGGCTTTATGTTAATATCAAGGTGCACTTACGAAGTTATTATCATATGCATGGTTTGCTTTGCTATGATGACAACAATTAAGTGGCGATGTGCACGTTTGCCCCGGTGAGCAATTATAGTTAAACAGTTGCATGTGGGTGTTGCCCGTAGCGGTTGATGTTTGTCATTTTGTGTCAGTATTCTTCTCCAGGTATCTATGATATTTGTTAATGCCAGTGAATGCTGCACGCCATATATGGGACCTAATGTGCAAATGATGGCAACACAGTATGAAACGGTACATTACCATACCGTCTATCAACATTCACTATTGTCATCATGTTGTCATGTCGTTTATTTCCAATAGCAGCTGGCGGTTGCTCTTAGATATAAAATTTTTCACCTTTGCTACTCTGATTAAACAATGTTAGCAGTGCAAAAGCACAACTACGTTTAGGTCAGTGTGATTGTTGGCATTGTGCTTTCAATTCAGTTATATACAGCCAGGGGTCAAAGTATGCGTACAGCGAATAAGCGAGAGTATAATTACGTGATACACGATTTGAAAAAAAACCTTCAGCACGGACCTCCCTTTATGTTGTTCTATTTTGCACATCTAAAATGGTTAAGTAATATTGAGGGTGATCAATGCTGCAGATATTAAACATCGCATTTATAATGGTAACGGAACACGCTTCATGGAGAATCGAACTATTCTTGAATGAAATGGAAACATTTCACGTTGGCCGCTTCAGCTTCACAGCCGTTTTGATCGCAGGACACTTGTGTCTTATGTTAGGTTGTCTTTAATATTGCCCACCATTTACCGCTGGGGACGATGCGTCTTACTGACGTTGTACAGAGGGAAAACGGTTCCTGAATTCTTCTTCGTGGTTGCTTCAAGGAAGTAGCCCCTGGAAGCTGTAGAGGTAGTGCCTATGGTGTTGTGAAATGTAATGGTTTCTTCGAGAAATACAATTTGTATTATTATCGATGTATATATTTCTTCATGATTTCCCATACAATGACATGTGCTTTGTCCACATTTCAGGGGTCATGTACCGAAGTGTGACGGATTATCTAATGATGGCATGTACGATCAAGAACATATAACGATGTCGTTTCCCCAAGTGAATGCTTGAAGTTTTACCAATAGCTATTTTTATTTAACTGAATGATTTAAGGAAAAACATAGGTATATTTTTAGGTACATATTCAGGTACATTTATAGGTATATATATAGGTTGAATTGATAGGTTTATATGTAGGTAGGTATATATCATTATTGTCGTGGTGAGATAAATGCATCGACTGTTGCAATATCCAGTACAAAAATGGCATTTTCACGTAGGAGCCGATAAGCCATTGTGTTATTATTGCAGAAGACAAAATAAGCATTACGATATAAATTTGGTTTTCGTTTATCATTGTGATTGGTGAAAAACGGGGAAAAAAAATGTTAATTGTTCACCGTCGTTGTTGTTGTCGTGTATGAAAAATGGTTAACTGTCGTTCCGGCTTTATGTTAATATCAAGGTGCACTTACGAAGTTATTATCATATGCATGGTTTGCTTTGCTATGATGACAACAATTAAGTGGCGATGTGCACGTTTGCCCCGGTGAGCAATTATAGTTAAACAGTTGCATGTGGGTGTTGCCCGTAGCGGTTGATGTTTGTCATTTTGTGTCAGTATTCTTCTCCAGGTATCTATGATATTTGTTAATGCCAGTGAATGCTGCACGCCATATATGGGACCTAATGTGCAAATGATGGCAACACAGTATGAAACGGTACATTACCATACCGTCTATCAACATTCACTATTGTCATCATGTTGTCATGTCGTTTATTTCCAATAGCAGCTGGCGGTTGCTCTTAGATATAAATTTTTCACCTTTGCTACTCTGATTAAACAAATGTTAGCAGTGCAAAAGCACAACTACGTTTAGGTCAGTGTGATTGTTGGCATTGTGCTTTCAATTCAGTTATATACAGCCAGGGGTCAAAGTATGCGTACAGCGAATAAGCGAGAGTATAATTACGTGATACACGATTTGAAAAAAACCTTCAGCACGGACCTCCCTTTATGTTGTTCTATTTTGCACATCTAAAATGGTTAAGTAATATTGAGGGTGATCAATGCTGCAGATATTAAACATCGCATTTATAATGGTAACGGAACACGCTTCATGGAGAATCGAACTATTCTTGAATGAAATGGAAACATTTCACGTTGGCCGCTTCAGCTTCACAGCCGTTTTGATCGCAGGACACTTGTGTCTTATGTTAGGTTGTCTTTAATATTGCCCACCATTTACCGCTGGGGACGATGCGTCTTACTGACGTTGTACAGAGGAAAACGGTTCCTGAATTCTTCGTGGTTGCTTCAAGGAAGTAGCCCCTGGAAGCTGTAGAGGTAGTGCCTATGGTGTTGTGAAATGTAATGGTTTCTTCGAGAAATACAATTTGTATTATTATCGATGTATATATTTCTTCATGATTTCCCATACAATGACATGTGCTTTGTCCACATTTCAGGGGTCATGTACCGAAGTGTGACGGATTATCTAATGATGGCATGTACGATCAAGAACATATAACGATGTCGTTTCCCCAAGTAAATCTGTTTTTCTTTACCAGAGGATGAGAGCTGTGAATGCCTCGCTGTGTTCCATGGTGTTCCACGGTGAACGCAGCCAAACTGATGCACTGCTTAACGTTGCACTACCTGAATAGTTTTGCCGCCTCATTTTGTCATTCTCTGATCATTTCCATGCTCTGTAGATGTTTATGATCAAATAATACTTTTCGCGATATTAGTATGTTAACTTGCTTATTGAAACTTTTATTGATGACAGGAGCTTATTGGCAACATATCATACCATACCGCAATGTCCATACATGTCCATATCTGTTTTCAAGTATGTTTTTGTTCTTGAAAGTGAATAAATTGTATAAGTGGATGTTTCCTTTTATTGAAACTAACATTAATCACATCCGGCCCCTTTATCACCAAAATGAATCCAGAGCATGTCATTTGAGCTTCTGCATTAGCGATATGATCACACAGTATTTGCATGATTTCTTGGAATGTCAGTAGCTAAAACCAAAATGTAGTTTTATTGTTGTACGATGAACAACACAAAATCCAAATTGAGTGGTTTGTCCAGGTTTATCCTCGTTGCTTTAGTGCTTTGATGTTGTTGGCTCCAAAGAAGCATTGTATGTTCTCCAGAAGCCATATTGAATTGTATCAACATGGTTCATAGGTTACTGGAATAACTCACCGGGCAGACCATCAGTAGTTCTAATTCTAGTCGAAATAAAAGACTGCTGTCCGCTTGATTAATAACAAGCGGAAGCCTAGGCAAAAGTACGTAATATAATCGACCGTAAGTCAACATGTAAACGGATACAAAAAGAATTCCTGGAATCATAACCCTCAGATCTTTGTTATTACTTTTTACCAAGACGCATAACTGCCTACTAGCGCTCTTGATAATTGTAATATCTATTGCGCAATTATATTCGATGCTAATCCGTTTGAATGTGCGTATTGCCCTGTGCTGTTGGCGTCAGTGAGCGGCAAAACTCCTCTCCATGGGTCTATGGTATTTGTTTATGTCAGTTAATCATACACGCGATGTATGCCGCCTAATGTGCAAACGATGACAACACAATTATTAGGCGGTACACTGCCATACCGTCAATTAGCATTCACCATTGACATCAAGTTTGGACTGTCCTTTTATAACAGGCTGTTTCCACCAGGTATCAATTATTCACCTGTATGACTCACATCTATCAACGACTACCTGTTATATGTTAAGCGCAACCACGCTTTGGGTCTATGAATTTTTCGTAGTATTTTTTTATGTATGATCAGGGGTCATAGTTTGTGAACAGCGAGTAAGTGAGAGTACCATTACTTGAAAAACCCCAGCACGTGCCCCATCTTAATGTCGTGAAAAAGACATGAATAACCTCAACACTTAATATATCAGGTATATCACCTTTAAGCTGGCATCCTGGAGTACGAAGTCATTGACTTACGATGGCACTCGGAACAGTCAGCGTATAACATATTCGCTGTTCCTATGATGTTTGAGTTTGGAGCTGTGAATGCATCGCTGTGTTCTATGAGCAACGCTGTCTGAGCGATGCCATAGAGTGCCACCTTCTGAACAGTTTGTTGCTTCAGGGCTTGTCATTCAGTGATTAATGTAATGCTCAGTGGAAATGATGTTTTAACGGATAACATGGCCCCCAGTTTCCATGTGTGGACCGATGTAGGAACATCATCATTAATGACAGAAACGTGCGGATGCTATACCATACCGCAATGTCCATAAATGTCCAAGTGTTAATATTTATATCATGCTGAATTTTTATATTTGCCGCTTTTTCAGTTCATGAATTAACAACTGAAACTACCCATTATCTCTCGGATCATCAAACAAAATACTGCACTAACCGTAACGATCATTTGATGATATCAAAAGGAAATGTTCATATAAATTTTGAAACGAAGTTCACCCTCCAAAACCAGCAGCTTCTTTCCCAAGTAATTATGCAATTTGAACCCCGATGGTTAACGCTCGTATTGCGTTAATGAATCCCCAATAACCTTGACTCAAAACCCGACAAACTGGATCACGGAACTGGCAATAGGTTCAACAAACCGTTCTTTTGTGCAGAAACTAAAATATGTATATTATCCGAGCACTTTACCCAGTGAAACACAGTGACGAGCGAGATTATCAATCCATACGTCTACTGGTTGACCTCTTCCGGGAACACACGAAGTGTTTAATCTATTGCAGTACCAAGGACAGTGTCCTCAGTCAATAAGTGGTTGTGAGCAATCTTCTCTATGTTAAGTTGATAACGATATCCAATACACATAATACTGGCACTGAACGGGATCCGGAGCAAAATAGGAATATAACGTTTCGAATCTATGTCAAATATGATATCATTTGACTCATTATATCAACATTTGGAGATGATAAGGGGCGTTTCGGGTAAAATTAAAAAGCTACACATTATAATAATGGGGCTGTGGGTTGCAACAAGGAGGTTATTGCACTTTGTCCCAACTTGTTCTGACAAAGTCTGATATGATAGTATCTAATGACCTTGTTAGCCACAACAATATTATCTGTTTCGGGGATGCAGGTAACGAATAGCGTACGCAATATTATAATGTTGTCAATTTAACCTGCTAAGAATGATAATTTTGTCGTCACACACACACACACACACACACACACACACACACACACACACACACACACACACACACACACATACACACACACACATATATATATATTTATATATTTAAAATATATATATATATATTTAAATATATATATAAATATATTTGTGTGTCAAATATATAATATATATATATATATATATATATATATATATATATATATATATATATATATATCAGGTGTGTTCTTACTAATTTATAATGCAACATTGTGTTAAGTTACGTAGCTTGCATTTTCCTTGTGCCGTAGAGTGAACCATTGTCTCACGTTCATTTACATTGCAAGAGTTGTGTACAACAGAACAAATGTAATTGGATCTGTTATACCACATGTACAGACATGCATACGGGTTGCATATTCCTTTAATGTGTCTTGACATCATGTTATGTGTGCTCCGTGTGACCGGTATCCATGATGGTGGAACCAGTATGTAGTATTTTGGACTATGTAGCTGCGTGTGTGCGTGCGTAGGTGTTTATTAAGAGGTATAATATTAATGAAGGCTATATTTGATGAGGGTGACTAGATTAAGGAATTTTCATGACCTCATATTCAGGTAATTCAATTATTTATAATAACGTGTAATGGTTCAAATATTGGCTTTGTTTGATAGCCCCCTCTGCGCACGCCTGTACACGTAAAATATATCTAATGGCCTATATTTTATGTATGACATACTAACGGTAGCAGTTGCGTCGATATATCCGTGCCTAATGGGTGCTTTGAGCGTGGGGTGGTGGAACTGGGGCGTGGAAGTTTGTAAGAATTTAAACGCACATGTGTCCGACCCTACCCTTGTGGACGATGCTCATGATGAGGTTAAAATATGCGAAACCTTAAAGGACAAATATTCTAGGCTGTATAACTCCGTTTCATATAACGAACTTGAAATCAACGATCTTTACAGATCCATATGTAAAGATGCCACATTATGCTGCAAAACGGGCAACTGCACTTCTGATCATGTCATAACTGTCAAACAGGTCGAATCCGCAACGCAGAACTTGAAACCAGACAAAACCGATAGTAATTCTGAAATCAGCTCCGATCTCATTAAGAATGCCTGTCAAGAATTGTTTGTTCATATCTCACTGTTGTTAAATGCGATGCTTTCGCATGCATATGCTCCACCGGGTATGTTGCATTCCACGCTGATACCTATACCAAAGAATAGACAGAAATCATTGATTAAAAGTGATAATAACAGGTCCATAGCAATCAGTAGTATTGTGGGAAAATTACTTGATAATATTATTTTAACATTCCAGAGTGACGCACTGAAAACAACCAATCTGCAATTCGGTTCCAAACAGTCCCAATCTACCACTCAATGCACGTTTGTTTTGCAAGAGATTGTTGATCACTTTGTAACTCAGGGTTTGTCTTGTTTTGTAATTTCATTGGATACATCTAGAGGATTTTATCGTTTAAATTATGTGAAATTGTTTGCGCTTCTCAGACAGAAAGGACTCTATCAAACAATATGTAAATTACTTATTAATATGTACACACGTCCGAACCTGAAAGCCCGAAGGAATGCTTCTAGTTCTGAGCCTTTTATTTGCACGAATGGTGTTAAGCAAGGCGCAGTGCTTTCGCCATTGTGATTTTGTGTATATATCGATGAATTACTAAGGTGCCTTCGTGAAGTTAACGCAGGATGTAACATGGGTCATCATTATATGGGTGCTTTGAATTATGCTGATGATGTTTCATTCACTGCACCTTCAGTCACAGCAGCTGAGAGAATGCATAGAATATGCGAGGGATTTTCGAAGAAATACTGTGTGTAGTTCCATTCTGCAAAAACCCGGGTGCTTGCATTCAATGCTTTCGACAGTCCAGTATATTTAACACTAAATGATGAATTAATTGCACAAGAGAAACAATCTGTTCACTTGGGAAGTAATATTGGTTATTGTGCGAATTTTATAAATACTCAGCGTGCATGTAGGGATTTGATAGCGAAAGCGAATATGTTTATGGTCCGCTTTGGATACTGCAACTCTATTATTAGAAAAACTCACTATTTCAAGCATACGGTAGTAGTTTAAGACCTAACATGCTGGTCAAATTGTGTAGCGTTTGCAGGAAGTGTATTCGAACTACATGGAAATTAGAGTCCAGGACACGTTCAAAGTATTTACAATTCATTTCAGGAATATTGCCCCTTAGAAATCAACTGATTTTGCACTTTGTCAATTTCTTTCATAAGTGCCTGAACAGCCGCAATATTATAGTATCATATGTGAGTAGATGTTGTTTTCACAGCAGAACAATAATGTTCGAACAATAATGCATGCCCTGAACACCAATAATTGTTATTCATTACAGCATAGTGAATGCATTAAAGACTCCAGCTATAAGATTACACCACCATGTAATTCTGAACATGAGAATATTGCCATGCTCATCAAGGAGCGTATTTCTATTAGAGATGGGGATTCATAATCAGTGCTTATCCGACGTTAAGCCGAAGCCCTGTTAAAGAAATTTGTTTATCGTAACTTTTTTTCTTTTTGGTCTCGTGTGTTTTTTTTTGCTGTTGTAGCTAATAATAGTGTTTCTGTACACCTGCTGTAAGAAATAACGATTATTATTTTTCCGTCGATATCGACAATAACATGGCATCGTTAATAAATTGGCAACATTCGAACCAATGTGTTAGAATGACGACCTGATATTATAACGTGCAGTAATTACTAGCAGGGGCAGATTAATAGAACAGGAATATACCTACATTGTCTTCACAAAAGTGAACTATGGCAGCAGTTCTATTTGTAGCACCCACTAACCCACGGATAGTCAGGACATGGACAGCATCGCCATAGAAGATCCATCCTTATTGTACAGGCATCCAATTCAAGGCATGGTGCGGTGTAAGTCGGCCTATGATGATGATGAAGATGATGATGATGATGTTGATGATGACGACGATGTTGTTGCTGCTGCTGATGATGATGATCATGATGATAATCATGATGATGTTGATGATATCTTGTTCCACTGGACATATATTTATGACGTGGTAACCCACTGAACTTATAAATACCAAAGAGAAAAGTATGATTTCAACACCCCCTCTTCACGCTGTGTAGCATTGTTCATCAATGCCTGCATTATGCTATACACGTTTATTACACAACCTCCCGAGTGCAGATAAGGCTGTTTCACAATTAATGCGCTGTTCGCTGGTATAGTAC
>CM067358.1:23506601-23647165 GCA_034190875.2 Urechis unicinctus | reverse complement strand
GCATGTATGTATGCGTGATGTATGCATGTGTGTATGTATGTATGTTTGTTTATATGTATGTATGTTATGTACATACATGTGTAATGTGTAAGTAAGTATGTATGTATGTATGTATGTATGTATGTATGTATGTATGTATGTATGTATGTATGTATGTATGTATGTATGTATGTATGTATGTATGTATGTATGTATGTATGTATGTATGTATGTATGTATGTATGTGTGTATGTATGTATACCTGTCACGTAAGAACATCGTGTTCAGTCTTCAAGGCGAACTCAACAGTAACAAGAGAGCCACTTCATACAGGTCGTGATTTACATGAAAGCGAAATTAGCTTTGGATGATGACAGTATTACACTGACCTCTTGAATGTGTGTGACTTGACAACTGATTGAAGACAACCACAGTTATAGTGTAGATGGTTGGATATGACGTAAAATGGTAATCAATGCATAATGTAATCACATGCAACATACAAAGTACGTTTATCGCGACTTTTAATTATAAAGCTCATTGTACACGTCAAAGCGAAGGTCTTAATAAATCAAAGTACATCGACTTCTATGGCAGCGTAAAGGAAGGGTGCATGGAGATTTTGTATGTGTTTTATTACGCCGCACGTGGCCTGGGTATTACATCTGCGATCCTTTTGCACTGTGATAATAAATATGTGACAATTTACGTCAACTTGAGTTGACGCACGCACGTTTGTGGGAATGCTACTTAGGTGAATTCAAGATTCAATTTGACAATCATAAAGACGATATACACATATTTGATTTCTTATTGCAGCCTGTAGGGAGCTGTTAATGTGAATTGGGACATGTCATCGAAACCTATAATTGCTTCCAGTGCAATCAAAACGTTGTAATCGCCATTTACACAGGTTGACTAAGACGACCATCCAGACATGGAATTTGCAAATCATTACATTGTCATGTGTGTATTAGAATTACAATAACAACAATTATGATGCAAACAAAAAGTGAGCGAAATAATTTGACTACCTCTGTTTTATTTCGTGCCCTATGGCATGTATGAAACATCATAAAGTTTGCAATGTAAACATCTTACAGCAGATGTCAACATCAGAGCGGGACCGTTTGTAATGAACCCGTTTATAAGCCAAAACATACAGACCATCTGACCCTCAGAAAAATGCTATCAGAATTAAAAAGATTGAACATGCAGTTTGAAGATGGAATTCTCTATACTATAATTCTGGATACTTCACTAAAATTATGCAATGTGCATAATGGATTGATATATTTAGTTGATGCTGTCTTGTGACAGTACTATGTCAATATAGAATGTTTAACACGTAAGGTCGAGCTCCTAAAATACCCCATAATCATTTACATTAACACCCGTTAATATGAACAATTTTTGGCAATGCCATCATTATAATGTGCCTGGAATAAAACATAATACGGAGTATAATATGATCATCCCATTAACTACCGTAACTTACTAATTTCAACTAAACAATTACACACATTAGATTTTCCCCAACACCCATACCCGATAACATACACTCTAACCAACCTGGAACATACACCCCATTAATCATATCTTCGTACTGTCATATAAAAACATCTGAATGGGTAATTTATACCTATACGACTTGGGCCAAGACACATACCAACAGTAACTAAAGCAGTGTCTACTGTGCGTCCACTGAGTTCACTGCACGCCTATATTTCTTGTATATAGCACAATATTTTTCAATTACTTTCTCGAGGTATTGCTTCTTGAGACTGATCTCATTCAACCGATAGGAGTGCCCTTGATTCTCATCAGGCAACTTCGGATATAACGTTGCCGTCGGAATGGTTGGTTGTTGTTTCATACTGCTGTTGTTTACATGAGTCAATCTGTCTAGTTCAATAAAGGAGTGAGTGATACTACTGACTTTGATGCCTGGGAAGCACTACCACATGTTCTGAAACTGATTTGGTCACCTGCAGCCAACTCGAGAAGTGTGGTAAACACTCGGACGCCTACATTGTCGTTCTTTTGTTTGTTTACATAGTATCTGCGTTCTTGGGCACGATTTACAACAATAGTTACACCCATAAGGGAAACCATCCACTCAGACTAGTTGGTAGCCCCATACGCAAAACTCGACCCGGCACCATCATAGGATATCCATGGTCAACACCACTGACACTATCACCAAATGACCATCCATGCATTCCATTAACCAACACACCTCTTTCTACCGCCCAAATAGTAATGAGGGGTTTCAGTGAGGGCACGTGGTGAAGCGCATCAACATAGGTTTTTTTAAATATTCAGAGAGGTCCAGTGAGGGCCTGTTGTGAAGCGCATCAACATAGGTTTTTATAACATATTCAAGGGGGTCGGTGCCCTGATCCGTTTTCTGTTGAGGTCCATAAATACTCGCATTTATTGACATCTTGTAAATTGAACAACAACACAAACAGGAAGGTCGTGATTGTTCAATAGATGCCTCTTATTATCCCTTAACTCAACTTTTAACTCGTTCACAGCTCCGCCAGTAACACGTTTTGACACAGGATTAGGAATGTTTGTGGTTATAATATCTCCAAAAGAGCAACCCTCAAAGCCCACAACTTCAAGAAGCGTAATGGGGGCACCGTCAAGCATGTTGTGCGTGGTACTGACTTGATCGAGGTGGACATAAAGTTGGTTTAAGACTCTAAAATTTACGGACCGGTAACCTCTGTAACGACCGTAAGTAAGCCTTTTTCCACCCAGACCGCATCGATACCCAATATTTTTAATACACTGTCGTCACATTCTAAAGTCCCATCAAGGTCAGAAATTCTGAGCATAACATGCCCATCTTTAGTATCAAGTTCCAAAGAGCAGCCTATATTTGTAAATGCCTCCTCCATACTTTTAAAGTTCCAGAGGCCAGGCATAAAACGGGACCCTCTATCTATAGCACCAGGACGGTGAAATTTGCGACCGCCTCTGATTCGATATTGTACCAGCCCACAGTATACGTGATTGATCGTAGGCCAACACATAAAACACCTGCACTGTTGTCAATAGCATTTTACAGGGACACAGCCTCGCTGCTTTGAACATTTGTTTTTTATACATAGCAAACAAGCCTTTAGATTCAATAGCAATGAAACATACAAACCGGGCCCGCTGTACCCACCCCATTGTGCCAACGGACGTAAATGCAGAGGTATTCAAGGTGAAGTATGAGCACTACTTGGTGCCAAACATAAGCGACGATAAACTTGTATTTGGCTGGATAACCAACCACATGCAGTACTGGAAGAACCAGGTAAATTCTGTTGTATGGTGTGCAACCTCCTGCTGCAGTGTATCTGTGTTGGACCACCTTTAATCTGGAGTCCCACCAATAAGGGATCTTTTTTATAGGCTTCACGTATACTACACCATTCGGAGACTTCTAAACGAAATGGGGGTAGCACTACCGGATGACGCTACATGGTCAGCCACCGATAATACCTTTGACAAGATAATCTACCGTGAACTCTGCCATGAGTTTGGTGTTGCCGAAAATACCGATTGGAGGATAAAAGGTGGAAACCAGGGCCTCGGGCGGGTCTGCTTCACCGATCCCCAGACACACGTAGTACGGCCAATCACTCATTATGGAAACACCCACTTGTACGAATCCATCAGGCAAACCTTTGACAAATCAACAGACGGCTTTGTTTTCCAGGGTGGCAAGCTACATATTGATTATATAAAGCAAGAGCAAGCGGGTTCAAGCACCTTACCGGCTTTGCCCTTCAGTATGTTTGCCAAGAGTTCAGCTGTTTTTTAATCCATTCCTGTACAACAGTCTTGTCAGCTGGCGTCGGTGTTGGTGCTGGGGCGGCACTAGTGCCCCCTCCACCCGTCAAAGTAAGTACCAGGGTCGAGATTACCTATCCAATCGAATTGAGGACGGAGGCGATTGTAACCCCTTGCTCCTGGAATAGGGTGCGTACACGCTCGCCTAGTGTTGTGTCCTCGTTAAGAAGTCTGTTGATGGTTTCTCTGATGTGGTTGATTTGAGTCCGCAGCATTTTCGGTTTACCGAGGCAGCCTTAATACGGGCGCTAAGTAAGCCTTGAAAGCTAATTCGCTTGAAATTTCCATGCTCGGCTTTGACCCCTCCCATCTCCCACCAGGCTTGCCATTTTAGCTTCCCGCTGATCTCCCCTTCTAGTGCAGTTATCTTAGCTAGGTTGTTGACCAGCTCACCCCTCTGGGTCTGCATAACCTTGTCAAGCCCTATAAGCTTTCTGAGTAGTAGTTCGTTGTCTGTTTGTGTACAAAGGTCTTCGATAGCGCTATGAACGCCCTCTATGAAGCTTGTTTAATCTACACCATCTTGCTCTGTCACGGCTTCGGGGCTGCTCATTTCTAACTTCTGTGGAAGAGTAGCTTCCGCTTTCGCAGCAGCTTGGTCTATACCTTGGAGGGCTTTTGTTGCCTTTTTGGATAGTTCAGGTGTTCACTCCAAGAGCCCGAGCAAGCTGTGTACCACCGTACTTTTCTGTACTACTTGGCGAGAGGAATTAGCTTGGATTGGTCTTCAATGTCAGAAGCTTCCACTCTCGGCCCCACTTAACCCAAAGATTACCTTCTTTAGACGATCTTAACTCCAGAGTGGCCTGCAGCTCATGCTTAGACACTGCCTTCTTGCACCTCGGAACTAAGACATTTGTTTCTTCTTTGGATCCCACTTGATCTTCTGATAACCCAGCAGGCATTTCAGTAATAAGAATATTATTGAAGCAGTATTGTATACACCAACGAGCTGGGTGAATCATGTGTGATTGTACCAAAGGCCAATGACGATATACGGCTGTGTATCGACATGAGGCGGGCAAACGAGGCCATACAGAGAGTACGTCATCCCATACCAACAGTAGACGAAATACTCCAAAGTATGAATGGATCAACCGTTTTCTCAAAACTCGACCTTAAATGGGGTTACCACCAAATTGAACTAGAACCGAGATCTCGGGACATAACAACTTTCGCCACCAGCTCAGGGCTCTTCAGATATAAGAGACTATTCTTCGGTGTTAACAGTGCCACAGAACAGTACCAGCACGAGGTACAGAGGGTGCTAAGTGGGCTGCAGGGAGCGGCCAACATCTCTGATGACGTCATAGTTCACGGCCGTGGTCAAGGGGATCACAACAACAACCTCATGGCAGTATTGACTCGGCTAGATGACGCGAACGTGACCCTTAATCCAGAGAAATGTGAATTTAACATGCCAAGGCTCGTATTCATGGGAATGCTGCTGTCCAAGCGAGGAATATGGCCAACTGAAGAGCGCATCAGGCGAGGCGAGGGAACCTGAGTCGGTTTCTGAGGTGAGGAGTTTCCTAGGACTTGTGAACTTTAGTAGTCGTTTCATCCCGCAGTACACTACGCTGTCTGAGCCCTTAAGGAGGCTCACTCGCAAGGATGTACCTTTCAACTTCGGGCCTGAACAAGTGGCTTCCTTCAAAGCTCTAAAGTCAAGCCTTGCAAGTGCAAGCGAGCTGGCGTACTTCGACAAAGACGCACCCACCAAAGTGAAAGCTGATGCTAGCCCTGTCTGGCTAGGAGCTGTTCTAGTACAAGACCAGAAGGAAGGCCTAGTTTCTATAAGCTACGCAAGCCGTAGTCTCACTGACTGTGAGCAGAGATATTCACAGACTGAAAAGCAGGCGTTGGCCTTGGTTTGGCATGCGAGAAGTTTCATACCTATATCTACGAAAAGAAATTCACGCTTGTCACATATCACAAGCCGCTTGAGACCATATATGGCCCAAGATCCCGTCCCTGCGCCAGGATCGAACTCTGGGTATTGAGACTTCAGCAGTACGATTTTGAAGTGGAGCACATCTCGGGCCGAGAGATGATTGCTGACTCTCTGTCTAGACTGATAAATGCCAACGGGGTGAAGGGTACTCACAAGCATGAAGCTGAGGAATATGTGAGGTTTTTCGCTGTGAGTGCGACGCCCAAGGCTCTGACTACTCGTGAAATTGAAATTGCATCAGACGATGAGGAGCTACAGATGGTCCGGGAGGCCATCGCCACGGGGAATTACGGGAACTGTAAGCAGTATGCTCCCATAGCAGGTGAATTGTGCTCAGTCGGAAAATTAGTGCTGCTTTGGACACGTATTGTGGCACCTAACAGTCTGCGGCCCAGGGTGTTAGCCTTGGCCCATGAGGGACATCTGGGTATCACCGGGACCAAACAAGTGTTGAGGACCAAATTTTGGTGGCCCGGAATAGACAGGGCAGCAGAGATGTTTTGCCGGTCTTGTCATGGGTGTCAGGTGGTTTCTAGACCTGATGCACCAGGGCCGTTGCGGCCAAGTTCACTGTCGGACGGTCCCTGGCAAGACGTCTCTACGGATTTATTGGCGCCATTACCATCTGGACATTGGCTGTTGGTAGTAGTGGACTACTTTTCGCGCTATTATGAAGTGCGTGCGCTGAAGTCTACTTTTACAGATAAGGTGATAGAGTATCTGGAGGACATATTCGCGACCCATGGGTTGCCGCTGACCTTAAAGTCTGACAATGGAACTCAGTTCAGGTCTGCGGAGTTCAGGGATTATTGTGCTGTCAACGGGATTGTACATTGCAAAGTGACGGCAAGATGGCCACAGGCCAGCCAACGGTGAAGTCGAAAGACAAAACTCATCAATCCTTAAAAGGCTCAGGATGAGCTAGGCAGAGGGTAAGGATTGGAGGAAGGAACTCAGGAAGTACCTCGTTCAGTATAGAAACCTGGAACATCCGTCAACAGGGAGAAGTCCTGCTGAACTTCTCTTTGGGCGCAAGACTCGCGACAAGTTGCCAAGTATGAAACCTGGTCACACTCATGATCTCTATCATCAGGATGTGAGGGATCCCGATGCTGAGGTGAAAGGTCGTACCAAGCTGTATGTGGATAATCGTCGTCACTCATCATACTCTGAGGTTGCTTTGGGTGATGAAGTTCTCCTGAAGCAGGATAAGACTGGCAAACTGAGCTCTACCTTCAATGCTACACCACACAAGGTGATTGCTAAGTCTGGCAATAGTGTCGTGGTGGAGTCACCATCAGATTCGAGATATTACCAGAATACCACTCATCTACTGAAATTTGTGCCGTGGCGTTGATCCAACATTTAGTGTTCCTGAACAGGGTGAAGAACCAGAGGTTACCGTGGATACGCCTGTCAGTGTTGATAACGATGATATAATGGATACACATGCTGACAGTCCGAGACCAACTCGCATGAGGAAAAAAGCCTGAAAAGCTGAAGGATTATGTTCTGAAGTGATATTTAGATTGTTTAATTGTGTAGAAAATAATATGTTTTAATGCTTGACTGTTTGTATTATATTGAACTGAATGTGCCAGCTACAGAGACGGTGAACTTTACATTATACATAGACAGTTGTTATTTCAGTATAACTTGCAGAGGTAGTTTGAACTGATCTGTTATTTGTATAAGTGTATAAGCGTTATGAGTAAGTTTTCTTCCAAGAAAGGAAGGGATGTTGTATCTATCGTCTTGCGTCAACAACGATTTGTGCGGCTGCAAGGAATAATTATATTTAGTTTATCAACGTCCGGTAAAATTGGGGGATTTCTGCAAGAGAAATAAACAAGTTTTGTACATTTAATTGTGTCGTACTATCTAACAGGGATGGCAGCAGCGACTGTCTGGTCGTCTTTAGGCTCGCCTACAGGCTCTCATGCAAACTGAAAAGACTGCGTTTCATCCCTGTTCTTTCTTACCCAGCAACAACGGTTTGAGTCTGCACATCCTGTAGAGTGGTTTAAAAGCGGTTTTTCTGCGGGTCATTTGGGGGCTCCTGTTGGAATACACTACAACGGATTGCGCAAATCGTCGCATGCCAATCACCAGAGACATTCCTTGGAGTTTCAATAACACATATTCTCTGCACTCCGATCTACGGCATTGTTATTCACGAACGTGACCACAACGCCAAAGGCACGTGGAACCATCGTTTCTTATGGAGACGATTCACACATTTACTAGGTTTTATAATCGGCAATATGATCACGGCTAATCCACACAATTGGAAATTACTTCCATCAACCATGCTTGAACTAATAACATTATTATTCCGCGATAAATATAAACACTCCTTCTTAAGTTTTGTTGTTTGACAGTCCGTTGGAATTTGCGGGTTACTGGGTCACTTCGCGTCCTTAGTCTATGACGTGACTTTGCCTTTGACGCATAAAACGGAGTGTTTATCGTAACAGCAAAACTGTCGTTGGTGTGCTTAGGGGGCACTTTCAATATCTGCCATGTTATCATGAAGAGGATTCATAGACTTGTAGGCTTGGTGCCTGCTTTCCAAATATTCAGTTATACTAAATATGAATCTTAGCGTTGTCCATATTGTGAAGTTAAAGAACATTCACTAAAACATGACAAATCGTGAATAATTGCACCGGTACAAGTAACAATTCCCCGAACAAAACACCTAGCGTTTCGCTTTACAGCTTTGACGCATGGGGGTTTGCACAAAACTGCGTCGATCTACGCAGGTATCAAATCAATAATCTGTAAACAATGTGTGCATATGTTTATGACTCAAAACAACGATTCGGACTTTCATGAACTCGAGGTGCAGACGTTCCTTACTATTTTCAGTCAATATCTGCCCCTTGCTGCTGTTTCATTCCACCCGGATACAGGCACATTAGTGTAAATCAACTAGTGATGCTGATTCCTGAAAAAGTGATAAAAAAAAACTGTGTCATATAATGGTTAGCTGTATTTTCCTGGAAATTTAATAGTTTACACATCGTCTCACCCGGATACACCAATGTTATCTCTGACTTGAAGACTTGTTAAAATAAGTTTAAGTACTACGCATTGGTATCAGGTATCCGACTGCTGTTTTATGGAAGCCGACAGTTAGGCTAGTGGCTGGTCTGTCCTGGAGAAATGAACATGCTGCATTGCCAATAGTTGCGTTATATTGTTGCTCTATTGTAACATGTTTTTACCCAATACTGTGCTACATCAACTCAGGGTAGCATCAGTTGTGGGCCTCTCTATGTCATCAATTTATTGGAATTGTTTGGCCGATTTGGTGGGTATTTAGAACGTTACTTACATGTAGTACACGAAGCCATTTACAATTACATACCAAATATAACAAGCAAACTGGACATTGGAACTTCAAGGTGACCATTCCGCCATTCCAACCACTGTTGGGTAGACACCTTAGTGAGGTTCCACTGTGAATACATACAAAACAGCCAGCGTTAGATACCCGATGGCCATTGAGATGGGTTTTTTTTCCAATCTGCATGAAACTGGTCGCAAAGAGCCTTTATTATCGTTACATACGATACCTCATAGTAATTTCTCTTCCCCACTCCACGGTCATTCAGCGTCAATGTTCTTGATATGAGTAATTTATTCAATATGAATAACCTGATTTATAGGATTAAGCTTCACTTACACGCACACGCGGAAGATGCATTCACGCTGCCTTACATCATCACTCACCGCTAGATCGTTGATCAAATGTTATCATTATTTAGGTAAAGGTACCTAGACACACATATGGATAGAGGTTGCAGCTATCAGTAGCATATTTATCAAATATAAAATAGGCATGGTTAGTTGTTACAAACAGTCACGTTAGATTCAGAACATTGTAGGCAGCTGTGGCTGAGTGGGCCAATAAACACAGTAAGCATTTACTTGCGATGTAGCATATGGCAGACATTACAGTAAATGTGTCTACTATCTTCAAGTTTTCATTCAACAACGGGGTGTTTTTACATGCCATAATAAACACGTAGTCCGACAAGGCAAGATAAATACTGCTTTTTGTATAATAAATGATTGAGGTATGGTTACTTACAAGAATTCCACGTTCGATGCAAGTAATGCTACGCGGGAGACAATTGTTTTACAAAGATAAAGGGTGCAGAAATTACAGGTGCTCATTGCTTTAGAGCATCTTATACTCTGAGCACTTTGTGGCGACTGGTTTTTCATTGAATGGCTCTTGAGTGTTGAATATTTTTTGACTTGGTTTATGTGACGTGTGGGGGGGGGGGGGTCAGGTTATCTATTCCATGTGCTATTGGGCCAGATATAATGCACATTGAAAACAGCGAGGCGGAATATATATGCATATCGCAACAAATCGACAGACTTATTAGAACTGTATGCCATTGCAATGCAACATAATTAGCAGGTTTCCTTGGTGCACAAGATACTTTAACATCAGAATTCACAGGGACAACGGTATTATGTAATTTACCTATAACGAATGTTTAATTCAAGAATAATACCTACCCGATTCTACCACCCACCGTAATGATGCCAAATATGTCAACTGTGTCAATGAATACAAAATGCAGGGCTCGACGAGTTCCAAAAATATCACTAGCCCGTTTATATCAATAGGAATGTTTATGCGAAGTAACTACGTGTCACCAACATTGGTGATGTGTATATTCAATTGACAAAGCGTGTGATGTCGAATATCAAGGTTAAAAGTCTCAACCTACTTATCTACTGACAAACATTCTTACATTGAGATATTCATAGAACCTGTGTGCAATGAATGCCAAGTGCCGGATTGGGGCTGCAATATAAAACAGTTGCTCTTGAGACTTATTTACACAGCCCTTGTTATGGGATGTCCTAGCACGTGCCATGCTTATATTGCCCCAATATGAAAAGTCACTGCACAGCACCTGATGTAAGCAGTGACGTCATAGCAATATATATCACAGTGTCCAGCATAAAGCTTCTGCAAGCATTACGAAATGCTTTGTATCTTCAAAAGATGTTAGTGAAGTGGTATTGCTCACAATGTTGACATTGTAATTGCAGTATTCTGGCTGAATCATGAGGCATTACTTATTCATTCGTCGGGCCTGGAACAGTAGGCGATACAATTGGTATGGGCCTGTCTAACTTTGCAAACATCGCTGTCAACGTTTAGCCTCATCACATTTGTATGGCTGATTACATTAAACCAAATTATGCAACAAAGAGAGTTAATTCTGGATGTAGCTTATTGTAAACTATTTGAGAAATAACTTTCAGGGAAACTATATAATTATGACCGTCTATATTTGTATTCTATTAATGCCATATTGTACTTGTAATGTAATCAGCGTCATCAATTGTACACCAGTTGAGTTGCAAATTCTGATATCGTTTGTACTGTCACTCGTGATGACAATTCTATAAATACCAAGCGTGCTCTAAATAAATTCAGTGTCCATATGTCGTCGATAAATTGTAATTTCCCAGGTTGATGTTCAGTATCAGCTCAAACTTGTACTGACTGCTCAAAAGTTTAAATAACAATGTAATTTACGCCCAGAACACAACATACACAGGGAACTCAATAGACAAGCTGTCAAAGTCACTGATAAGATTGGAGAGCCTACTCAGCTGTAACGTCTTAATTCCATTTCTAAAAAATTTTGGACTCAAAGGATACTGAATCCATCTCCCAACCTAGAGGAAATTAAATAGGTGTCTCATTATTGATACAATTATTAGGCAACACCACAATAGAAATCGGCTTGAAGCAAATAGTTACATAATATATAGCGCGACTTATGCGTTTAGGCCTGGATGTTTCCATAAAAGTCAATCAACAGGTTACAAATGGATGCCGTATAAACATTGTGCTAAGGTAAATCGACTATTACATGCTGTATTTGTATGATTCATTAATTAAACATAAAAGACGAATTCGAATCCCATAACGCCCCTGATAAATATTATAGTTTCTGAGGAGCAAATATAGTTCTATATCAACTAGTTTGCATTGCGTGTGTTTTCATTGATCTTAATGTTTGGCACATTCGCCCAGGTGTCTGTGGTTTATATCCATGTGGGAGAATGCTACGCGATATGCATGACTGAAATTGCAAATAATGTCTACACAAATATGAAATAATGTACTACGATTACGTCTATCAACATTGTCTATTGTTATGAACATTGGCATCGCAAATTGATGATGGAACTATTCTGTTGCGGTTGGTACATCGGCGTTTTTAGCCATATTCCGGTAGCGGTATCTATTGATTATGTACCACCAGGGGTCAAATAATGTGTAGATAACGTGAGCGCGAATATGCACGACCTTCAACACCTCACCTATAAACAGACACCAACAGCTTCAATACCTGATATACCATCTATTCTTCCACCACACTTACCTTCACATGCCTTCGTGATCGAATAGTAATTAATTAAATATACACACTTCATGCTATTTCTTATCAACATACTCCTATATGTGCGTACTAATGAGGAGATGGATATAGTGTTTATGGCACTGACCCATTATAGGTGCTTAATGTGAACAATGTATGACAACATTACATTCGTATTGTTACATTCGTGACGTTTAAGTAGTTATAAGCATGACATAATGGATGATTAGTATAACACAAATACACTTTCCGATGGGAAACATTATAATGGTAACGACATTAGCCTCGAGGAATAGCCAACAGCCTTAAATTCAAACTAAATTAAATGAAACCATTACATTAAATTACATATTGGCTGCTCAAGCATCACAGATTCGTAGCTAGCAGCATATTTTTCACAGTCAAAGAGAAAAATAATTTTACTGTAAACCTCTTACCGCCGGTGGTGTGTTGTTGACAACTAATAAATGACATCAAACAGTAATTGGAGAAAAAAAATCAGGAAGCTGTAGATGTACTGCAATGGCCTGTGGCGATATAGCATGGCTTTTTCCTACTTCGAAGATAATATTTGTAATGAATGCTTTGTAATGCTTGATGAATGCTTGAAGCTTATACCAATAGCTATTTTGATTTAACTGAATGATTTAAGGAAAAACATAGGTATATTTTAGGTACATATTCAGGTACATTTATAGGTATATATATAGGTTGAATTGATAGGTTTATATGTAGGTAGGTATATATCATTATTGTCGTGGTGAGATAAATGCATCGACTGTTGCAATATCCAGTACAAAAATGGCATTTTCACGTAGGAGCCGATAAGCCATTGTGTTATTGTTGCAGAAGATAAAATAAGCATTACGATATAAATTTGGTTTTCGTTTATCATTGTGATTGGTGAAAAACGGGAAAAAAAATGTTAATTGTTCACCGTCGTTGTTGTTGTCGTGAATGAAAAATGGTTAACTGTCGTTTCGGCTTTATGTTAATATCAAATTTACTATAGGTGCACTTACGAAGTTATTATCATATGCATGGTTTGCTTTGCTATGATGACAGCATTGTGACGGATTATCTAATGATGGCATGTACGATCAAGAACATATATCGATGTCGTTTCCCCAAGTAAATCTGTTTTTCTTTACCAGAGGAGGAGAGCTGTGAATACCTCGCTGTGTTCCATGGTGTTTCATGGTGAACGCAGCCAAACTGATGCACTGCTTAGCGTTGCACTACCTGAATAGTTTTGTCGCCTCATATTGTCATTCTCTGATCATTTCCATGCTCTGTAGATGTTTATGATCAAATAATACTTTTCGCGATATTAGTGTGTTAACTTGCTTATTGAAACTTTTATTGATGACAGGAGCTTATTGGCAACATATCATACCATACCGCAATATCCATACATGTCCATATCTGTTTTCAAGTATGTTTTTGTTCTTGAAAGTGAATAAATTGTATAAGTGGATGTTTCCTTTTATTGAAACTAACATTAATCACATCCGGCCGCTTTATCACCAAAATGAATCCAGAGCATGTCATTTGAGCTTCTGCATTAGCGATATGATCACACAGTATTTGCATGATTTCTTGGAATGTCAGTTGCTAAAACCAAAATGTAGTGTTATTGTTGTACGATGAACAACACAAAATCAAAATTGAGTGGTTTGTCCGGTTTATCCTCGTTGCTTTAGTGCTTTGATGTTGTGGGCTCCAAAGAAGCATTGTATGTTCTCCAAAAGCCATATTAAATTGTATCAACATGGTTTACAGGTAACTGGATTAACTCACAGGGCAGGCCATCAGTAGTTCTAATTCTAGACGAAATAAAAGACTGTTGTCCGCTTGATTAATAACAAGCGGAAGCCTAGACAAAAGTACGTAATATAATCGACCGTAAGTCAACATGTAAACGGATACAAAAAGAATTCCTGGAATCATAACCCTCAGATCTTTGTTATTACTATTTACCAAGACGCATAACAGCCCTCTAGCGCTCCTGATAGTTATAATATCTATTGAACAATTATATTCGATACTAATGCGTTTGAATGTGCGTACTGCCCTTTACTGTTGGCGTCAGTGAGCGGCAAAACTCCTCTCCATGGGTCTATGGTATTTGTTTATGTCAGTTAATTATACACGCGATGTATGCCGCCTAATGTGCAAACGATGACAACACAAATATTAGGCGGTACACTGCCATACCGTCAATCAGCATTCACCATTGACATCACGTTTGGACTGTCCTTTTGTAGCAGGCTGTTGCCACCAGGTATTAATTATTCACCTGTATGACTTACATTTATCCACGACCACCAGTTAAATGTTAAGCGCATCCACGCTTTGGGTCTATGAATTTTTCGTAGTATTTTTTTATGTATGATCAGGGGTCATAGTTTGTGAACAGCGAGTAAGTGAGAGTACCATTACTTGAAAAACCCCAGCACGTGCCCCATCTTAATGTCGTGAAATAGAAATGAATAACCTCAACACTTAATATATCAGGTATATCACCTTTAAGCTGGCATCCTGGAGTACGAAGTCTTTGACTTACGATGGCACTCGGAACAGTCAGCGTATAACAAATTCGCTGTTCCTATTATGTTTGAGTTTGGAGCTGTGAATGCATCGCTGTGTTCTATGAGCAACGCTGTCTGAGCAATGCCATAGAGTGCCACCTTCTGAACAGTTTGTTGCTTCAGGGCTTGTCATTCAGAGATTAATGTAATTCTCAGTGGAAATGATGTTTTAACGGATAACATGGCCCCCAGTTTCCATGTGTGGACCCATGTAGGAACATCATCATTAATGACAGAAACGTGCGGATGATATACCATACCGCAATGTCCATAAATGTCCAGGTGTTAATATTTATATCATGCTGCATTTTTATATTTGCCGCTTTTTCAGTTCATGAATTAACAACTGAAACTACCCATTATCTCTCGGATCATCAAACAAAATACTGCACTAACCGTCACGATCATTTGATGATATAAAAACGAAATGTTTATATACATTTTGAAACGAAGTTCACCCTCCAACACCAACAGCTTCTTTCCCGAGTAATTATGCAATTTGAACCCCGATGGTTAACGCTCGTATTGCGTTAATGAATCCCCAATAACCTTGACTCAAAACCCGACAAACTGGATCACGGAACTGGCAATAGGTTCAACAAACCGTTCTCTTGTGCAGAAACTAAAATATGTTTATTATCCGAGCACTTTACCCAGTGAAACACAGTGTAAATATATAAATAATATATATATATATATATATATATATATATATATATATATATATATATATATATATATATATATATATATATATATATATATATATATATATATATATATATATATATATCAGGATGTGTTCTTACTACTAATTTTATAATGCAACATTGTGTTAGGTTACGTAGCTTAACACAATGTTGCATTATAAATTAGTAACATGGTCTAACACATCCTGATATATATATATATATATTTATATATTGACACACACACACACACACACACACACACACACACACACACACACACACACACACACACACACACACACACACACACACACACACACACACACACACATACACACACACACATACACACACACACACTGACTGTGGAAAATGAGCAGCAAGCTACGAATCTGTGATGCTTGAGCAGCCAAAACGCAATGGTTTCATTTTATTAAGGTTCAATTTAAGGTTGTTGGCTATTCTTCGAATCTAGTGTCGTTACCATTATAAGTTTCCCCATCGGAAAGTGTATATGTGTTATACTAATCATCCATTATGTCATGTTTATAACCGCTTAAACGTTACGGATGTAACAATTAGAATGTAATGTTGTCAAACATTGCTCACATTAAGCACCATTAATTGGTCAGTGCCAAAAACACTATATTCACCTCCTCATTAGTACGCAAATATAGGAGTATGTTGATAAGAAACAACATGAAATGTGCATATTCGATCACGAAGGCATGTGAAGGTCAGTGTGGCGGGAGAATAGATGGTATATCAGGTATTGAAGCTATTGGTGTCTGTTTATAGGTGAGGTGCATGCTGAAGGTCGTGTATATTCTCGCTTACTGAATCGACACATCCTTTGACCCCTGGTGGTACATAATCAATAGATACCGCTATTAGAATATGGATCAAAACGCCGATGTGCCAACCGCAACAAAATAGTTCCATTATCAATTTGCGACGCCAATGTTCATAAGAGCATGATGACAAGAGAGAATGTTGATATACGGTATCGTTGTACATTGTCTCAT
The DNA here is from genome assembly GCA_034190875.2 of Urechis unicinctus. Lineage (NCBI taxonomy): Eukaryota > Metazoa > Annelida > Polychaeta > Xenopneusta > Urechidae > Urechis > Urechis unicinctus. Next base: position 23,630,644 of record CM067358.1, on the reverse strand, counting down.
ATTTGTGTAGTCATTATTTGCAATTTCAGAGTCATGCATAGCGCGTAGCATTCACCCATATGGACATAAACCACAGACACCTGGGCGAAAGTGTCAAACATTAAGAGCAATGAAAACACATACAATGCAAACCACTTAATATAGAACTATATTTGCTCCTCAGAAACTATATTATTTATCAGGTGCGATATGGGCTGCCGTTAGACAGGCCCATGCCAATTTTATCGCATACTGTTTCATGCCCGACGAATGAATAAATAATGCCTCATGATTCAGCCAGAATACTGCAATTACAATGTCAACATTTAGGACAATGCTAGGCGGTCTGGAAATGTTGTCGATATCACTGTTGTTATGATTCTTCACGCTTTTGACACATAAGCATATAAATCATGCATCATAGATGAACAGGTCGACGTTTACTTTGGTTCACATTCAAGTGTGTATACTCAGAGGCATCCTCAATAAAGTGACGTAGTTTGATATTAGCATGATTGGATCAAATGGCTTACATTGTAACTTTTGAAATGGTGTATTTTCTTGGAACCTAGGATAGTCTGAAGCGGACTGTTTTATCGAAGAATATCAAGCAACTACTCACGAATAGGGTACAACAGCAATCTACCACGACTACTCTGTCATTTAACGTATGTGACATTTAAACCGGTAACCATTCTCTAACGCAACATTTCATCAGCAAATGGTTCCCGGAGAATGTGTATTTAAATAAACACGACTTAGCAGACAATGTTATTGCTTAGATAAGGGATCGGTTTTCCCTCATATAACAAGAACAATTTCAGAAGCGTCCAACCATTTTTCGCAAGGGTTATATATCACTTCCCTAACTCTCAAAGTAAGTTCAATCCATCTGTGGCCCTGTCAATCAACTTCAAACGGCGTCTTTTCGGAGCAATATCGTGATGGCCTATCAAGTAGGCGAGTTTTACAAAGAAATGTTTAAGCAATAACGCATATTCAGTGATCCGTATCTCGTCCTTATATCAGTAATTAGTTCACCTACCGTGATATCACGAGGATGCCCATGGCGATATATCTGTTGATGAAACAGCAACACTCTTAACCCAATCTAGTCAAAATGACTAGCTAACCTGGTCACCCAGCTATCGAAGTTAGTCAAACTCTGTAACGACTAATCACATGGTCAAATCGACTTAGCAACATAGTCAAAATGACTAGCAAGGCTGGTCAGGTGTTATTTGACTAGTAACCTAGTCAATCTGACCACCCTGAGAGCGTTATCTTCTCTTTGATGGGACACCGCGTTGCGCGGATCACACGGGTTGGTTACATAACCACAGATGCGCGCCGCGGCATACCGGAATCTTGACCTTTGCGGCGGTTCTTTAACCAGTTGCTGCAGGAAATTGGAAATTTTCAGTTGAAATTTTCTGACAATCGCCTCCATACTATTAGGTGAGAATATTAAATAGTTTTCTGTATTTTTGTATGTATTGTCGTGTACCATTGCTGGTATCAGTACTAATGAGTGCTTAGCTTCAAACATAAGTCTACTATGTGTTTTAGAATGTCGCAACGCAGGACGACACCAGTAATAACATCTGTTGGAGAAGCTGTGGATGTAACAGAGGTCATGGCCATGGGCATGCTGATGGCCGCCATTTATGTGTTTATGTGCCTTACCACCTATCGACCAAAAATACGTTTCGTTATGTACAGAAGGTGATGCTGGTCGTTGATGATGAGGCTAAAGACCCAGTTGATGCGAAGCTTCTTTGTGTCAGGGCTAGTATTAACAAGGGCATGCATGTAAGTGTTTATATACTATAAAGTCTACTTGTTTTGCATATTATTTTGTCTGACTTGTTTTTACACTGGTTCTTACACTGGTTCGACCTTTAATCATAGTCAAACTGACCTTCATTCATAGTCAAACTGACCAAATCTTCTAGTCGGTCTAAGTACAATAGTCATTACTACTTACGCTATAGTCAATGTGACTAATGAGATAGTCATAGTGGCTAATAGATTAGTCATATTGACCACTCTTTACTTGACTAGGTAGATTAGTCATTTTGACTAATCAATATTTGACTAACTGCATTAGTCAAATTGACTAACACATTAGTCGTTTGGTGGACAGTCAATATGACTAGCCAAGTTAGTCAAGTTGACTAGATTACATTAAGAGTGCAAACATCTCTATGTTTGCTTCAACCGTATTTCATTTCAGGCATTACCTTTACAGCTATCGCTGCATAGCTCTTTTATAACGGCTCTTGTAAAATTCCCCTTCTTAAGAGCCGCTTGCAAGAGGAGCATTGATCCTATCAGCATGCATGTTGGTGTGTTTTGAAGCTCCCATTATGCACGAAAAAAAGCCTGACATGGGCTCACACAGCTGTGTGAGGAAACAATATAAAGAGCAATGATAACCTCGGAATACAATGTGCCTTTCCAGTTCCCTCAGTCGGATAAGCAGTATTCTGGGAATAAGCGATTAAGAAGCATACATAGTTTGTGTATTTAATGGATCTCCAAGGTTTTTGCGTGAATAAGTTACAAGTGAAACTTTTCAGGCATGTGACTGTCGTGGGTGATTAGTTCAATGCTTAGAAAGTATAATCCGGACGATAGTAGTAGAGTACATGCACATGAGTTATCATTGGCATCACGATCTGATAGATATAATAACCACGCGGGGATACATTAAAGCAAACAAAAAGATCAAATAACACAAATAAACAAAAATTGAACAAGCCCGTCCAGCAATTAATATGAACAAGTCGGCTCTGTTGCGCCTTTGCGCTATATCGTAGTCATCGTATCCGCCAATAAACCCGCGCCTCCTCGTCCCTCTGATCTTGTGTGTGCGTGAATCGTATTATTTGCGTTTTCTGTTAAACTGCCGGGTGTGACTCTGGAGTTGGTTATCTTGCCGTACCCTAATCCCTTCTCAACCTCTATCCACCCCCACCCCCACACATCCACTCTCCCACCCGCTCAGAAATACACAATGCCGTCTCATCAATATAGCGTTATATATAGCAACATTCTAATTTCTTATTTTATACATTCAAAGTATTAATAGGATACATACTCAGTTCATCACGTTTACAGCATATTGCGATAATTAGCTCGTGAAATTTAACAAGATCCCTGCCAATGTTAACTGTAACTAATTAAATCCAAGATATACATATGTAAGATATAATCATGGTTTGTATAGACGTTCAATTTCACTGAAGTCTCAGTAGTCCTACAAACACAAAAAGGATGAATACCTGACACTACAGTGGGCAAGCATTAGATTAATGTTTAATTCAAAGGAAATTCGTTGATTGTGTTCAGTCATTGTAGATGAATGAATTCCTTGAAATGATTTTAATTATCTGAACGCAATGGATCCATAAATAGCTCTTATTGAAGCCTTTATTGGGCTTTGACAATGCATCAAGTGTATCCCACTGCCATGTGAAGGGAATATGCTCACTTATCTGAAAATGCCCTTTGATTATCGTCGAGCAGCATGCCCTATGCATAGAGAATCAGACTCACAAAGATTCATTGGCGTCATTTTGGTATTTATAGCTCAACTGAACGGCGGTTAACGTTTATCGGAGGGTCCTTTTCAAAGTGATTCTCCATGCGTGGTATATCAATATCTGAGGCGTTTTTGTGATGACATCATACGGATGGGCGGTTACTGGAAATACGGATCAATGTCTTTATATAACGCAACGTGTATGAGTTGTTTCAACGCCTCCTACATGTGAGTATGGATGCGGGGTAATATATTCTTTATGTAAAAGTACCCGTTGAATGGGCAAAGGCTGTTAAAATGCAGATTTACATCATACTGAATATGATATGCACAAGTGTATTCATGTAAATCATATATCTCGTTAACAACGTACCGATAAATGCACTTATTGCTATTTAGTGTGTGGACAGAGCGACCAGGTTTACACGCACCATCACATAATTTGTAGCTGAAACTCCCACGCCAAACTGTACCATCCACTTTAATGGTAACCCCAGCGATACGTGAATAAGGATAATGAGATCACTGTACTATACCAGCGAACAGCGCATTAATTGTGAAACAGCCTTATCTGCACTCGGGAGGTTGTGTAATAAATGTGTATAGCATAATGCAGGCATTGATGAACAATGCTACACAGCGTGAAGAGGGGGTGTTGAAATCATACTTTTCTCTTTGGTATTTATAAGTTCAGTGGGTTACCACGTCATAAATATATGTCCAGTGGAACAAGATATCATCAACATCATCATGATCATCATCATGATCATGATTATGATCATCATCATCAGCAGCAGCAGCAACAACATCGTCATCATCATCAACATCATCATCATCATCATCGACGTCGTCGTAACAAATGCCCCACCTAGGGGTACTTGCTACTCTACAATGCGGCATATGCTACCTAGGAGGTAGCAAATACCCCCTTCACTATGGTCGTCGTCATCATCATCATAATCATCATCATCATCATCATCATCATCATCATCATCATCTTCATCATCATCATAGGCCGACTTACACCGCACCATGCCTTGAATTGGATGCCTGTACAATAAGGGTGGATCTTCTATGGCGATGCTGTCCATGTCCTGACTATCGGTGGGTTAGTGGGTGCTACAAATAGAACTGCTGCCATCGTTCACTTTTGTGAAAACAATGCAGGTATATTCCTTTTCTATTAATCTGCCCCTGCTTGTAATTACTGCACGTTATAATATCAGGTCGTCATTCTATCGCATTGGTTCGAATGTTGCCAATTTATTAACGATGCAATGTTATTGTTGATATCGACGGAAAAATAATAATCTTTATTTCTTACAGCAGGTGTACAGAAACACTATTATTTGCTACAACAGCAAAAAAAAACCACACGAGAGTTACGATAAACAAATTTCTTTAACAGAGCTTCAGCTTCATGTCGGATTAGCACTGATTATGAATCCCCATCTCTAATAGAAATACGCTCCTTGATGAGCATGGCAATATTCTCATGTTCAGAATTACATGGGGTGTAATCTTATAGCTGGAGTCTTTAATGCATTCACTATGCTGTATTGAATAACAATTATTGATGTTCAGGGCATGCATTATTGTTCGAACATTATTGCTAACAATTGTTCTGCTGTGAAAACAACATCTACTCACATATGATACTAAAACATTGCGGCTGTTCAGGCACTTATGAAAGAAATTGACAAAGTGCAAAATCAGTTGATTTCTAAGGGGCAATATTCCCAAAATGAATTGTAAATACTTCGAACGTGTCCTGCCCTCCAAACACTACGCAATTTGACCAGCATGTTAGGTCTTAAACTCCACATCGCCGACCAAAAAAAAACACTACCGTATGCTTGAAATAGTGAGTTTCTAATAATAGAGTTGCAGTATCCAAAGCGGACCATAAACATATTCGCTTTCGCTATCAAATCGCTACATGCACGCGGAGTATTTATAAAATTCGCACAATAACCAATATTACTTCCCAAGTGAACAGATTGTTTCTCTTGTGCAATTAATTCATCATTTAGTGTTAAATATACTAGACTGTCGTAAGCATTGAATGCAAGCACCCGGGTTTTTGCAGAATGGAACTACACACAGTATTTCTTCGAAAACCCCTCGCATATTCTATGCATTCTCTCAGCTGCTGTCACTGAAGGTGCAATGAATGAAACATCATCAGCATAACTCAAAGCACCCATATAATGATGACCCATGTTACATCCAGCGTTAACTTCACGAAGGCACCTTAGTAATTCATCGATATATACACAAAATCACAATGGCGAAAGCACTGCGCCTTGCTTAACACCATTCGTGCAAATAAAAGGCTTAGAACTAGAAGCATTCATTCGGGCCTTCAGGTTCTGACGTGTATACATATTAATAAGTAATTTACATATTGTTTGGTAGAGTCCTTTCTGCCTGAGAAGCGCAAACAATTTCACATAATTTAAACGATAAAATCCTTTAGATGTATTCAATGAAATTACAAAATAGACAAACCCTGCGTTACAAAGTGATCAACAATCTCTTGCAAAACAAACGTGCATTGAGTGGAAGAGTGGGACTGTTTGGAACCGAATTGCAGATTGGTTGTTTTCAGTGCGTCAATCTGGGATGTTAAAATGATATTATCAAGTAATTTTCCAACAATACTACTGATTGCTATGGACCTGTTATTAGCACTATTAATCAATGATTTCTTTCTATTCTTTGGTATAGGTATCAGCGTGGAATGCAACATACCCAGTGGAGCATATGCATGCGAAAGCATCGTATTTAACAGCAGTGACATATGAACAAACAATTCTTGGCAGGCATTCTTAATGTGATCGGAGCTGATTTCAGAATTACCCTCGGTTTTGTCTGGTTTCAAGTTCTGCGCTGCGGATTCGACCTGCTTGACGGTTATGACATGATCAGAAGTGCAGTTGCCCGTTTTGAAGCATAATGTGGCATCTTTACATATGGATCTATAAAGATCGTTGATATCAAGTTCGTTATATGAAACGGAGTTATACAGCCTAGAATATTTGTCGTTTAAGGTTTCGCATATTTTAACCTCATCATGAGCATCGTCCACAAGGGTAGGGTCGGATACACGTGCGCTTAATATCTTAACAAACTTCCACGCCCCAGTTTTTGGACGCGTTTGCAGCCGCCATTCTGTCGCTACTAATTTGTCTTGTCCTGGTAGTAGGGCATCCATTCTCTCGCAACAAGCAGCCCCAGAAAATTGATTTAAATTTCAGGGATTGGACTTCGTCGGTCCACCCATCCCGGCGTTTCTTTGGTCGGTTAGCCGTAATACTATAGAGAGACGATGACAGGCAAGCATTAATCATGTCATCGTAAAATTGATCAATTTTTTCAACATGCCCGCATGAGACGCAGAGACAACGTGGAGCAAACAAAGAGTGCAAACGGAGACCCAAAAGCATGCGGACACAAGAGCTAGGTAAGGGTAGTGCAGGGTCAATGCTTTACGTTCTCTAGTGTGGTTGGAACAGCCTTTTAACACTTTTCTAGAACCTTAGTTGTTCTTTGTTACTGCCGGCCCGTTAATGCCAAATTGCTGCCGGTGTCCTTCGTGACACTCGTGTTGTTTCCAGTGTCATCTGGGCTCTTCCATGCTTATTCCTTGATCATCCATGTTTTTGCCGGGTCCTTCGTGTTATTGCCGGGTCCTCCTAATTGTTGTCTGAGTCTCCCAAGGCCTTTTGCGGGATGTACTGCGTTGCCACCGGGGCATCCATGTCAACTCCGTATTGTCACCGTACACATCCGTGTCGACTCCGGTGCGCTCTGTAATCCGGTGTGCTCTGAGCTGTAGTTCGTAGACTCGGGCATGTGTCCGTGTTGTGGCTGGGCTCTTTTGGCGACTACGTGGCGACGAAAAAATTAAACCTGCACAATTTTTTGGAAATATGTCCCAGCAGCAACACGGATGAGTGCCTCTGTGTTGCTTCCGCGTTAAGACCTGGATTATCAGTGTAGCCTCAGGCGTCCCCGTGTAGCCACCGTGCTGCCTACGGGGCATCTGGGCAAAAAAAACGGCGCAGGTTGTAAGTGGAATGAACACATAAGTAACCGGAGACACCAGGTAGTCAACACAGAGCCAACACAGAGATGCCGGAACATACACTGAGTCAGTACGGATAAAAATGGTTACACCACTGGGAGTATAAAAGCGCCAAGCCCTTGATTTTGATCATTCGTCTGAGGAATTCTTCACTTGTCTACACCGAAAAACATCAAAATGCCGACAAAAGTACAACCAAGCATCATGGGGAAGAAGGCCAAGAAGACGCTCATTAGTATTGATAAGTAGTAGCAGGCATCATTGGCCTTGGCAGATTCTTATGACGAGGAAGAGGAGAGATCACGTACTCCTAGTCCAACTTCAGCATCAGAACTTCCAACTCTAGCACGAAAACTACAAACTCCAACACGAGAACTACCAACTCCAGCACGAGAACTACAAACTCCATCAGCATCACAATCACCAGCACCCCAGCATCATCTGACAGTATTATGCCGAAGAAAGCAAGTGCCAAGGTTTTGTTCGTTTCTGCTGAGCAGGAGGAATATGTGGAACAGTGGCATGAGGCAAATGAGGTTCTCTACAACAGACGCATGAAGGAGAGGTAGTGCAGGATCCATGTTTTACGTTCTGGAGTGACCAATGGATTGGTTGGAGCAGCCTTTTATACCTTTTTTGACTCGTTCCGTGTTGTTGCCGGCTCGTTCCGAATTAATGCCGTATTGCAGGCATCGTCCTCCGTGATACTCGTGTTGTTGCCGGAGACCGGAGTCGTTTCAGGGATGTACTACGTTCACTGGCCTCGATGTGTGTCTATTACTACTGGTGTATATAGCAGAGCATAGAGCCCTTCGAAGACAATTATAAACCTTATTCTGGACGTTGATGACTGATTGTTTGTTCTTCTAGGAATGCATGGGCCAGTGGTGTCAAGCAAAGTGGTGTTAACGCGATCAATCACACACCCCGAAATGATTTGGATTGCATTTCATCAATCGCATGTACCTGTAGTACAGCCTAGTTACTGTGGTTTAGTGTAATGAAACTGTACCTAACGAGCAAAGTAGAACTGCCACCTTGAGAGCTTAAATGTATGTTTTTTTCGGATACATCTATCTGCCGTCCACTTAGGAAGTATCCTGTTGTCCAAGGGGTCCAACTAAATGTGAATTCATCATTATTGTTCTACTTGAACAGCTCCAAAATCTTCTGGCGGGGGCTGGTAGGGGTTAGTGGAGTGGATAATTTATTAAACTCGCCATGCGTTAACTCGTCTTTCGGGTTAGAGGGGACGGTGGGTGTTTTCCGCAGAAGCGCTTTTCTGCTGCTTCGGAATGGGTCCATGCAAGATGCATTGTATCACAAGTTGGACAGGCTCCAATTGAAGAATATCAGCTAGCCAGTGGTCAGTAACGTTATCCAAGGGATCGATGGTGGGATTAGAACATCTTTACCAGTCGTTTTGTTAGGTTATCACACTTGCTGCTACGTCGCAATCCAATGCGTCAGATTTCGTAAATATATAATGGGCTTCTCTCAGTACCATTAGCATAGGTCCGTGTGAAAAGGGCTATGGGCTCCAGGAGCAAGTGTTCCAGCATCTCAGGTTCCTTAATTTTCCCTAAAGGTGAGAGCCCTCTGCTCGTGCCCCTATTATGCATACTACTCTGCCCGGTCGATCACCAACCACTCACAATATTATCTGACATTCAGATATGACCACACTCAAATCCTGCATACGTATCACTCTGACTCATTACACAAACCTGGCACTCCATGATGGCAAGATACACAAATTCACGCGTGACAGCGATATTCCTTGCAACCCCGTTATTGGATGAGTCATAAACTTGGCTGTCACGAGTAGGCGGAAACATCGAGATCCCTACTCCAATGGCGGTAGCGGTACAAATGTACTTTATAGATGGCATGGTCATTCTAACGTTTACGGGGCATAACCATGTAACTAAATATGTCTAACAGAAGGGGCGTATATGTGTTATATATATATATATATGTATGTATATATATATATATATATATATATATATATATATATATATATATATATATATATATATATATATATATATAAGTATATATGTATATATATATACATATATACATATGTATATATATTTATATATATTAAATATCTATATATATATATATATATATATATATACATATATATATATATATATATATATATATATATATATATATATATATATATATATATATATATATATCTATATATCTATACATATACACATTCATGTATTTTTTTATTTACTTCAACTATTACACTAATGCAATTGTCCCCGCACCAACGCATTGTTTGTTCTGCATCAAATCATTTCTGCATGCTAAGAGGATAGTTTACTAATAGTTACACACGTCACAATTATGTGGCATGCTTAACGTCAACGAATCTTTCCATTGCCCGTTGATGCTATGATATCCGTGCGTCATATATTGTGCGTCAATATGTATTCACAGTTACGTGCCAAGATTGTTCAATTGATCACTTTGGGTAGGTTATTGTAGTTAACGGCAACTGCTGGTATATGTAAAGCTATTGGAGCTATATTTGCTATGAAATGCACATCAAATAATGTTGCCGCAGATATTTATTTCACAGTGATGACCACATTTTTTCAGAGATAGATTCATTCAAGATAAACAGGTCATCGCAAATGGTGGCAGCGATGCTAATTGGGTTGATTGTTAGGTTATGAGGAATCAACTTAAGCGACAGAAGAAGTATGTCAACCACAATGAGTTTGTGAAATGCTCTGTGGGCTGTAATATCCCAGCATGACATGGCTTAACCGTGCAATGGTCGTTATGGTAATTGCTTATGCCGTAATGGGTCGCCTTCTAATGCAGATATGATACCAGACTGGTGCCTCATGCTGCTTTCGCGTGATGCATAAGAGGCACCATAGACAATTTTCTCATGAATATATGATCCTAGGATGTTGTTGATGGCCATTGATATCATGTTCCTTCCATAAGTCGAAAAAAGGGCAAAGAACACATATCTATAAAGTTGCTATGAAGAAAACCTTCTTTGTGTTAGGAGTAGCAGCGCCATATTTGAAAACAATCATAATTATCAGACAAGAACAGCAACTTCCGATGATCATTTTTGCCTAGTCAAGATGGCAATTAGCAGACCGAGTTTATCACCAACAAGTATTGCATATATAGAAGCAGTACAAAATGCCACACTATACGAAGTATAAAGCATAACGTAGAACGCTATGACTAGGTCACGAGTTTCTTTGGTTTCTCATTAACATGCCTTCATAGCATAAGCCTTATTAACCAACATGGCGGAAAATAGCATCAATGACTTCAGTCAAATAATCACATGGGTGTTTGTGCTCGTGTAATATTGATAGTAACGCTGAGCGAGGAGACATGAAGTATTCATTGCTTTTGTACTAACAAGATTTGACACAACTCTCTTCTCACCTCCCCAAATATTTATCAACACTTCCGACATATGTTCAATATTCTCGTATTCATGGAAGTCATGCATTCACTTGAATATATGGATCCCCAAAAGTAAGATTCCCCATTGGTAAGCTGATAGCCCAGTCGAATATAATGCAATAATGTCCAAAAATACGACCATACCTGCTACTTCCAATACGGGTGACGTTGGCATTGATTATGTGATAATATCATTCTATTTGCAAGTGTATTTCGGATGTAATCAAGCTCTGTTACGTCTTGTTGATTCTTTCAGTAGGCGTAGCCAATTAATAATTATTCTTGAAGTGAAGACATAAGGTTTACTAGCTAACGCTGAATACCCCAATCAAGTAATTACTTAGCCGAAACATATACCGCAATCTTATCATTTAGAATCTATTGTGTTATAGAATATCAATCAGCAACCATGTGTCACCTCCTAAGCAAGGGAATATCTATGTATCTCCCTGTATCATTGAATGCCAAAAGTTGGATGACAAGCTCACACCGCAGATTATGCCTGGTTCCCAGATAAGGTTACGCGAATATATGTCAATTCTTTTTTAATGATGAATAAATGAATACATGATTCCATTGTATGGGAATGTAGGAGTTATAGACGCAGTTATATTTATACGTTAAATACGACGCCGCATCGATCAAAGGAAAATTATGCGTACAAAGGGGTGCGCTGTATTTGTCGTTAAATATAATCTACGTGATCTTTGATTACTCAACACAAAACATTCGCTTAATAAATTCCACCGACCCACGCTCAAAGCACCCATTAGACACGGATATAACGTCGCTACTGCAACCGTTAGTACGTCCAGCATAAAATATAGGATATTAGATATATTTTATGTGTACAGGCGTCCGCAGAGGGGGCTATGAAACAAAGCCGATATTTGAACCATTACACGTTATTATAAATAATTGAATTACCTGCATATGAGGTAAGGAAAATTCTTTACTCTTGTCACCCTAGGCTACTAGGTTTGGGTTGAGGAAAGTAGAACTGATTGGCTCAGATTAACTCCATCCCACCTCTCACTATTGCAGGGCAACCCACAGCCCCATTATGATAATGTGAAGCTTTTTAGTTTTACTCGAAACGCCACTTCACATCACCAAATGTTGATGTAATGAGTCAAAAGATATCATATTTGACATAGATTAGAAAAGTTATATTCCTATATTGTTTCGGATCCCGTCCAGTGGCAGTAATATGTGGATTGGACATCGTTATCAACTTTACATACCGAAGATTGCTCACTACCACTTCAGGTATATTGACTGAGGACACTCTTCTAGGTACTGTAATTGATTAAACATTTCGTGCGTTCCCGGAAGAGGTCACCCAGTACACGTATGGGTTGATCATCTCGCTCGTCACTGTTATTTCACTGGGTTATGTTCTCGGATAGTATACAGATTGAATAGTTTCTGCAAAAGAGAACGGTTTGTTGAACCTAGTGCTACTTCTGTAATCCAGTTTGTCGGGTCTCGAGTCAAAATTTTTGTGGATTCATTGTCGCAATACGAGCGTTAATCATCGGGGTTCAAATGGCCTAATTACTTGGGAAATAAGCTGCTGGTTTTGGAGGGTGAGCTACGTTTAAAAATATATTTATACAAACTTTCTCTTTTGATATCATTGGGTTTCTGTCAAATGATCGTGACGGTTTTAGTTATTTCATGAACTAAAAAAGCGACAAATATAAAAATTCAGCTTGCATAAAAATATTTACATCTGGACATTAATGGACATTGTGGTATGGTATAAGATCTAGACGTCCCTGTCATTAATGATGGTGTCCCTACATTGGTCCACACATAAAACCCGGGGCCATGTTATCCGTTCAAACATCATTGCCACTGAGCATTACATTAATCACTGAATGACAAGCCCTCAAGCGACAAACTGTTCAGAAAGTGGCCCTCTATAACATCGCTCAGACAGCGTTGCTCATAGAACACAGTGATGCATTCACAGCTCCCAACTCAATAATTATAGGAACAGCGAATTTGCTATGCGCTGACTGTTCCAAGTGCCATCGTAAGATAATGACTTCGTACTCCAGGATGTCAGCTCAACGGTGATATACCTGATATAGTAGGTGTTGAGGTTATTCAAGTCTGTTTCACGACATTAAGTTGTGGTACGTGTTGGGGTTTTTTAAGTTATGGTACTCTCACTTACTCGCTGTTAACAAACTATGACCCCTGATCATACATAAAAAAATACAACGAAAAATTCATAGACCCAAATCGTGGTTGCGCTTAACATATAACAGGTAGTCATACAGGTGAATAATTAATACCTGGTGGCAACAGCCTGCTATAAAAGGACAGTCCAAACGTGATGTCAATGGTGAATGCTGATTGACGGTATGGCAGTGTACCGCCTAATATTTGTGTTGTCATTGTTTGCACATTAGGTGGCATACATCGCGTGCATAATTAACTGACATAAACAAATACCATAGACCCATGGAGGGTTATGATACCCTAAATACATTTTGTCTGACATTGATAGGAAATGTTGACTTACGGTCGATTATATGAACAGATGTACTACATTGAAATGGTTTTCTGTAGCGCAATGTTGCCTAAGTTTCGCTTGTTATTAATCAAGCGGACAACAGTCTTCAATTCTGTCTAGAATTAGAACTACTGATGGTCTGCCCTGTTAGTTATTCAAGTTACCTGTGAACCATTTTGATACAATTTAATATGGCTTTTGGAGAACATACAATGCTTTTGTGGAGCCCACAACATCAAAGCACCAAAGCGACGAGGATAAAGCGGGACAAACCACTCAATTGGGATTTTGTCTTGTTCATCGTACAACAATAAAACCACATTTTGGTTTTAGCTACTAACAATCATGCAAATACTATGTGATCATATCACCAATGCAGAAGCTGAAATGACATGCTCTGGATTAATTTTGATAATAAAATGGCCGAATGTGATTAATTATATTTTCACTCAATAGATCATCTACTTATACAATCTATTCACTTTCAAAAACAAACACATACTGCAACACCAAACAACAACTTGAAAACAGATATGGACATACATGGACATGGCGGTATTGTATGAAATGTTGTCAACATAGACATTGCTGCCCTCAGTGAAACTCGTTTTGCTGAAGAAGGGCAACTAAGTGAGATTGGAGCTGGCTATACATTCTTTTGGAGTGGAAAGGCTATTGATGATCGGCGTGAATCAGGTGTTGGATTCGCAGTAAAGAATCACCTGGTCAAGAGTAGGAAATGATCATGCCACCTGGACAGATGTTATTGGTATACATTGGGTTGGAAAATCAAATAGCAATGGTCACTTATTACTGCAGATTTGCACAGAGCACCAGCTACTTATAACAAATACTGTCTTTAGGCTTCGTACAAGAAACAAAACAACCTGGATGCACCCAAGATCAAAGCATTGGCATTTAATTGACTTTGTTATTGTCAGAAAATCAGACAGACAAGATGTCTCGATAACCCAAAGTATGTGTGGTGCATAGTGTTGGACTGATACAGACTTCTAAGATCTAAGATGAAGCTAAAAATACAACCAAAGAGACGTCCACAGGGGTCTAAAACAGCCAAAAAACTTGATGTGTCTAAACTAAAAGACACGTCAGTTCAAAAGAAACTCCAGGATGAAATGGAGACTAAACTGGATGACCTCCAGCTAAACTCCATGGATATCTAAGAAAACTGGTCATCTTTCCGAGACACAGCGTATGCCACATCACAAGAAGTCCTAGGACATCAACGAAAACAACATCAAGACTGGTTTGATGATAATGGCAATGGCATAAAGCTGTTACTAGAAAATAGAAAGACATCTTTAAGAAACCTTAACAACAATCCTTCAACAGCAAATAAAGATGCTCACCAGAAAAATTGTAGTACTATCCAACGCAGATTAAGAGAGATGGAGAACAAATGGTACCAAGACAGAGCGGCATAAATTCAGCATTGTGCAGACATTCATCACATGAGGAATTTCTATGCTGCCCTAAGGACTCTGTTTGGGCATCATTCATCAAGCTGCTCCCCGCTTCTCTCCTCCGATGGAAATACTCTCATTACAGACAAAGATGGAATTTTAAATAGATGGGCTGAACACTTCGAAAGTGTCCTAAACAAACCCTCTCAGGTAAATTTCGATGCCTTAGAAAAACTCCCACAGGTCCCAACGAAACATGACCTAGATATTATACCATCTATTGCGGAAGTCAATAAAGCAATCAAACGATTATCAAGTGGAAAAGCACCTGGTTCAGATGCTATACCTGCTGAAATCTACAAATATGGAGGTGCAAAACTCCATAGAAAGCTCACAAAATTGATTCAACAAATGTGGAATCAATCTAAAATATCTCAGATGCAAAAATTAAAAGATGCAAACATAGTCCATCTATACAAAAAGAAAGGCAGTAGCAAATCGTGTGATAACCGCATAGGCATTTCTCTGCTATCAATAGCCGGAAAAATACTTGCTCGAATTCTTCTGAACAGGCTCATTAAATACCTAGAGCTAGGGTTCTTACCAGAAAGCCAATGCGGATTTAGGAAAGACCGTGGGACAATCGACATGATATTTGCAGCCAGACAACTTCAGGAGAAGTGTCAGGAACAAAATGTTGATCTGTACTTCACATTTATCGACCTCACAAAGGCCTTCGATACAGTGTGCAAAGAAGGTCTTTGGAAGATAATGTCCAAATTTGGTTGCCCAGACAAATTTGTCTCCACAATTAGGGAGTTTCGTGATGGCATGCAGGCAAGAGTACTTGATAGTGGCTAATTTTCCGACCCTTTCGATGTTTCAAACGGTGTGAAACAAGTGTGTGTGCTTGCACCTAAACTCTTCAGCATGATCTTCTCAGCAATGCTGAGCCTAGCTTTCAAACCAAAAGATCCGGGTTATGAAATCAGATATCGAACTGATGGAGATCTCTTCAATCTTCAACATCTCAAAGCTAAAACAAAGGTCAACATCACTAAAGTAAGAGACTTCCTGTTTGCCGATGACTGTGCCCTTGCTGCACAGGACAGGAAAGACCCTAGAGACCAAACTCCAGGTCTATCAGGCTGCTATTCTTACCTCTCTCTCCTGTATGGTGCCGAGTCCTGGACTGTTTTACCAACGCCATGCCAGGAAGATTAACCGTCTTCACCTTACTTGCCTGAGAAAACTCTTAAACATCACATGGCAAAATATGATTTCTGACAAGTACTTGCCAGAGCCAAAATGCAAATCATCTTTGCAATGCTCAAGAGGATCCAACTCCGCTGGGCTGGCCATGTCCTCAGAATGTCAGACAAAAAATACCAAAACAGCTCTTATATGGCGAACTCACCACTTGGAAAAGATATTGTGGTGGCCAGAAGAAAAGGTTCAAAGACTCCCTAAAGGTGTCTTGAAAGGATTGTAACATCAACCACACAAGCTGGGAGACAATAGCTCAGGACAGACAAGTGTGGCGTTCCGGAGCTGAGTCATATGAGGCTGACCGTATCGTGGCTGCAGTTGCAAAAAGGGAAGTCAGGAAATCAAGACATGCAGCGATTCCCAACCTCAATGCCAACACAGGATAAAACCAGAACATTTCCGTCCTGGCTAGAATGAATGATGACTGAAAGATGGTCCTCTTCACATGTGAAGGACGAAGATATATATAATAGAACTCAAAGTACTACAACAACAATCACAGTGACCTAATCGTAGTTGTGCCTTTGCAATGCTAACATTGGTTAATCAGAGTAGCATAGGTGAATAATTCATAATGGCAGATAAGCCATTGTGTTATTGTTGCAGAAGATAAAATAAGCATAACGATATGAATTTTATTTTCGTTGGTCATTGTGATGGGAGAAAAACGGCAAAAAAATGATAATTGTTCACCGTCGTTGTTGTTGTCGTGTATGAAAAACGGTTAACTTTCATTCCGGCTTTATGTCAATCTGAAATGCAACCTGATTTAAATGAACCCATTACAAATTGGCTGCTCAAGCATCACAGCTTCGTAGCTCGCAGCACATTTTCCACAGTCTTATGTTTCCTCCGTGTTGACAACTGTTAAATGAAATCTAACAGTTGGTTGAAGAGAAACAATTCTGGAAGCTGTAGATGTATTGCAATGGCCTGTGGTGATATATCATGGCTTTTTACTTCTAACATTCGTATGATTTCCTCTAGCTTGGGAGACGAATTCCGAGTCCTAATGTATTTCTACAAAATTATTGAAGAAATTGAATTCTGGCGAAGTCCCGACGTTACTGCTTAGTTGGCTGTCCAATATAATCCGTGACTTTGACAGCTTGTCTATTGAGCTCACTGTGTATGTTATGTTCTGGACATAAAATACTGTGTTATTTATACTTTTGAGCAGTCAGTACAAGTTTGGACAGATACTGAACATCAACCTGGGAAATTGCCATTTATCAGGGACACATGGACATATTTATTTAAAGCATGCTTGGTACTTAAATAATTAAAAAAATTGTCACGACGACTGTACTAACGAAATCAGAATTTGCTATTCAAATGGTGCATGGTTGCTGACGCTGATTACATTACGAGTTAAATATGGCATTAATAGAATACAAAAAAGACGGTCATAATTTTATAGTTTCTCTATCGAGTTATTTTAATTAGTGTTATTTCTCAGATTAATTGCAATAAGCTACATCCTGGATTAACTTATAAAACTCAATAGCTCGTGCTCTCATTGTTGCATAATTTGATTTAATGTAATCAGCCATACATATGTGATGAGACTTAACTTTTACAGCGGTGTTTGCCAACGTTAGACAGGCCCATACTGTTCAGGGCCAGACGAATGAATAAATAATGCCTCATGATTCAGCCAGAATACTGCAATTACAATATCAACATTGTGGACAATGCCAGACGGTATGGAAAAGTTGTCCATATCACTGTTGCTATGATTCTTCGTGCTATTGCCACATCAGCGTATAAATCATACATCATAGAAGAACAGGTCGGTATAAACTTTGGGTCACATTCATGTGTGTATACTCAGAGGCATCCTCAATAAAGTAGTTTTGATATTAGTATGATTAGATCAAATGCCTTAAATTATAACTTCTGAAATGGAGTATTTCTTTGGAACCTAGGATAGTCTGGAGCGGACTGTTTTATCGAAGAATATTGAGCAACTACTCACGAATAGGGTACGATAGCAATCTACCACGACAACTCTGTCATGAAACGTCCGTGACATTTAAACCGGTAACCATTCTGTAACGCAACATTTCATCACCAAATACTCCCCGGAGAATGTGTATTTGCATAAACGCGACTTAACAGACGATGTTTTTGTTTAGATTAAGGATCGGTTTTTCCTCGTGTAACAATAACAATTTCAGAGCAGCATGGAAGCGTCCAACCATGTATCGCTATGGCTATATATCACTTTCTTTACTCCCATCGTAAGTTCAATCCATCCATGGCTCTGTCCATCAACCACAAACGGCGTCTATTCGGAGCAATATCGTGGTCGCTCACCAAGTAGGCGAGTTTTGACACGGAAATATTTAAGCAATAACCCATATTCATTAATCCGTATCTCGTCCTTATAACAGTAATTAGTTAACCTGCCACCATCATGATATCACGAGGATGCCCATGGCGATACATCTGTTGATGAAACAGCAACAAACATCTTTATGTGTGATTCAACCGTATTTTATTTCAGGCATTAGCTTTACAGCTATCGCTCTTTCATACCATGGCATATTCGCTGAGTAGATGCAGTTATGAGACTGTACTTGATTGAAAATAAAGCTTGAAACTTAATTTACGCAGCGTTATAAAGAGCAATGATAGCCTCGGAATACAATATGCCTTTGCAGTTTGTTCAGTCGGAGAAGCAGTATTCTGGGAATACGCTATTAAGAAGTAAAGATAGTCTGTGTCTTTAATGGATCTCCTAGGTTTTTGCGTGATTAAGTTACAAATGAAACATTCCAGGCATGTGACTGTCGTAGGTGATTAGTTCAATGCTTAGAAAGTATAATCCGGACGAGTAGTTTGACATGAGTTATCATCGGTAACACGATCTGATAGATATAACAACCACACGGGGATAAATGAAAGCAAACAAACAAACACAAATAACACAAATAAACAGATACTGAAATTGAATCAAGACCGTCTAGCAATTGATATGAAAAAGTCGGCTCCTTTGCACTATATCGTAATCATCGTATCCGCCAATAAACCCACGCCTCCTCGTCGCTCTGATCTTGTGTATGTGAATCGTATTATTTGCATTCTCTCTTCGACTGGCGATGGGTGTGACTCTGCAATTGGTTATCTTACAGTACCCTAATCCCTTCTCAACCTTCCTCCACCACCGTCCCCACACACATCTGCTCTCTCATCCGCTCAGCGTTTTTGTACTAGCCAGCACCC
Organism: Urechis unicinctus; assembly: GCA_034190875.2. NCBI lineage: Eukaryota > Metazoa > Annelida > Polychaeta > Xenopneusta > Urechidae > Urechis > Urechis unicinctus. Next base: position 23,611,115 of record CM067358.1, on the reverse strand, counting down.
TATCCGAAATCCACGTCTTCAGACATCATATTATTCAACATCAAATACCTGTCAGGGGGTTGTGAAATGTACTCATCTGGTTGTGCTGAAATTCAAGTTTTGGCATACTATCATACAGGAGCATGTAGATATGGCATACGTTGGCGGTTGGTGTTGGACGCAACTTAAATGGGATATGCTAATTTGATATATCTGTGATACATCCACCACGATGCTGTACTCTTTGATGCGTTCTTAAAGTAAATGCCGATGAATAATGATTTTGTTTTGTATTGAGATCTGAAATTCGTCTGTTATCAAGAATCACTTTGTCATCATATAATAAATATTATATCATTGTTGCAACACAAATACACAATGACGTCTCAGCAATATAGCGTTATATACAGCAACAATCGCATTTATTATCTATGCATTCAATGTATTAAATGTATTCACCACGTTTACAGCATATTGCAATAATTAGCTTATGAAATTTAACAAGATGCCTGCCAATGATAACTGAAACTAATTCAATCCAAGATATACATATGTAAGATATAATCATGGTTTGTATAGACGTTCAATTTCACTAAAGCCTCAGTAGACATGTCAACTAAAAACATTTCACAAGGACAAGCACTAAATGTAAAAATTCAAGGTCAGTGTTACTGGGAATCATACGCAAAACACAATAAGACATGGTGAATGATACTGAAATAGTTTTAGAAGCCCTGTTCAAGGTAATCGTTGGTAGACAGAGTAACAGAGAAACGCTCTTATTGCTGCAGTAACCCACCGTTTTCATTACAAACACAAAAAGGATGAGTACCTGACACTACGGTAGGCAAACATTAGATTCATGTTTGATTTAAATGAAATTCGTTGATTGATTTAAGTCATTGTCGAAGACTGAATTCCTTGAAATGATTTTAATCATCTGACGCAATGTATCCATAAATAACACTTATTGAAGCCATTATTGGACTTTGACAACGAATCAAGTATATCGCTCTAACATTTGAAAGGAATATGCTCACTTAACAGAAAATGCCCTTTGATTATCGTCGAGCAGCATGCCCTATGCATAGAGAATCAGACTCACAAACATTCATTGGCGTCATTTTGGTATTTATAGCTCAACCTAAAGGCGCTTTACTTTCATCAGATGGTCCTTTTCAAAGTGATTCTCCATGCGTGGTATATCAATATCTGACGCGTGTTTGCGATGACATCATACGGATGGGCGGCTACTGGAAATATGGATCAATGTCTTGATGCTATATTCAATCATTTCAATAATAAACAAATATATTTATATAGCGCAACGTTATGCGCTGCATAGTTCGTAATACGTTTCACTAAAGCGGACACAATAACAGTAACACCGTGTGTGTGAGCACGTGCGTGAGTATGTGTGTGTGTGCACGCGTGCGCACGCGAATGAGTGCTTGTGGGTGTACGTGTCTGTGTGTGTGTGTCTGTGTGTATCTTTGTGAATGTGCGCGTTTTTGTGTGCTTATGTGTTTGTGTGTGTGTTTGTGTGTGTTTGTATGTGTGTGTGATTGAATATGTGATTGTGTGTGTGTGTGTGTGTGTGTGTGTGTGTGTGTGTGTGTGTGTGTGTGTGTGTGTGTGTGTGTGTGTGGTGTGTGTGTGTGTGTGTGTGTGTGTGTGTGTGTGTGTGTGTGTGTGTGTGTGTGTGTGTGTGTGTGGTGTCGTAACGCCTCCTACATGGGAGTAAGGATGTGGGGTGATAAATTCCTTTGTGAAAGTACCCGTTGAATGGGCAATGGCTGTTAAAATGCATATTTACCCCTACACATAGTGAATGAATTGGTATGAATAAACATATTGGCACACGTGTGCAACCGGCAATATGCAGACCCCTTTACGACTCTCAAATGTGCTTTTTGGTCATGAATCATTCAGTGTGAACCAATAGTATGGTGCCGCTGTCAGACGGCACACATGTCCGTGTGTGCTGCAGCAGGTTTTGGCCTCGCAGGTTGTATGGGCCATTCAGCGAACTTTAGAGAGGCAAGACTTTATTTACAACACGATATGCGGTAAGGACCATCTTTCGCGCATTTTCCATGAGTTTTCCCTGGTCGCAAGCCAATCCGCAGACTCACTTGTCTCTCAGCCTGCCGCAGAAGGCCTCATTGGGGCTCTGCATGCAGCATCTAGCTGCCCATGTCTTCCTAAGAGTAGACGCACTTGTGTAGAAGTAGGTCTCGCTTATCTCAAGTATCTAGTATCTGGAATGCTTCTGGTTGATTGCCAGATATACCAGCAGAAACTGAGCGCTTAAGGGTGGGAAGGGGTAGTGCAGGATCCATCTTTTACGTTCTCTAGTGTCGAAGGGATGGTTGGAACAGCCTTTTATCTTATTTTACCCCAATCCAGGTAGAACCATAGTCGTTTCTTGTTGCTGCCAGCCTGTTCAGTGATAATGCCGTATTGCTGTCCTCCGTGATACTCGCGTTGATTCCAGTGTCTTCCGGGCTCTTCCATGTTTATTCCCGGATCCTCCATGTTTCTGCCGGGTCCAACATGTTATTGCTGTGTCCTCCGTAATGTTGCCTGAGTCTTCCCAATGACTTTTGTGGGATGTACCGCGTTGCCACCAAGGCATCCGTGTCAACTCCGTATTGCCTCCGTGTTTGTCCATTACGTAATTAGGTCCGTGTTCACTACAGAAATGTAACACGGATGGTGCCGCCCGAATGCTCCGGAGTTTTCCAGGGACTACTCCTGCAATGTGAGACAGGGGCATTAGCCTTTTTGATTTTGGAAATTGGTGTACAGGCGTTGACCCTGTTAACACCCCTGTCTCACATTGCCAGAGAATTCCCCGGAAAACCCAGGAGAAGCAATCTGGTGCGCTCTCTGCTGTAGTTGGAGGGGACGGGGGTTTTTTGCTTTGAAGAAGGGCTTCCCAGAAGCGTTTTTCTGCTGCTGGGTCCATGCAAGATGCATTGCACCACACATTGGACAGGCTCCAATTGAAGCATATCAGCTAGCCAGTGGTCAGTAACGTTATCCAAGGGATCGATGGTCGGATTAGAACAGGTTTGTCGTTGTGTGAGATATTTACACATGCTGCTACGTCACAATCCAATGCACCAGGTTGCATAAATATATATTGGGCTTCTCTCAGTACCATTAACATAGGTCCGTGTAGAGTGGCTTCGCCCAGTGCTGAAAAGGGCTATGGGCTCCCGCAGCAAGTGTTCCAGCATCTCAGGTTCCTTAATTTGCCCAAAAGGTGAGAGCTCTCTGCTCATGCCCCTATTATACATACTACTCTGCCCTGTCGCTCACCATACACTCAAAATATTATCTGACATTCGGATATGTACACTCTCAAAGCCTGCATACTGATCATCCCGACACATTACACAAACGAGGCACGCCGTGATGGCAAGATACACAAATTCAAGCTTGACAGCGATATTCCATGCAACCCCGTTATTGGATGAGTCATAAACTTGGCTGTTACGAGTATGCGGAAACCTCGAGATCCCGACGCTAATGGCGGTAGAGGTACAAATGTATTTATTTATTTACTTCAACTATTACACTAACGCATGTTATTGTCCCGGCACCAACGCATTGTTTGTTCTGCATCCATTAATTTCTGCATTCTAAGAGGATAATTTACTACTAGTTACACACGTCACAATTATGTGGCATACTTAACCTTAAAGCTGCTACACGAATCTTTCCACTGGCCGTTGATGCTCTGATATCCGTGTGTCTTATATTTCCAATATGTATTCACAGTTACGTGCCAAGATAGATCAATTGATCACTGTGGGTAGGTTATTGTAGTTAACGGGAACTGCTGGTATATGTAAAGCTATTGGAGCTATGTTTGCTTTGAAATGCATTAAATAATGTTGCCGCAAAAATTTATTTCACAGTTACAGTTCTAAGCGGATTGTGTAGCCGACAGGACTTAATCTACTGAGCTAAATTGCCATGCAATCGAGCATACAGCGCTTGCCGAATTATTCCGTGAGCCATGCACTTGGTGACGTGTGTAGGTTGTAAGATAAACAGGTCATCGCAAATGGTGGCAGCGATGCTAATTGGGTTGATTTATTAGATTATGAGGAATCAACTTAAGCAGCAAAAGAAACGTGTTAACCACAATGAGTTTATGAAATGCTCTATGGGCCTAGCATGACATGGATTAACCGCACAATGATCGTTATGGTAATTGCTTATGCCGTGATGGGTCGCCTTCTAATGCAGATATGATTCCAGACTGGTGCCCCCCCACGCTGCTTTCGTGTGATGCATTAGAGGCACCAAAGACAATTTTCTCATGAATATATGACCCTAGGATATTGTTGATGGCCGTTGATATCATGTTCCGTCCATAAGTCGAAAAAAGGACAACGAACACATATGTTTAAAGTTGCTATGAAGAAAGCCTTCTTTGTGTTTGGAGTAGCAGCGCCATATTTGAAAACAATCATGATGATCAGACAACAGCAACAACTTCCGAGGATCATAGGTGCCTAGTCACGATGGCAATTAGCAGACGGAGTTAATCACCAATGACTATGGCAAATATAGAAGTAGTAATAAATGTCACACAATACCAAGTGAAAAACATAACAAAGAACGCTATAACTAGGTCACGAGTGATTTCAAAAGTCGTTTTTTTGCCAAGTTTCTTTAGTTTCTCATTAATATACCGACATAGCATAAGCCTTATTAACCAACATGACGGAAAAAAGCCTCAATGACTTTAGTCAAATAATAGTAACGCTGAGCGAGGAGACATTAAATATTCATTGCTTTTGTGCTAACAAGATATTTATCAACACTTCCGACATTTCTCGTATTCATGGAAGTCACTTGAATATATGAATCCCCATTAGTAAGATGCCCCTTTGATAAGCTCATAGCCCTGACGAATATAATGCAATAATGTCCACAAATGCGACCATACCTGCTACTTCCAATACGGGTGACGTTGGCATTGATTATGTGATAATAACATTTGAAAACGTATTTTGGTCGTAAGCAGGGTCTGTTCTGTCTTGTTGATTCTGGAAGTAGGTGCAGTCAAATAATGATTATTCCTGAGGTGACAAAATAAGGTTTATAAGCTAACGCTGAATACACCAATCAAGTAATTAGTGTTTTAGTCACAACATATACCGCAATCATATCATTTGGAATCTATTTTTATTACAGATAATCCATCGGCCACCCGAAAGTATTAGCTCTTAAACATGGGATTATCTATATCTCACCCTGTCAAACTTTCTCCATTGTACCATTGAATGGACAGTGAAGAGAATTTTTGCTGTGTGAAGGGGCAATAATCATATTGTGTTCGTAGACTTAATATCTTGAATACGAGATGGCAGTATTAAGCATTAACATTAAACGTCTAGCTGAACGTACCAATCACATGATCCATCAACAACTTCAACAATGCATTGTCGTGCAATGTACACGAAGTTATATTTATCCAGTAAATACGACGCCGCATCAATCAAAGGAAAAATTATGCTTGCAAGGGGTGCACTGTATTTGTCGTTAAACATAATCAACGTGATGTTTTTTTAATCGACACAAAACACACGCCCAAAGCATCCATTAAACACGGATATAACGTCGCAACTGCTACCGTTAGTATGTCCAGCATAAAATATAGGACATTAGATATATTTTATGTGTACAGGCGTCCGCAGAGGGGGTTATGAAGCAAAGCCAATATTTGAACCATTACACGTTATTATAAATAATTGAATTACCTGAATATGAGGTCAGGAAAATTCCATACACTGGTCATCCTCATTTAATATAGCCTTTATATATATATATATATATATATATATATATATATATATATATATATATATATATATATATATATATATATATATATATATATATATATAATATATATATATATATCTATATATATATATAGATATATGTGTATATAGATATATATAACATATATATAGATATATCTATCTATATATATATATATATATATATCTATATATATAAATATATATATGCATTGATATATACATATATATACATATTTCTCCTATATTTATATATATATATATATATGATATATGTATATATACATATATTTATATATGTATATATATATATCTGTGTGTGTGTGTGTATATATAAATAACATATATATATATATATATATGCTTATATCTCTCTATATATATATATAATATATATATATATATATATTTATATATATATATAAATATATTGGTATACATCTGTGTGTGTGTACACAAAATCTTCCATACCTGTTCATACAGTACCAACAACGGTGTCCTCAGTTTATATACCTGGAGCGGTAGGTTAAGTTGATTACGATATCCAGATACGCATATAACTGATATTGAGCTGCATCCGTAACAATATAGGAATATAATGTTTCGAATCTGTTTCAAATAGATATATTTTTGGCTCATTACATTGGTGATGGCAAGGGCGTTACGGGTAAAACCAAAAAGCTTCACATCTGTTGATTATATGGGGGTTGTGGTTGCCCTGCAATAATGAATGGTGAAATGATGTTAATTTGAGCCCATCTGTTCTACTCAATCAGCATATAGAAGACAAGGGTTGTCACTCAAAGCGACAATATATCAGCCTACGGCATACCGCAAAAGAAGTTTTAAGCGGAATGGGACAAATAGCATATGTAATCGTATAATGTTGCTCATATAACATACTAGGAGTGATTTTTCATTGACATATAGAACCTCGATATATATATATATATATATATATATATATATATATATATATATATATATATATATATATATATATATAGATATATATATATATATATATATATATATATATATATATATATATATATATACATATATAGATATATATATATATATATATATATTATATATATATAAATATATATATATATATATATATATATATATATATATATATATATGTATATATATAAATATATCTCTCTATCTGTATATATATATATATCTGTCTATATATATATATACATTTATATATGTATATATATATATATATATATATATATATATACATGTGTGTGTATGTGTGCGTATGTGTGTGTGTGTATGTGTATGTGTATGTGTGGGCATGTGTGTGTGTGTATGTGTGTGTGTGTGTGTGTGTGTGTGTGTGTGTGTGTGTGTGTGCGTGTGTGTGTGTAGCGGTTGATGATTTTCGTATTAGTTGGCTTACCACACTGTGTTCTTGAAGAGAGGCTTGCCTCTTTATTTATACTCTACTTTTACGTATAGTGTGTCTGATTCATGATTCTGATGTTTCTTTGCATGTAATATGTTTAATATTGCATGGTAATGTTATATTTACTTAATTTTTATTTTTTTCGAATCTTATGTTGAGTCACGTGCCCTCCCAGACTCTGTAGGCTTGGGCACTGACGCGAAAGCTTAGATGGGGGTAGCGGTTTTCTTGTTGTCGAGTGTTGACTCTATCGTGCGAGCATCTGATTTAGTTGGGCTATTTTCACTCCTTGCTTGGCTTGCATTTTCCTTCTACCGTAGAGCCACCAATTGTCTCATGTTTATTTAAATGGCACGAGTTGTGTAGAATATAGAAATGCAATGAGGATTTGTTATACCACGTGTCCAGCCATAAATACGGGTTACAAATACCTTAATGCGCTTTGACGTCATGTGATGTGTGCTTCGTGGGACTGGAATCCTTTACGATGGAACCAGGATGTTGTATTTTGAGCTATGTAGCTGCGAGTGGGAGTGCGTAGGTGTTCAATTAGAGTTAAAGTATTGATGGAGGCGATATTTGATGCGGATGACTAGAGTTTGGAACTTCCCTGAACTTATATTTAGTTAATTCAATAATTTATTATAACGGGTAATTGTTCTAATATTTAACTTGTTTTATAGCCCACACTGCGGATGCATGTACACATTCAAATATTTCTAATCTTTTATGCTGGACATACTGACGATAGCAGTTGCGACAATATATCTATGTCTAATGGGTGCTTTGAATCTGTAAGCTGCAAGGCCACAAAAAGGCCACAAACGGCGTGTTATTTTGGTCATTTGACGGCACTACGATATTTGAAAACTTGGGCTCGGTCTCCAGTGAGTCTGCAGATTTTCTTGTGACCAGGCTTCAACATCATAAAAAGAGCGAGAAAGATGGCCTTTATCGCATATATTCTTGTTACTAAAGTCGCGCCTCTCTACAGTTCGCCCATGCCCATGCAACCTGCGCGGCCTGAATCTGCCATGGCTACTATAGACACGCGTGCCCTGTAACAGCAGCACCAGACTATTGATTCACTCTGAATGATTCATGAGCAAAATGCACCTATGGAAGCCGTAAAGGGGTCTGCCTATTGCCGGCTGCACGCGTAGGTAAATATCCATATTTTTATTGCTCTCCCTTATGGAGTTTAGACCACCGACACTTAGAGGTTTTTTGCCGAACCTGGCGAATATGTATTAGGCGTGTCTGGAAGCTCCAATCACAAACGCGTTCCATATACTTACATCTTTTGACAGGTCAACAAACCAATCATTAAACAATTAATGAAGCGCTATATCATGTTTCTATTTAAATGCATAAGCAGTGGTAACAATGTGTTGTCCTTTGTGAGCAGACTCTGCGCATCTAGTTATTCGACTGTTGCTTGCAATCTGAGAATTGTAATGTCCACCATTGGTATCAGTACTAACGCTATTTTCTCAGCAGAAATCACGCCGAATGAGTACCTACCCAGGTTGAGTGAGAATGTAATAGACATTAATGTGTTAAACACTATTTCATTATTAAGAGAGCTCATTATGCAACTGGATGGGCGAGCAATTTCTATTCTTACCCCACAAGAAATTGACGAGCTCCTGTCCACAATTTGCACGTTACGATATTAATCTTCATTTCCTTCTCGAACTGATTTTATACAAATCTGTACGTTTATATGTACGAAATAAACACTATATATATATATATATATATATATATATATATATATATATATATATATATATATATATATATATATATATATATATATATATATATATATATATATCAATTCATTCACTTTTTATTCAGGTACATTAATTAGTTTGTACTGTGTCTAAACATGAAGTCATTGGTTTCGTGATATACGAGATATTTTGGGCCTATGCATGAATCGATGAATGAAACTTATTCCTGAACAATACAACAGGTAAAATAATATGGATAAAGTTGATAGGTAACATATGCGAGTACTGATCTGTGGAGGATGGTATGTCTGTTGTCCATTGATGTGTTGAAAAAAACATGCATTAACCTGCAATGCGCTGTCTGGGAAAATGAAAAACACAGGAAGAGGGTGGGTGATGATTGATATCGTGCTTTCAGCGAAGCAACGGACCCACTCATTGCGCAATTGTTGCGTTCTAGTGGATAACAGGTTGGCTGAGTGGCCAACGTTCAGTGTGCAATTGAATTTAGACAACCCACACTGCCTGTACCTTCATCTAATCATTTAGTAATTGCCCCTATAAGAGAAATAAATAATGCAACCAGAAATGGTTATGAAATCCCTTGCATGGTATGAATCTAGTTGACTCTTGACGTTGGATGGACATGATATCATTGGAATTAAGCGTACATAATACGTGTATCGCAGATTTTCTTCGTGACAGATAATAACTGAGTGTACATTTGTTGCAGGTCACAATGGATTTGGCTGCTTTCGGTTTCATCCAAGCCGTACCTGGATTTGAACTCAATACTGATCAGTAGAAGTATTGATGATGGTTGCGGTTCGACATGGATAATTTTGTATGCCACAAGAGGAAATTGGTAATATATAGATCATCTGACTAGTGTCACAGCGATTCATTAGTTTCATTTGTGTTCGATGGCAAAAAAGCAGGAGACATAGGGTGAACGAATTTGTAACTTTCAGTTGCGAACAAAAGATATTTCGCTGTTTTACAAACATGAACTGCCTACACGCCGATGTTATCGATTTGCGATCGGATTCGTCATGCGGACCTAGATAAACATTGCTGTTATTCTATTTGCGGTTGATAAGCATGCCGTCCTATAAATAAATCCTATTTATCTGTAATTGTGTACTTAGTTATGTATACAGCCATACGTTAATTGACTCGTATTCAGGACGATTCAGGTATCAATATTATAACGTTGTGGCTATAACCATTATGTTTAAGTCTTTGCTGTCAAGTTGAAAGGTGTTCATTTTGCAAAACCTTAAAAACAAAATAGATTATGCAGTTTCAAGATTTTTGAACAAGTACTAGAACGTTATAATTATTGGATCTCGTGAGACAACTCTACGGTTTTGACATTTATACCCCGTCCTGCAATGTCTATCCACTGTTTGCATTATCTTGCCCATAAGATAACATCAGACATTAACAACAAGTTATGAGTTTACTGAAGGCTTATATGCGTGGAAGTGTCTATCCCTGGTCGACTGACCGCTTGGCAAGGTCAATCAACTAGGTTAACAGTGCTATTGTGGCTTCCATAAGGTGCCGCGGTGATGTTTTTTATGAACAGATCTGAAAGTAGCGTATGGATAAGAAAACGATGATGGAAACATTAAGGGTGTACAGTGATGTAAGTCGCATATATCACAAATGGGTTAGAGGCAACGGAATGATATATGAATGCAAAATGTCTAATTCCCCAGAACTCGAAGTCAATGCTGTTCCTTCATCGATGTATCTGAAATATCGTTAATTCTTTGTAATTACAAAGGGAAGTTAATAAACACAATAAAAACCTAAACATATGGTGCGGTATGTGTGGTTTGTGTTAAACAGGAGTGCAAGATTCAGTTCAGACATATTTGCAACTTGGTAAGGTGAAAGTGAAAATTAAATTTGAATGAATCAGCATTATTAAACGTCAATTTGCAAACAGAGAAGATTACAAAGTAGGATGTATGCCAATTGAAGCAGTTCGATATACTATGGCACAATATAGTTGTAATGATTGATATAGGAATAATTTGACACAGAACCTAAAAATTAGCCACTAGTCGAAACAAAGTCATAACATGATAAAGTGTTATTGCTTTGGCAGTTATTTCTACCTGCACGCATAACTTAAAGTGCCTATGACACCTAAAATATGATTTTTGAGTATAAACAACAATCGATGCGGATCGAATGGTGTTGGAATTTTTTGTCACCGATGAATAATAAAAGAGATATTTAACGTTCTTTAGTGCAAAGCGGCATTTCGTGCGCTAGCCGAGGTCAACAAGAAATGACGCATATGAGGGAACCCAGTTTCTGCCGCCCAAATCAGCTTCCATAGAAACCATGTGTCAACCGTGAATTTGTATCTTGTTTAGTCTGGATCAGTCATGCCAAAACGCTGAGTGGCCGCGAATTGTTCGAACATTTCTCCGGGAAGCGTTCGATTATTCAGTTTCCTTGGGAGGAGAAGTTGCGTAAGCAATGGATATCACAAGTGCAGCATACAAGGGCAGATTGGCCGTGTCCGACAACCCACTCGTTTTTGTGTAGCGAGCATTTTTGACCTGAATGTTTTGACCAGGCACTTGCATTGAGAGATGCCCTCGGATATGGGTACAAATGTTCCCGGAATATTCTTCCAACTGCTATTCCTACCATATTCATGAGAGGTTGCACGGATTCGCAACCAGTCTAAGGCAGTGGAGAAAAGGTAGCACCAAAAGGTCAGCTGACATATTGCAAATTGTATGGTTAACCCAGCTAGATAATGACACCGCCCCCACCCCCAACCAACGCAAGCAGTGAAGATAATTGGTGTATAAATATATATTTAGAAATCCATTCATTTTGAAAGCATCAGCAGAATTGGTTTAACTTAGCTAATCTTATAATAAGATAATGCAACATAGTTTCCAAAGTCTCTTAGATTATCAGGCTGTGGAGACATTGTTGTTTGACTCACCTCTCCAGGAAAAAGAAAATTTCTTTGAAACACAAAAGAAATATTACAGTTAAATTGCTGTTTATGTCCTCAGATACGAGGTGTGCCATGGAATTGGGAAAAAATTATCACCAACAAGAAATTGTGCAAGGACATCAAGAGACTATCAAGCAATACCCAGACCTCCTACACAGAGGCTTTCCACAGCCTTCTGATCCAGTTCGCTTCAAAAACCTATGGTTTCAGTTACCCTGGTCTGCCTTGCTTTAATGTTGGTAACTAGTTAGATTTTACCCTTCTTTCAAATGTAGGATTGTTTTTAAGTTCTATGGGACAAGTTTTACATGATAGTGTATCCATAAACAAAAACAAAGTGGACTAAACCAGCTGTTTAATTTCATGAAGTATCTTTCCTCACGTCATTCATTCTAGCCATGAATGAAGTTAATTTACTGCTGAATCCAACTTATCACAAAACGTCCGATGAATCAAACATTAAATACACAAACTTATCCTATTTTAAACTGATAGAAAGGTTCATGAATGATTTCAGATCAATCATTGCAACTATGCATGACAATGAAAATGCTAAACGACAACAAAGAACAACATCGCAGAGTGAGGACGTGTACAGCCTCCACTACCCCAAACACACGGGAGGAGGTCACACAGTAAGGAAAGTGCTGAATGATCCAACTTATGGTAGGGTTTGTTTCTAAATTTCACTTTTATGTGAAATTTATAATCTGTACTCTCTAATGAACAACTAACACATATGTACAATACAGGCTATGTAGAAGATCTTTTGGCAACGACAGTCAGCATATGCAAGGCCAGTGATATAAATAATGATGGAGATCCCACCCAATCTGAACTCCACCTTCGAGATCCCTGAAAAGCACCAAGCAGTCAATCAGATCCGCTCACGCTTCTCTGAGTGCTAGTTTCATCTGAAAATCCCACATTATTGTTTGTCTCCTCTGGAAATGTGTTGCGGATAATTGATGTTACACAAGATAGTTTAGGGATACGATTTTTCTTTCCAAGATAATGGTAGCACCATTGGATGAATTGCCTATACCCAGTGTAACGCTTCCAGCTGTAACACACAACCATATACAAACCCTTAAACATCTTTACAGTGCTGAATAAATATTATATTTTAAACCATACATAGATTTGATGATTGAGTCACAAAAATAATGTTATCCTGGTATAAACTGTATTGATAATACAGTCTGAAGTGAAAACGTCATTCATTTGAGTAAAAATGACCCAGTAGTTTGGGGAAGTTATTTTAACATAAATTTATAATTTGGGGTTTTCGGTCTGTCAATACTTACTTGTTTCCCTTGTATGGACCATGATGCTGCTTGTAGGCGTAGTGCGCTGTGTCCAACACATCTTCATCGGAACTCACCAATCAAGGTTTTGAAGACGGTACATGTTCGGATTATCGCTCCTCGGAACACGCGAATTAGTCCTGTCGCTGTCAGATTCGCTGGCGCTGTTTTCGGACCGATATGGTTTGAATCTGTACGGCACAATACCAGTTGCATCCTGTTGAGTTGAATTCTCCAACATCTGAGGCTCTTCAACCCAAAACTCCATCGCCAAATCGTCCAACTCAAATACATCGCTCTCTGAAACTTCAGCATTCGCCTTTGTTTACGGTGAAAACTGCGGACCTGTCAGTGACGAGTTCCTTAAGTGACGTCACGGGGTGCTGGGCCGAAAATTTGGAAAATGGCGGTGGGTGCCGAAAAATCGACTTTATAATTCAACTTACGTTATGTTCGGGTGACTTGTTCGGAAATTGAACCACAAAAACGGTGTAAATGTAACTGTATCTTTCATTCGGTTTCATATAAAATTATCATGGAAAATTGGTGTCATAGGCACTTTAACACCTGTCTCAGTATTGGGTGGTACCTGTTGTTCCTCTGACATCAGCTTATGTGTCTACGCAAGCTTTCTGGTTCATCTTGTTGCAGATATCTGGCTGGCTGGGTAAGGTCTTGTATGTTGCTAGGACTGCTGGCGGAAATATATTATCGACCGAATGCTCTTTTGCTATTGGCTTAGGTTGTAAAATGATGAGAGACAGGCGGAAGTTCTGGCATTTATGCTTCGTATCTCTTGCTTTAATTAATGATTCTTTGTACTAGTCCGATATCCCTATGCGTCTGTCACAAGAGTGATCTTGGTATCCTGGAAGCGGCGAAGATAAGAGGACCTTATACAGGAAGCCAATATTGAGCTAAAAAGGCAATCCTCTCTATTCGACAAAACATCGATAGTCATTTTACAGGCACAGCGAGAACAGTGGTGGTATGTATGAATACGATGATACCAAAATAAAACGAAACTTCCAATCGTTCTTACTCGAAATAAATTTTGTTCAGACATTTATGATTACTCAGTAATGTTGATATTAGACTTCTAGAAATATTTGTATCACAATGCTGCTAGGATAGAATATGCCAAAATTCAGGTAGAGCTCATTCATTCATAACCACGTTTTTTTCTATATTTGAACTGTTTTCAGTGATTTCATTATAAAAAGCTGATAGAGTCGCTATATGCGTCGTGGGAGTGAGCCGTATTTCCTCCGGATGAGTATATCACACTATATCCTCCTCGTTAGTTAATAACTGCTACTATCTTTCTTTGATCTTTTGCTATTCAAGTAACATTGTTTTATTGCTATTCATGACCAATAGACAAATTAATAATCCGTAACCTTATTTCACAACTCCCATGAGAATGTTGATGGATTACAAAACTATACACTGCAAGGCATGCTGTGGCCTTGCTATTCATGCATTGTTCATCAGCATGTTTCAACTTTACTTTCTGACTTTAATGATACAACTTATCAATATTCATAGTCATTTCTACTTGCGTGCGTTGCCTCTGTCTGCAGGACAGACTGGGACCACACAACTGATACTAATCGGTTTGCAGTCAAACTTAAACAATTAAATCGATACGAAATAACAGAACCCACATTGATTCAGGCGAACATGATTTCATTGTTAACCACATGTGTCATAATGTTTGAACAGCCAGTGTAATGTAAATGTGTGCGCTGTCGGTGGAGTGTAACCAAACAAAACCCTAGCGGGGTCCGGGTAAGATACGTTGATCGCTACATCGACGCGTAATACCCTACATGCGGTATCATATTCTCACTTCGGCATTTACTCACTTTCGAATAATCAATCTGTCTGTGCTCACATTACCAAACGTTGGTGGAATGAATGATTAAATATTGGTAAATGAGCAATTTGCCACATAACGTAACACTGCAGGAAGGTAGTGGTTATTACTAAATCACATATTTGTTTGAATACCAAACTGTCTACACAGTACAGGAGTAAATGTGCAATTAGAGTTCAACATATAATACAGCCGCATTAATGGATGTTCTCGAACAATAACGGAGTTTGAAACACATGTAATTTAGCTTACGTCGTTCCCACGGGTCTAGAGAAATACGAATAATAGCATCAGGAATTATTCTGTGCAACAATTAATAGCATCAGAAAATTACAAAGGTGATATTAAGCTGCTTGTGTGCCGTATGTAACACTGTTGGATCAGGATGCATATACACACACACACTAATATTTATATTTATATATATATATATACATATATATATATATATATATATATATATATATATAAATAATATATATATATACATCAGGATATATATATATAAATATATATATATATATACATCAGGATATATATATATATATATATATATACATATATATATATACATATATATATATGTATATATATATATATATATATGTATATATATATATTATATATTATATATCATATATATATATATATATATCTATATATATATATCTATCTCTATCTCTATCTATATCTATATATATATATCTATATATATATATACATCTATCTATATATATCTATATATATATATATATATCTCTATATATCTCCCTATATATACATATATATATACATACAACAGCTTTGTGGTAATTGTCTGGTCACGTGGTCGTTTTTTCTTGACGTCGGATAATGTCATTCCTTGTAAATGTTCATATTTGGTATGCATGTACATTTGTCTGTTTATTTATAAGAAAAGATGTAGGTGTGATCATCCTGGAACTTGTACGGTAGAGAATCCTCTTCTTTGATTGTCCCTTGCATTGGTCCTTTAGGTGCTATATCCAATATAGGAAATCCCAATTCATTATCAGTTACATAGTCCCCAATGATGCAGGACAGTTGCAACTGGTATGGGTCGAGGTCTGGGTAGGGGGCGTGTAGCTTTTGGTTTTGAGTCATATGCAAGATTTTTGGTTGGATACAGTTTGGAAAAGTCAACGTTAAAGGGGATGGGCACGCACATCTAGTATATATACCAGAAATAATCCGCGGTGTGTGCTTGTGATCCAACCTTTGGCAATCACTGACACTGTAAAGAACTTTTGATTTGACAGGGATAATCATTAATTGACTTCACCTACTGACAGAATCAACAACACAGAACAGAGATTGCTTACAGCCAAAATACACTTTCAAATAGGATGATATTATCATATAATCAATGCCAACGTCACCCGTTTTGGAAGTAGCAGGTATGGTCGCATTTGTGGACATTATATTCGACTGGTCTATGAGCTTAACAACGGGGATTCATGTATTCAAGTGAATACGAGAATATTGAGCATATGTTGAAAGTGTTGATAAATATTTTGGAAGGTGAGATGAGAGTTGAGGCAAATCTTGTTTGCATAATAGCAATGAATACTTCATGTCTTCTAGCTAAGCGTTACCATCAATATTGCACGAGCATAAAAACCCGTGTGATTACTTGACCTAAGTCACTGAGGCTATGTTCAGTCACGTTGGTTCATAAAGCTTTTGCTATGTCGGCATTTTATTGAGAAGCCAACGAACCTTTGCAAATATGACTTTTGAAGTCACTCGTTTTATTCGTGGCATAATTACAGAGTTCTTTATTATGCTTAATACTTGGTATTGTGTTGCATTTTGTACTGCTTCCATATATGCAATACTTGTTGGTGATTAACCCAGTTTGCTAACTCAAAGTTGCCATCGTGACTAGGCACCAATGATCTTCAGAAGTTTTTGTTATTGTCTGGTCATGATGATTGTTTTAAAATACGGCGCCGCTACTCCTAACACAAAGAAGGTTTTCTTCATAGCTCGTTTGAAGATTTGTGTCCTTTGCCTTTTTCGACCTATTAAGGGAGCATGATATAAACATGATACCAACAGTATGCTAGGATCATATATTCATGAGAAAATTGTCTATGGTGCCTGTTTTGCATCACACGAAAGCAGCATGAATCACCAGTCTGGAATCGTATCTGCATTTGAAGGCGACCCATCAATGCATAAGCAATTACCATAACGGCTATTGTTCAGCTAAGCCATGCCATGCTAGGCTGGCACAGCCCATAGAATATTTTACAAATTAATTGTGGTTGACACGCTACTTTTGTCGCTTAAGTGGGTTCCTCATAATCTAATGATCAACCCAATTTACATGGCTGCCACCATTTGCAATGACCTATTTATCTTAGATCCTACAAGCGTCCCCAAGTGCTTGGCTCACAGTAAGTGTTGTTAGCTCCATTGCATGGTAATTTTGCTCAATGGATTAAGTTCTGTTCGCTATACAATCCGCTTAGAAGTCGGAGAGATAAGTAGTTATATTGTATTGATGAATCTCACGTCATAACACGCAGAGATGTTCTGATCGGACCATGGATACCTTTGATAACGTTAAAGACCAATCGTTAGCAGATATGCTTCATTTGGAGCCTGCCCAATGGTATATTGCATCGTGCATGGACCCAGCAGAAAATCGCTTGCACAAACCCCTTCTTCAAGGAAACACCCACCGTCCCCTCCAATCCGAAAGTGAACGCATGGATAGTTTATTATTATATTACCCCCCCCCCCCCCCCCACCCCCACCCCCCCTTTTCACTCCACTCTGCGCCAGAAGTTCCAGAAAGAGCTTTTGGAGCTGTTCAAGTAGAACAATAATGACGAACTCACATTTAGCTGGGCCCCTTGGTCAATAGGAAACTTCCTAAGTGTATGGCAGGTGGATGTCTCCTAAGAACATCCATTTAAGCTCCCAAGGTGTTAGTTCTAGCTTGCTCTCCAGGTACAGCTTTAGAAAACTAAACCCAATAGTGGCGCGGAATTCACCTACTCAGTGCTCTACATTAAGAAGGAGGCTGTACTACAGGTTCATGATATTGATGAAATGCAACCCATCTCAGGGTGTGTGGTTCAGCAGAAGTATTGGCGATTGTTGCGGTTCGACATGGATATTTTTGTATGCCACAAAAGGAAATTGGTAATATATAGATCATCTGACAAGTGTCACAGCGATTTCGTATGTATCACTTGTGCTCGATGGCACAAACATCTGAAATATCGATAATTATTGACGACATTCACAAGCTGTTTCAGCAAATGTAACGCTACACGCAATCATACACGCAAGTTTATATCGTTCGAAGAGTTATTACTGCAAACATAAAGGGAAGTTAATTGGCGCTATTTATAACATAAGCATATGGTGCCGTATGTGTGGTTTCTGTTAAAGAGGTGTGCAAGATACATTGCAGACATATTTGTAACTTGATAAGGCGAAAGTGGAAAATGAATTTGAATGAATCAGCATTATTAAACATCAATTCGGAAGAGAATATAAAGTGGGGTGTATGATCTAAATGTTTTTGGACAACTGAAGCAGTTCGATATACTATGGCACAATATGGTTGTAATGATTGATATAAGCATAATGTGACACAGAGCGTAAATATGAGCCACCAGTTGAAACAAAGTTGTTACATAATAAAGAGTTATTCCTCAGGCAGATATTTCTTTCTGCACGTGAAACTTAACACCTGTCTCAGGTTTGGGTGCATGGCGTTTGGGAATGCAGAGCTGAAGGTAGTTTCCGTGTACCTGTTGTTCCTCTAACATCAGCTAATGTGTCTGTGCAAGCTTTCAAGTTGATATTTTCGCCGATATCTAGCTGGGAAAGGTCTTTTCTGTTGTAAGAGCTGCTAATGTTGGCGGAAATGAATAGTCAATCGAAAGCTCTGTTGCTATTGGCTGTGGTTATACAATGATGAGAGACAGGCAGAAGTTCTGGTTTTTGTGCTTTATATCACTTGTTTTAATGAAAAGTTAATTTTTCTACTAGTCCGATGTCCCTATGACTTTATCATAAGAGTGTTCACCGTGTCCTGGAAGCGGCCAAGATAAAATAAAAAGCAGCAAATGTTGAGCTAAGAAGGTGATCCTCTCTATTCGACAAAACATCGATAGTCACGCTCCAGGCACAATGATAACGGTGGTGATATTGGTGAATAAGATGATACTACCATAAAACGGTCACTTTCTGTTTTTTCTGAGACAGTTTAGGAAGTGGAAAGGGATGCAAAACGAAACTTCAAATAATCGGTCCAACTCGAATTTATCATTGTCTAGACAGATATGTGTTTTCAATGATGTTTATATGGGACTACTAGATATATGTTATAAACGCAATACTGCTGGGATCGAATATGCTAGAAATCAATTAAAATTCATCCATTGATTGCCACGCTTTTTAGGTATCCGAACTGACTTTGGTGATTTCATTACAAATGCTGATTGAGTCGCCCTATGCACCATGGGGGTGGGCAGTCTTCTCTACGGATAAGTTTAAGTACACATATCATCCTTACATTCTAATTACTACTATTCACTTTCTTTGATCCCTTGTTATCAACTTGTGTAGGTTCAAGTTACATTAAGTAGACGTATTCAATACACTTAACCACATTTTCAATGCTATTCATGACCAATAAACAAATTAATAATTCGCAACCTTATTTTAAACGCTCACGAGAATTTTGATGGATTTACAAAATAATACACTGCATGGAATATATATCTTTGTAACCTTTGCCCATAAGCATCCTTTAACATACTTTTTGAAATAAGTTGGCACTGCTCATTTACTGATACAACTCGTCAATATCCATAGTCATTTCCACTTGCATGTACTGCCTCAGTCTGAAGGGCAGGCTGGGATCACACACCTGATACTGATCGGTTTGAAGTCTTAAACAACTAAATTCGACACCAAATAACAGAACCCACATTGATGCAGGCGAACATGATTTCATTGATAACCACATGTGTCATTCAGTTTGAACAGCCAATGTAAGGCAAATATTAACTGTGTGCACTGCCGTTGGCGTGTAATGAGACAAACCCCTAAGCAGGATCCGGGTAGGATACGTTTATCGGTATATCGATGCGCAATATCCTACCTGTGCTCTTATATTCTCACTTCACCTGTGCTTACTTGATGAAACCTTTGTTGGACGAATGGTTAAATATTGGTAAAATGATGAACAATTTGCCACATATTTGTCTTTACACTGTAGGAAGGTAGTGGTAATTAGATGTTTGTTTGAATGCCAAACTGTTTACACAATACAGGAGTAAATGTGCAATTAGAACAATAGCGTTGTTAAAGTGCCTATGACACCAAATTTTCATGATAATCTTTATTTAACCAAATGAAAGACAACGTTGTATTTACTCTGCTTTTGTGGTTCAATTTCCGAACAAGTCACCCGAACCTAACGTGAATTGAAATATAAAGTCGATTTTTCGGCACCCGCCGCCAATTTCCAAATTTTCCACCCAGCACCCCATGACGTCACTTGAGGAGCTCGTCACTGACAGGTCCGCAGTTTTCGCCTTAAACAAAGGCGAATGTTTCGGAGAGCGATGTATTTGAGTTGGACGATTTCACGATGGAGTTTTGGGTTGAAGAGCCTCAAATGTTTGAGCAATCAATTACAGTACCTAGAACAGTGTCCTCAGTCAATATACCTGAAGTGGTAGTGATCAATCTTCGGTATGTAAAGTTGATAACCATGTCCAATCCACATATTACTGGCATTGGACGGGATCCGGAACAAAATAGGAATATATAACTTTTCGAATCTATGTCAAATATGATATCTTTTGACTCATTACATCAATATTTGGTGATGTGAAGTGGCGTTTCGGGTAAAACTAAAAAGCTTCACATTATTATAATGGGGCTGTGGGTTGCCCTGCAATAGTGAGAGGTGGGATGGAGTTAATCTGAGCCAATCAGTTCTACTTAGGCATAATCTGCGGTGTGAGCTTGTCATCCAACTTTTGGCATTCAATGATACAGGGAGATACATAGATATTCCCTTGATAGGAGGTGACACATGGTTGCTGATTGATATTCTATTAACACAAATAGATTCTAAATGATAAGATTGCGGTATATGTTGCGGCTAAGTTATTACTTGATTGGGGTATTCAGCGTTAGCTAGTAAACCTTATTGTCTTCACTTCAAGAATAATTATCAAGAATAATTATTGCTACGCCTACTGAAAGAATCAACAAGACATAACAGAGCTTGATTACATCCGAAATACACTTGCAAATAGAATGATATTATCACATAATCAATGCCCACGTCAACCGTATTGGAAGTAGCAGGTATGGTCGCATTTGTGGACATTATGGCATTATATTCGACTGGGCTATGAGCTTATCAATGGGGAATCTTAATAATGGGGATTCATATATTCAAGTGAATGCATGACTTCCATGAATACGAGAATATTGAGCATATGTCGGAAGTGTTGATAAATATTTGGGCAGGTGAGAAGAGAAGGCAAATGTTGGTAGCACAAAAGCAATGAATACTTCATGTCTCCTCGCTCAGCGTTACTATCAATATTACACGAGCACAAACACCCGTGTGATTATTTGACTGAAGTCATTGATGCTATTTTCCGCCATGTTGGTTCATAAAGCTTTTGCTATGTCGGCATTTTATTGAGAAGCCAACGAACCTTTGCAAATATGACTTTTGAAGTCACTCGTTTTATTCGTGGCATAATTACAGAGTTCTTTATTATGCTTAATACTTGGTATTGTGTTGCATTTTGTACTGCTTCCATATATGCAATACTTGTTGGTGATTAACCCAGTTTGCTAACTCAAAGTTGCCATCGTGACTAGGCACCAATGATCTTCAGAAGTTTTTGTTATTGTCTGGTCATGATGATTGTTTTAAAATACGGGCGCCGCTACTCCTAACACAAAGAAGGTTTTCTTCATAGCTCGTTTGAAGATTTGTGTCCTTTGCCTTTTTCGACCTATTAAGGGAGCATGATATAAACATGATACCAACAGTATGCTAGGATCATATATTCATGAGAAAATTGTCTATGGTGCCTGTTTTGCATCACACGAAAGCAGCATGAATCACCAGTCTGGAATCGTATCTGCATTTGAAGGCGACCCATCAATGCATAAGCAATTACCATAACGGCTATTGTTCAGCTAAGCCATGCCATGCTAGGCTGGCACAGCCCATAGAATATTTTACAAATTAATGTGGTTGACACGCTACTTTTGTCGCTTAAGTGGGTTCCTCATAATCTAATGATCAACCCAATTTACATGGCTGCCACCATTTGCAATGACCTATTTATCTTAGATCCTACAAGCGTCCCCAAGTGCTTGGCTCACAGTAAGTGTTGTTAGCTCCATTGCATGGTAATTTTGCTCAATGGATTAAGTTCTGTTCGCTATACAATCCGCTTAGAAGTCGGAGAGATAAGTAGTTATATTGTATTGATGAATCTCACGTCATAACACGCAGAGATGTTCTGATCGGACCATGGATACCTTTGATAACGTTAAAGACCAATCGTTAGCAGATATGCTTCATTTGGAGCCTGCCCAATGGTATATTGCATCGTGCATGGACCCAGCAGAAAATCGCTTGCGCAAACCCCTTCTTCAAGGAAACACCCACCGTCCCCTCCAATCCGAAAGTGAACGCATGGATAGTTTATTATATTAACCCCCCCCCCCCTCTCCCCACCCCCACCCCCCCCCCCTTTTCACTCCACTCTGCGCCAGAAGTTCCAGAAAGAGCTTTTGGAGCTGTTCAAGTAGAACAATAATGACGAACTCACATTTAGCTGGGCCCCTTGGTCAATAGGAAACTTCCTAAGTGTATGGCAGGTGGATGTCTCCTAAGAACATCCATTTAAGCTCCCAAGGTGTTAGTTCTAGCTTGCTCTCCAGGTACAGCTTTAGAAAACTAAACCCAATAGTGGCGCGGAATTCACCTACTCAGTGCTCTACATTAAGAAGGAGGCTGTACTACAGGTTCATGATATTGATGAAATGCAACCCATCTCAGGGTGTGTGGTTCAGCAGAAGTATTGGCGATTGTTGCGGTTCGACATGGATATTTTTGTATGCCACAAAAGGAAATTGGTAATATATAGATCATCTGACAAGTGTCACAGCGATTCGTATGTATCACTTGTGCTCGATGGCACAAACATCTGAAATATCGATAATTATTGACGACATTCACAAGCTGTTTCAGCAAATGTAACGCTACACGCACGCAATCATACACGCAAGTTTATATCGTTCGAAGAGTTATTACTGCAAACATAAAGGGAAGTTAATTGGCGCTATTTATAACATAAGCATATGGTGCCGTATGTGTGGTTTCTGTTAAAGAGGTGTGCAAGATACATTGCAGACATATTTGTAACTTGATAAGGCGAAAGTGGAAAATGAATTTGAATGAATCAGCATTATTAAACATCAATTCGGAAGAGAATATAAAGTGGGGTGTATGATCTAAATGTTTTTGGACAACTGAAGCAGTTCGATATACTATGGCACAATATGGTTGTAATGATTGATATAAGCATAATGTGACACAGAGCGTAAATATGAGCCACCAGTTGAAACAAAGTTGTTACATAATAAGAGAGTTATTCCTCAGGCAGATAATTCTTTCTGCACGTGAAACTTAACACCTGTCTCAGGTTTGGGTGCATGGCGTTTGGGAATGCAGAGCTGAGGTAGTTTTCCGTGTACCTGTTGTTCCTCTAACATCAGCTAATGTGTCTGTGCAAGCTTTCAAGTTGATATTTTCGCCGATATCTAGCTGGGAAAGGTCTTTTCTGTTGTAAGAGCTGCTAATGTTGGCGGAAATGAATAGTCAATCGAAAGCTCTGTTGCTATTGGCTGTGGTTATACAATGATGAGAGACAGGCAGAAGTTCTGGTTTTTGTGCTTTATATCACTTGTTTTAATGAAAAGTTAATTTTTTCTACTAGTCCGATGTCCCTATGATTTTATCATAAGAGTGTTCACCGTGTCCTGGAAGCGGCCAAGATAAAATAAAAAGCAGCAAATGTTGAGCTAAGAAGGTGATCCTCTCTATTCGACAAAACATCGATAGTCACGCTCCAGGCACAATGATAACGGTGGTGATATTGATGAATAAGATGATACTACCATAAAACGGTCCCTTTCTGTTTTTCTGAGACAGTTTAGGAAGTGCAAAGGGATGCAAAACGAAACTTCAAATAATCGGTCCAACTCGAATATATCATTGTCTAGACAGATATGTGTTTTCAATGATGTTTATATGGGACTACTAGATATATGTTATAAACGCAATACTGCTGGGATCGAATATGCTAGAAATCAATTAAAATTCATCCATTGATTGCCACGCTTTTTAGGTATCCGAACTGACTTCGGTGATTTCATTACAAATGCTGATTGAGTCGCCCTATGCACCATGGGGGTGGGCAGTCTTCTCTACGGATAAGTTTAAGTACACATATCATCCTTACATTCTAATTACTACTATTCACTTTCTTTGATCCCTTGTTATCAACTTGTGTAGGTTCAAGTTACATTAAGTAGACGTATTCAATACACTTAACCACATTTTCAATGCTATTCATGACCAATAAACAAATTAATAATTCGCAACCTTATTTTAAAACGCTCACGAGAATTTTGATGGATTTACAAAATAATACACTGCATGGAATATATATCTTTGTAACCTTTGCCCATAAGCATCCTTTAACATACTTTTTGAAATAAGTTGGCACTGCTCATTTACTGATACAACTCGTCAATATCCATAGTCATTTCCACTTGCATGTACTGCCTCAGTCTGAAGGGCAGGCTGGGATCACACACCTGATACTGATCGGTTTGAAGTCTTAAACAACTAAATTCGACACCAAATAACAGAACCCACATTGATGCAGGCGAACATGATTTCATTGATAACCACATGTGTCATTCAGTTTGAACAGCCAATGTAAGGCAAATATTAACTGTGTGCACTGCCGTTGGCGTGTAATGAGACAAACCCCTAAGCAGGATCCGGGTAGGATACGTTTATCGGTATATCGATGCGCAATATCCTACCTGTGCTCTTATATTCTCACTTCACCTGTGCTTACTTGATGAAACCTTTGTTGGACGAATGGTTAAATATTGGTAAATGAACAATTTGCCACATATTTGTCTTTACACTGTAGGAAGGTAGTGGTAATTAGATGTTTGTTTGAATGCCAACTGTTTACACAATACAGGAGTAAATGTGCAATTAGAACAATAGCGTTGTTAAAGTGCCTATGACACCAAATTTTCATGATAATCTTTATTTAACCAAATGAAAGACAACGTTGTATTTACTCTGCTTTTGTGGTTCAATTTCCGAACAAGTCACCCGAACCTAACGTGAATTGAAATATAAAGTCGATTTTTCGGCACCCGCCGCCAATTTCCAAATTTTCCACCCAGCACCCCATGACGTCACTTGAGGAGCTCGTCACTGACAGGTCCGCAGTTTTCGCCTTAAACAAAGGCGAATGTTTCGGAGAGCGATGTATTTGAGTTGGACGATTTCACGATGGAGTTTTGGGTTGAAGAGCCTCAAATGTTTGAGCAATCAATTACAGTACCTAGAACAGTGTCCTCAGTCAATATACCTGAAGTGGTAGTGATCAATCTTCGGTATGTAAAGTTGATAACCATGTCCAATCCACATATTACTGGCATTGGACGGGATCCGGAACAAAATAGGAATATATAACTTTTCTAATCTATGTCAAATATGATATCTTTTGACTCATTACATCAATATTTGGTGATGTGAAGTGGCGTTTCGGGTAAAACTAAAAAGCTTCACATTATTATAATGGGGCTGTGGGTTGCCCTGCAATAGTGAGAGGTGGGATGGAGTTAATCTGAGCCAATCAGTTCTACTTTACTCAATCCAAACCTAGTAGCCTAGGGTGACAAGAGTAAGGTATTTTCCTTACCTCATATTCAGGTAATTCAATTATTTATAATAACGTGTAACAGTTCAAATATTGGCTTTGTTTCATAACCCCCTCTGCGGACGCATGTACACATAAAATATATCTAATATCTTATATTTTATGCTGGACGTACTAACGGTTGCAGTTGCGACGTTATATCCGTGTCTAATGGATGCTTTGGGCGTGGGTTGGTGGAATCTATTAAGCGAATGTTTTGTGTGGAGAAATCAAAGATTATATTAAACGACAAATACAGCGCACCCCTTGTACGCATAATGTTTCCTTTGATCGATGCGGCGTCGTATTTACTGTATAAATATAACTGCGTCTATAACTCCTTCATTCCCATACAATGGAATCATGTATTCATTTATTCATCATTAAAAAAGAATTGACATATATTCGCGTAACCTTATCTGGGAACCAGGCATAATCTGCGGTGTGAGCTTGTCATCCAACTTTTGGCATTCAATGATACAGGGAGATACATAGATATTCCCTTGCTTAGGAGGTGACACATGGTTGCTGATTGATATTCTATAACACAAATAGATTCTAAATGATAAGATTGCGGTATATGTTGCGGCTAAGTTATTACTTGATTGGGGTATTCAGCGTTAGCTAGTAAACCTTATGTCTTCACTTCAAGAATAATTATTAATTGGCTACGCCTACTGAAAGAATCAACAAGACATAACAGAGCTTGATTACATCCGAAATACACTTGCAAATAGAATGATATTATCACATAATCAATGCCCACGTCAACCGTATTGGAAGTAGCAGGTATGGTCGCATTGTGGACATTATGGCATTATATTCGACTGGGCTATGAGCTTATCAATGGGGAATCTTAATAATGGGGATTCATATATTCAAGTGAATGCATGACTTCCATGAATACGAGAATATTGAGCATATGTCGGAAGTGTTGATAAATATTTGGGCAGGTGAGAAGAGAAGGAAAATGTTGGTAGCACAAAAGCAATGAATACTTCATGTCTCCTCGCTCAGCGTTACTATCAATATTACACAAGCACCCGTGTGATTATTTGACTGAAGTCATTGATGCTATTTTCCGCCATGTTGGTTAATAAAGCTTATGCTATGTAGGCATGTTAATGAGAAACCAAAGAACCTTTGTAAAAAATGACTTTTGAAATCACTCGTGACCTAGTTATAGCGCACTTCGTTATGCTTTATATTTGGTATTGTGTGGCATTTTGTACTGTTTCTATGTATGCAATACTTGTTGGTGATTTACTCGGTCTGCTAATTGCCATCGTGACTAGGCACAAATGATCATCGGAAGTTGTTGTTCTTGTCTGATAATCATGATTGTTTTCAAATATGGCGCTGCTACTCCTAACACAAAGAAGGTTTTCTTTATAGCAACTTTAAAGATATGTGTTCTCTGCCCCTTTTTCGACTTATGGAAGGAACATGATATCAGCGGCCATCAACAATATCCTAGGATCATATATTCATGAGAAAATTGTCTATGGTGCCTCTTATGCATCACACGAAAGCAGCATGAGGCACCAGTCTGGAATCATATCTGCATTAGAAGGCGACCCATCACGGCATAAGCAATTACCATAACGACCATTGCGCGGTTAAGCAATGTCATGCTGGGGTATTACAGTCCATAGAGCATTTCACAAACTCATTGTGGTTGACATACTTCTTCTGTCGCTTAAGTGGATTCCTCATAACCTAACAATAAACACAATTAGCATCGCTGCCACCATTTGCGATGACCTGTTTATCTTACAACCTACACACGTCACCAAGTACATGGCTCAAGGAATAATTCGGCAAGCGTTGTATGCTCGATTGCATGGCAATTTAGCTCAATGGATTAAGTTCTGTCGGCTACACAATCCGCTTAGAAGTCAGATAAATGTGTAGTTATATTGTATGAATGAATCTATCTATGAGAAAATGTGGTCGTCAATGTGAAATAAATATTTGCGGCAGCATTATTTGATGTGCATTTCATAGCAAATATATATATATATATATATATATAGAGATATATATATATATATATATAGAGATATATATATATATAGAGAGAGAGAGATATATATAGAGAGATATAGATAGATAGATATCTATATATATATATATATAGATATATAGAGAGAGATATATAGAGATATATATATATATATATATATATATATATATATATATATATATATATATATAAATCTATATATATATATATATATATATATATATATATATCTATATCTCTATATATATATATATATATATATATATATATATATATATATATATATATATATAAATATAAATATATATATACGCTCCTTCTGTTGGACATCTTTAGTTACTTGGTTATACGTTTCAATGACCATGCCATCTATACAGTACATTTTTACCTTTTACGCCATTAGCGTAGGGATGTCGAAGTTTCCGCCTACTCGTGACTCATCCAATAACGGGATTGCATGGAATATCACTGTCATGCGTGAATTTGTGTATCTTGCCATCATGACGTGCCTGGTTTGTGTAATGAGTCAGGGTGATCAGTATGCTGGCCTTGAGTGTGTAAATATCCGAATGTCAGATAATATTGTGAGTGTTTGGTGAGCGACAGGGCAGAGTAGTATGTATAATAGGGGCACGAGCAGAGTTAGCTTTTGGGATCCCGCCCACTCAGTGGGCTCTCACCTTTTGTTTAACTTAAAAAACTAGGGATGCTAGACCACTAACGGTACTGAGAGAAGCCCATTATGTAAACGTGCATCCTGGTGCATCCGACCATCGATTCCTTGGATAACGTTACTGACCACTGGATAGCTGATATGCTTCAATTAGAGCCTGTTTAATGTACAATGCATCTCGCATTGACCCAGCAAAAACCCCCCGTCCACTCCAACTACAGCGCAGTGCACACCAGATTGCTTCTCCTGGGTCTTCCGGGGAATTCTCTGGCAATGTGAGACAGGGGTGTTAACAGGGTCAACGCCTCTACACCAATTTACCAAATCAAAAAGGCTAATGCCCTTGTCTCACATTGCCGGAGTAGTCCCCGTAAAACTCCGGGGCATGCGGAAGGCACCATCCGTGTTATATTCCTGGAGTGAACACGGACCTGATTACGTAATGAACATACACGGAGGCAATACGGAGATGACGCGGATGCCCCGGTGGCAACGCGGTACATCCCCCAAAAGGCCCTGGGAAGACTATACAATATGGACGACACAGCAATAACATGTTGGACCCGGCAGAAACATGGAGGATTCGGGAATAAACATTGAAGAGCCTGGAAGACACTGAAAACAACACAAGTATCACGGAGGACAGCAATACGGCATTAACACTGAACAGGCTGGCAGCAACAAGGAACAACTACGGTTTTAGCTGGATTGGGGTCAAATAAGGGTTAAAAGACTGTTCCAACCATCCCATTCCACACTAGAGAACGTACAACATTGATCCTGCACTACCCCTACCTATCCTTAATCCCAGTTTCTGCTGGTATCTCTGACTACTTGTAATCAACCAGAAGCTTCCAGATACTAGCTACTAGAGATACGCGAGACCTACTTCTACACAAGTGCGTCTACTCTTAGGAAAACATGGGCAGCTGGATGCTGCATGCAGAGCCCCAATGAGGCCTTCTGCGGCAGGCTGAGAGACAAGTGAGTCTGCGGATTGGCTTGCGACCAGGGAGAACTCATGGAAAATGCGCGAAAGATGGTCCTTACCGCATATCGTATTGTAAATAAAGTCTCGCCTCTCTAAAGTTCGCTGTATTGCCCATACAACCTGCGAGGCCAAAACCTGCTGCAGCACACCCGGACATGTGTGCCCTCTGACAGCGGCACCATACTATTGATTCACACTGAATGATTCATGAGTTGCACGTGTGTGCAAATATGTTTATTCATATCGATTCATTCACTATGTGTTGGGGTACATTAGTATGTAGTGTGTCTAAACATGTTGTTATTGGTTTGGTGATATATGAGATACTTGTGGGCCTATGAATGAATGCATATAACGTATTCCTGAACAATACAACAGAGAAACGGTATGGATAAAGTTGAAAGGTAACATATGCGTGTACTGATCTATGGAGGATGGCATATGTGTTGTCCATCGATGTATAAAAAATACGTGCATGGGATTTAACCATCAATGCGCCCCCAGGGCAAACGAAATACACAGGAGGAGGGCGGGTGATGATCGCTATCGTACTCTCAGCGACACAATGGATCCACTCATTGCGCAATTCTTGCGTTCTAGTGAATAACGGGATGACTGAATGGCCTATATTCAGTGTGCAAATAAATATTGACATCGCATTCTAAATTCCTAATACCTCAACGTGCATCACAGCCACATGTCAATCTTTGTCTGTGTTGTTTGTTGTGATTGACTGTGATGGTGTTGATAAGGAGGTTCGACAATCATTGTCTTTAACACGACGTGCATTCAGCAACGCACATGAAACCCATACTACCTGCACCTTTGTCTGTGTGGTGCGTTTAATCATTTAGTAATTGGCTCTTACATAGGAGAGATAATGCAACCAAAAATGGTTATGAAATGTGTTGCATCGTATGAACCTAGATGACTCTTGAAGTTGCATATGCTACTATTGGTATTCAATGTGGAATTAAGTGTACAGATCCCAATAGTATGGTAAGCAAATTTGCTAATAATGAAGTATAAGTTTATACAGACTAGATATTGCAGGTTTTCATCGTGATAGCGGATAACTGACAGTACATTTGTTGAAAGTCACAAGTGGATTTGGCTGCTTCCGGTTTACTCCTTGCAGGCATATATTATCAGCTAGCGGTACATATGAAAAAATATAAAGGCTTTTGAAAGACAGAAAAGAATAGTGCTTGAACTGATGAAAATCTGCAAAAAAGGAGTACATATTTGAAAACGCATTTTCAGAATATTTATTTACTATCACGAGTCATATGGCGTGCGGTTTGTTGTGTTAATGAGACAGTTGGTGTCTATCGAACATTGTTATAAAACACAACGCACATTTGTTCTGGGACAGTAATTCTAAGCTACTAACTAATCCATCACTGTCTGTTATTTCAATATTTGCTCAGGTTTACTGACAAAACTATTCTTGCAATGAGCCGCTCAACCTCAACCACCAACAGGTTATGGAAAGGTTTATCAAACCTGATTTTACCACTACAGGCTGTTATGTTGTTAGCTGAATGCGTTCACTATCCCCTTTCTTATTCTGTAGACGTTTGCAGGAGAACGGCAAACCATGTGAATCAGTACGTTTACAGTATTAAGCGCACATGTTACCGGCTTTTGCTTTGCGTGACTTTAAGAGACGCTATGACACAGCTCCACGCTAACCACTGGTGGCTTGTTCAGATGAGGGCGCGAAAGATCCATCTTAACTGAGCTATACGCTCTTTCTGTAAACTGCCCCACGTTTAACCTCAAAGATTATGAAATCCGTCCGTAGATGTGATTAACTGACCGACCATTCGTGACTCGGTTGATCACTGTAAATGACACAAACACACTCATACACACTGCATGATTTTCATCTGCGAATGAAAGATATTTCGTAGTTTTACAAACATGTAGTGCCTACACGCAGATGTTATCGATTTACGGTCAGAATCGTTATGTGGACCTATATCAATATTTGCAATTATTCCATTTGTGGTACACTGTCGCCGCAAGATTGCAACACGGTATCAGTTTATGCATTTAATAAAATGCCATGGCTGAATAGTCATTCACAGTGTCCACAGCATATAACAATATAAGTGTTTTCTTGTACAAATTTTACTTGTTAGTATGTGGTACTGTTTACGCGAGTATATTGATTTCCACCGTGATTATATTGTTGCAATTTATATGGATGTCGTCCTATAAACAAATCTTATTTATCTTTGATTATGAATTAAGTTATGTTTATCGCCATAAGTTAATTGATTCGTAGTCAGATCGATTCGACTTTTATAACGTTGTGGCTATAATCATCATTGACTAAGTCTTTGCTGCCAAAGCGAAAGAGGTAAAATATCCAAAACCTTATAAACTGCACAAAATAGAATATACAGTTTCCAGGTTTTTTTTATATTCCACCTCTTTCACCTAGTGAATAGATACTAGAACAAAATAATTATTGGATCTCTTGAGACAAATCTACGGTTTTGACAAGAATAACCCAGCCTGCAATGTCCATCTACGGTTTACATTATCTTGCCCATAGGATAACAACAGATATAAAACAACAGATATATACATGACTCACGAGTTTATATATATATATATATATATATATATATATATATATATATATATATATATATATATATATATATATATATATATATATATATATATATATATATATATATATATATATATATATATATATATATTATATATATATATATATATATATATATATATATATATATATATATAGGGTGGCCCGTCCAGTAGAGCACAGTGTCATCAGGCTTTGTAACAGGGTGTATAAGACATGGAATCTCAGAGAGTTTTCTGCAATCGCTTTGCCCTTATAGCCCGGACAGCCTGGATGAAGTAGCATTAATGGGCATAGTTTATCGAACTCACGTCCGTGTTCGACCTGTAACAGCTTGGGACACCTCAGCGGACCTCGTTTGTTTATCCTGTCAAGGGTAGCGAGAGACCCAACAAAATCCATGGGGGCTAAAGTATTTTTTGCATGCTTGCGCGACCAATCGATTTGCGAAATGATGTATATCAGCAGGCAAATGGAAACCAACGGGACAGAAACCAAACCAATGGTCACGCCACCTAGCGTGTCGTTTTGGTCATTTGACGGCACTACGATATCTGAAAGCTGGGGCTCGGTCTCCAACAGGTTTGCAGATTTGCTTGTGACCAGGCTTCGTGAAAAGTCACGCCTCTCTACAGTTCGCCGCTTACCCGTGCAACCTGCGCGGCCTGAATCTGCCATGGCTACTATAGACACGCGTGCCCTGTGACAGCAGCATCAGTCTATTGATTCACACTGAATGATTCATGAGCAAAATGCACCTATTGAAACCGTAAAGGGGTCTAGCTATCGCCGGTTGCACGCGTAGGTAAATATGCATATTCACATCAATTCAGTTTGTACTGTGTCTAAACATGAAGTTATTGGTTTCGTGATATACGAGAATTTTTTTCGGCCTATGAATGAATCAATGAATGGAACTTATTCCTGATCAATACAACAGGTAAAAGAATATGGATAAAGGTGATAGGTAACATATGCGAGTACTGATAGCATGTCTGTTGTCCATTGATGTGTTGCGAAATACATGCATTGGATTTAACCTGCAATGCGCTCTCTGGGAAAACTAAAAACACAGGAAGAGGTCAGACGATGATTGCTATCGTGCTTTCAGAGAAACAAGGGACCCGGTCATCGCGCTTTTGTTGCGTTCTAGTGGATATATATATATATATATAGGAAATGGGGAATATATAGATCATCTGACAAGTGTCCTAGCGATTCAAGTATTACCTGTGTTTGATGGCACAAAAAAACAGGAGACATAGGGTGAACGAATTTGTCACTTTCAGCTGCAAATGAATGATATTTCGCAGTTTTACAAACATGTAATGCCTACATGCAGATGTTATCGATTTGCTATCAGATTCGTTATGTGTACCTAAATAAATATTGCGTTTAACATTCTATGCGTTTATAGGCATTCACAAATCGAATATATTCCACTGATCTTTCTTGTTACAACTTACACAAGTATATTGATTTCCACCGTGATTACATTGTTGCAAAATATAAGCATGTCGTCCTATAAATAAATCCCTTTTATCTCTTATTGTGTACTTAGTTATGTATACAGGCAAGAGTTAACTGACATCGCAGTCAGGACAATTCAGCAATCACTATTATAATGTTGTGGCTATAACCATTATGTTTAAGTCTTTGCTGTCAAGGTGAAAGTGGTCTAATTTCCTTAACATTGAAAATCGTACAAAATAGAATGTAGAGTTTCCAGGTTTTAGATATTCTACTTCTTTCACTTAGTGAACAAATACTTTAACATAATAATGAAAGGATCTCGTGAGACAGCTCTACGGTTTTGACAAGAATAACCCGTCCTGCATTGTCTCTCCACTGTTTGCATTAGCTTGCTCATAAGATAACGTCAGATATAAACAACAATTCATGTGTTTACTGAAGGCTTGGAAGTGTCGATCCCTGGTCGACAGACTGCTGGACGAGGTCAAGGAACTGGATTAAGTAAGGGTGCAATGATGCCTTCTATAAAACGCCGCGGTGATGTTTTTATGAACAGATGTGAAAGTAGCGTATGGATAAGATACCGATGATGGAAGCATTAACGGTGCACATATCACAAATGACTTAGGGTAAACAGAATGATATATAAATATAAAATGAACCATGCACTAGAACTCGAAGCCGTTCGAATTGTGCCTCCTTCACCGATGTATCTGAATATCGATAATTCTTTGTACAATACAATTGCTCGATATACATATGCAGACATCCCAATAAATGAAACCAATGATGGAGACTCTGTTTCAGCAGATGTAACGCAACACGCAATTGTACACGCAAGTTTGATGCGTTATGATGTTTTACACCACATATATATCGTGCGAAGAGTAATTACTACAAACATAAAGTTAATTGGCACTATGAATAACCTAAGCATATGGTGCGGTATATGTGGTTTATGTTAAAGAGGTACGCAAGATACAGTGCAGACATATTTGTAACTTGATAAGGCGAAAGTGGAAATTGAATTTGAACGAATCAGCATTATTAAACGTTAATGTGCAAACGGAAGATAATATATAGTGGGATTTATGATCTAAGTGTTTTTTGGACAACTGAAGCAGTTCAATGTAGCTGTACAGATTAATATAGGCATTATTTGAAACAGAGCGTAAATATGAGCCACTATTCGAAACAAAGTTATTACGTAATAAAGAGTTATTTCTCTGGCAGATAATACTTTCTGCACGTGTAACTTAACAGCTGTCTCAGGTTTGGTGCATGGCGTTTAGGAATGCTGAGTTTTCTGTGTACCTGTTGTTCCTCTGACATCAGCTAATGTGTCTGTGCAAGGTTTCGGGTTGATATTTTCGCCGATATCTGGCTGGGTAAGGTGTTTCTAGAGCTGCTAATGCTGGCGCAAATGAACAGTCTACCGAAAGCCCTGTTGCTATTGACTGTGGTTGTACAATGATGAGAGACAGGCAGAAGTTCTGGTATTTTTGCTTTATATCTCTTGTTTTAATGAAAAGTGATTTTTTCAACTAGTCCGATGTCCCTATGATTTTATCATAAGAGTGTTCATCGTGTCCTGGAAGCGGCCAAGATATAGCAGCAAATGTTGAGCTAAGAAGGTGATCCTCTCTATTCGACAAAACATCGATAGTCACGCTCCAGGCACAATGATAACGGTGGTGATATTGGTGAATAAGATGATACTACCATAATACGGTCCCTTTCTGTTTTTCTGAGACTGTTTAGGAAGTGCAGAGGGATGCAAAACGAAACTTCCAATAATCGGTCCAACTCGAATATATCATTGTCTAGACAGATATGTGTATTCAGTGATGTTTATATGGGACTACAAGATATATGTTATAAACGCAATACTGCTGGGATCGAATATGCTAGAAATCAATTAAAATTCATCCATTGATTGCCACGCTTTTTAGGTATCCGAACTGACTTTGGTGACTTCATTACAAATGCTGATTAAGTCGCCCTATGCGTCATGGGGGTGGGCAGTCTTCTCTACGTATAAGTATAAGTACACATATCATCCTTACATTCTAATTACTACTATTCACTTTCTTTGACCCCTTGTTATCAACTTGTT
The DNA here is from genome assembly GCA_034190875.2 of Urechis unicinctus. NCBI lineage: Eukaryota > Metazoa > Annelida > Polychaeta > Xenopneusta > Urechidae > Urechis > Urechis unicinctus. Next base: position 23,574,997 of record CM067358.1, on the reverse strand, counting down.
TAGGTTCAAGTAACATTAAGTAGACGTATTCAATACACTTAACCACATTTTCAATGCAATTCATGACCAATAAACAAATTTATAATTCGCAACCTTATTTTAAAACGCTCACGAGAATGTTGATGGATTACAAAATAATACACTGAATGAAATATAATGGCATTTCTGTGCAACCTTTGCCCTTAAGCATCCTTTAACATACTTTTTGAAATTAGTTGGGACCCCACATATGATACTGATCGGTTTGAAGTCTTAAACAACTAAATTCGACACCAAATAACAGAACCCACATTGATGCAGGCGAACATGATTTCATTGATAACCACATGTGTCATTCAGTTTGAACAGCCAATGGAATGTAAATGTTTACCGTGTGCACTGCCGTTGGTGTGCAATGAGACAAACCCCTAGCCGGGTCCGGGTAGGATACGTTCATCGCTACATCGATGCGCAATATATCCTACCTGTGCTCTTATATTCTCACTTCACCTGTGCTTACTTGACGAAACCTTTGTTGGACGAATGGTTAAATATTGGTAAATGAGCAATTTGCCACATGTCTTTACATTGTAGGAAGGTAGTGGTAATTAGATGTTTGTTTGAATGCCAAACTGTTTACACAATACAGGAGTAAATGTGCAATTAGAACAATAACGTTGTTAAACATCTGTAATTTAGCTAATGTCGATTCCACGGATAGAAGGTATTTAAAATATTAGAGTTGGGAATTACTCCATGTTTCAATTCACCGCATCAGTGAATTACCAAGGTTGCTTGTGTGCCGTGTTTAACGCTGTAGGATAGATCAAGTTCCATGCTCGTGAGACTTACGTAACCAGCACTATTGACAGGAAGTCAGAAAAACGAAGCAAATTGAAAAGATAGATTTGATATGAATGTCGATCAGAAAAATGAATATACATTGGGACATCCCGGCATACGCCGTAAATGTTCAACTATGGTTTATGACCCTTAATTATTCAATTTGTTATAAACAAAGCGCAGCTTCTTTTTCAATGCGGAAGTGTCTTTCGAGCAGATGTTATCGCATGTGTCATTACCAAAATCAATTGCATCACTCATCTTTTTGCTTTTATTCACGGAATGTCAACAAGCAGGACCAACCAGCAATACTTCTCCACAATTCTGATTGTGATTGCCATTCATTCGGTTTCCAGATCATAGCAATGATTTATGGGAGGCCTATAAAAGAGTGGCATATACCCGTCCATGGACTGTTGACTAAGTAGTCAAAAGCTAATATGGAAATGAGGACTATATAGTCATAATATTGGTCCATACAGCAAAACGCAACAGCGGTTATTCCGAATATGTGATGAAACACGCTAAACCACTCATAAAATGGCGAGCTTAAAGTGTAATGCAATATGTACACTCCATATAGCAGATAAACATTTGGTGGATTTATGCTTCGATCTTATATTCAAGGTTGCATACAACTGAGACGCCATTTGTTGATTAATATACATGTATATATATTATGTGTACATAATTATACATGTATATCAATCTACATATAGAAATATATATATATTGTAAATATATATATATATATATATATATATATATATATATATATGTGTGTGTGTGCATATATAAATAGATATATGTATACATATATGTCTTTTTATATATATATATATATATACATAAATATCGATGTATACACTTTAATAAACAAATGCAAGTACACATATATATTTGTGTATGTATATATATATATATATATATATATATAAATATATATATATATATATCTTTATATGTAAACATATTTATACATATATATATATATATATATATATTATATATATATATATATATATATGCATTAATCATATATATGCATTACGTATATTTACATTTTTTCCCCATATATATATTAATACAGATTTAATATATAGATATATCTATTAATACAAGTGTATGTATGTATATAATTATATACATACTATATATTTATATACATATACATTTATGCATATATATATATATATGCATACATATATACAGATATACATATATATATACATATATATATGTAAATATGCATATATATTTATGCATATATATATACATATATGTTTAAGTATATATTTATTTATATATATATATGTATTATATATATATATATAAATATATATGATATATATATATATGTATGTATATATATATATATATATATATATATACATATATATATACATATTTATACATGTATATATAAATATATATATATCTTATATATATATATATATATATATATATATATATATATATATATATATATATTTATATATATATATATATATATATTCATAAATCATATATATACGTATATTTATATTTGTTCCACATAAATATATTTATACAGATTTAATATATAGATATATCTATTTATACAGAGTATATATGTATATATTATATTACATATTTATATACATATATATTTATACATATATATATATTATATTGGTATATATATATATATATATATTATATATATATATATATATATATATGTATTATAGATATATATAGAGTATATATATATATATATATATATATATATATATATACATATATATATATATATTATACATATATATATATATATATATATATATATATATATATATATATATATATATATATATATATATATATATTATATATATATATATATATATATATATATATATATATATATATATATATATATATATATATATATATATATATATATACAATAAGATAATTCGCACAAAGTGTTCAGCTGGATAGCGACAATTAATCAATATACAAATTGAATGTTGGCTACCTTTCATCTCCCCGTCTGCACACGTCTGTGTGTACTTCCATTATCTTTGCAGAAGTCAGCCCTGTCACATTAAACTGCGCTTACAAATACATGTCTCTTTGTAACCATAAATGACTCAACGTGACATTTTTGGCAAATTTTCTCTCGTACAATCAAAATGTTAGGTCTTCAGAGCGGTATCTTCGTCATCAATGTTTGCCTGATTTCTGCGCTTCATACCAACATGCCAACGATAATTACATGCATACATCGATTTCATTACCTAACATCTAGACCAGTCACTAGTTGAATACTCATCTGGAACGCGTTGCGGCTTATGATTGTGTCATTTGGTATAGAAAATTTAATATTTACGTCCTTAAACAGTTTTTCATACTTGTTAATTCACACCTCCGCAGGTGTAGTTGTGGCTTGCTTCTTCAACGAAAGGTTTGTCAGTGGTATGATCTCGTGTCTTCTCGAGGATGAGGCACTTGTAAGAGTGGTCCTAAGCCTGCTGCGGTAGACATTCTGACGACTTGGAATTTTGCGGCAACCGAAAAGGTTACAAAAATGCTCCCGGAATGTACTTCCACAAAGGCAGTACAGAACAAAATTAATGGCATAGTTTACAGTTGCTAAAATGTCAGTCATCTTATAGGCAGCGTATATTCTGTAGCTGAGCCACGGATCTAAAGGGGACCACAATTTCTTTTTGTAGTGGTTGACATAGTAGATAATGGCATAAGGGGTACGCAGACAAACAAACGCCACAGCAACGGCAACCAACATGGCGGAAAGGTGAGATTCCATTTTCACAGATGACGTCACGGATGCTTGTCGCGGAAGTCCCAATGACCGACGCCGTTTTTTCCCGGCTTTGACGAGGTCGTAAACAATGATGCTGGTAAGAATCAAGATTGTTGCTCCCGGGATGGCCAACGAACCAAACCGAAGCATTACTGTATTCCATGTGGCGTACCCAGAGTCCAACAGAAATCCGCAAATATAGTTCCCTTTCCATATATATGTGTCGACAGTCCAAAAAGGGAAAGAATTTAATACGAATGACAGTAGAAATATGAGAAGAATGGTCAGTTTGATCCTGAAAGTGGTTGAAAAGGCAGCTACCTTAAGAGGTACAACAACAATTAGGAATCGTTGAATTGTGATCGCCATTGTAATCCACGCTGATGCAAATTTCCCCGCATAACGTAGAAAATAAACAGTTGTACATATACCACTGACATTATGCATAAAATCAACACCAGTGTCTACCCCTACGGTCGTCGTATTCAACCAACGAAAGAAATCCCCGATAAGAAAAATCAAGTCAGCCAAGGAAAGTGCCAACAGATAATGACCTGTCACAGTTCGCCTTAACTGCGATGAAGCGATAAAGACCAAAAGCGCGAGCAAGTTGCAAAAGACTCCTGCCGGTATCACAGCGCCCATCAGATAGTGATAAGCTTTCCCAATGGGTCCATAGTCTGGTTCCGACGAAGCAACGGGTGTTATATTTGTATAGTTGTCAAACGCACCATCGGTGTACGTGATGAAATACCCGTATGTAGTGTTAGTTCCGTCGTCAGTCCAGTCCCCTTGCACTTTGGAGTCCATGGCTTGAGGCATACCTAACACAAGATACATCTGAGTCAAACGTGTATAAGATACACAAACAACAACACGTATGGTTGTGTTGGTGACTGATCGACTTTACTAGTTACATACGAATATCGACATCAAATGCAATAGGAGGGGGAAACAAGAAAGATTGTGAGCCAATACATTCAGCTCATACTCTTCCTTGAAGGTTAGTCAACGTATTGTCAACAAAGAGAGAAATCGGAACTAATACTGCTGCTGCACTCCTATACGATCTAAACAACCAACGTCTATTTTGTTAACTAAAGTCCGTCCAGTGATCCTGATATCGCAATGTTACAAAGATTAAATTAAATAAAAACTCAGAGTAACGATTGTGAAATAAAGAACCATTGCTACTGACAATAGGATACAAGAGTCGAAATGAGCGGTGGGCATCCGCCGCTGCAGCGTTGCGTTTGAATGGTACAGCGCCGCCTTAATTACTTCGGTCTATGGTTCAGGCGCGCATCTTTGTTTGTACACAGAAAGCGGTCACCGCCTCTCCATATACAATTTGAGGGCCACGTTAAACATAAGCAAAGGGTTTTGCCTGGGTACCGGAAATGTCTGGCTTCTGTAGTAAAGACGACCCAGTTACCAATAATCACAGGCGCTTTTTCCCGTTGCCTTGCTGCCAAGCGACGAGCCGCCAGATGAAGATATTAAATGTGTATAGCTAGTTACATACAGGCGCCTTGTACACACCGATCTGCCTGGAAATGTTAATGTTTTGGTGTCGATATTTCGGACGTAAATCTAGCGTTAATAACGAGGAAAAACTAGAGGCCCAGTTCACCCCTTGAACAAGAGAGCTTATTTTACCGCTCGAATAATTGTAGTCGTATTGTTAAAGAGCAAAAGTAAACTTAATTATGATAATCCTGATGAACGACCAATTTTTACGAGGACCACGACCCCGCAAGCGTTTAACGTCCTTTACCTAAGTGGTTTAACATATATACCAACAGCTGAGTAACAAGGTACACTTGACGTACGTACGACTGATACAATATATTGTATAATCCTGGATAGTCATGCCAGATGAACATCTCGGGTGCTTTTTCGTAGGTCGAGGTTGAGGGTAACCACAGATGACATTATCCCACTTTAGCCCCAAGCTATTCTTAATGTCATCGGTTACGTAGGCAACATATGGTTTGCAGGATAGGCAAGTGGCTTCATGTCAATGGAAGGGAGCTTCACATGGGTACTGCTTCTCTCACGTTATTGATCATCCTATTCATTTGTGGGGAGGTGCTTTTTCATCCCAGAGATTATTACACTCCAAATTGATCGTCATTATCTGAATTGCTATCATTGATGGCAGGTAAATTTTGCTATCCTACGCATCACCTGACTCACGTTATGCGTCATCACCACAAAAAATATCTTTTAACACCTAATGATTAATCACTCATGAACACAAACGCGCTCAGCTGTAGTGTATTTATGTGAAAACATACGCCATTAGCAAATGTCTACATTTTTGAGTGGCCGGATACACCAGCAATGCCTTTGTATTGATTATCCCATGCAACTTGACAGCAGCTGACAAGCTGCTTTAAATGTTTATATTGCGTTCATTAATAAGCCCTTTGCAATGGGGTTTTTAATTGATTGATTATTGAATACCTGTAGTTTGATCAACCGAGGATCGGGCGAAGCGTGCAATGGCGATCAGTAGTAGATTCATTGTTAAGACATTCCTTATTATAAAAGTTCTATGATAGAGCAACAATTCTACAAAGATTTGGCTGTAAACACTGGTTGTTATGCCTTACAATCAAGAATATGACTATTTCCAATTGCGTAGTACTTCTGAATCACATACGCGACATCATTTAGATGATGGTAGACAACTTGCATGCATTTTCAGTCGAGCGACATGACGTAACAATGCGCAGTTAATTAACATTTAGTATGACGCTGATACACCCAATGTTTCTGCATACACACATGACCGGATATCTATATTATTCCTAATGACAGCGAAGCATACAGACTATTGAAACTCACACAAACGATAGCAGTTCTGACGATCTCGAAGTATTGGCACAGGTTCCGAAAAACAAAACAATACTCCAAGAACTGTATTACTTGCTCTATCTCGCACTGCACTGCACTCCAAATGACAAGCACATGCCTTAATGCCGGCAACCAACTCGCAGCACAGAGCGACCTCCACCGGCAAGGATGCGAACCATGAGTGGGTGCACTCAGGCAAACTAAGCTGGGTAGCGATTTAAAAGGGACTCATGCCTCGTTATAAGGCTGGGCATCGATAATCAATTGATAAAAAAAACACAGAGAAAATGACATGCGTAGGCAGCATATACAAGTACAGGTTGAATTATACATTGAGCAGATGGCGCAGACGCAGTCGCACTGAGGATATGTAGCGTTCATATCCTCGCTGTGAAATAGCATGGCTGGCTCTCCAGTTTCTGTCACAAATTTAGTCTGGATCATTACTGGACCAGCAACACAAGACGACATGAATCAAATATGGTAAGTCGTTAAATATGTGCATGGGTCCTAAAGCATTAATGGATGGTAGTCGGGTAGCTACATTGGAAGCTAGAAAAGTGAGCTGTATTTAGGTAGGTAGACAAGAAGAGAGGTAGGTAGGTGCGTAGGTAGGTAGGTAAATATGTAAGTAGGAAAGTAGGTAGGTTGGTAGGAAGGTAGGTAGGTAGGTAGGTAGGTAGGTAGGTAGGTAGGTAGGTAGGTAGGTAGGTAGGTAGGTAGGTAGGTAGGTAGGTAGGTAGGTAGGTAGGTAGGTAGGTAGGTAGGTAGGTAGGTAGGTAGGTAGGTAGGTAGGTAGGTAGGTAGGTAGGTAGGTAGGTAGGTAGGTAGGTAGGTAGGTAGGTAGGTAGGTAGGTAGGTAGGTAGGTAGGTAGGTAGGTAAGCATTAAGGAATATGTGGGGTGAGATATGTGGTGAGCTGTCGCATTAGTACACCAGTAGATGATCAGGAACTTTAAAACCACGCCCACGAGGGCAGCATTGAAGTCAAGGCGCTTCACACTATGGAAGAAAACCACCAAGATACCACCCTTCGTTAATAAAGTTACCGTGGCGTAAACTTATGTTGATTTCTATACAATTTAACAATTAAAAAAGCAGATGTGACCATGAACTATTCAAAATCTGAATATATATAGTACCCACGTCTAGCAATCAATTGTAAAACAGATATATGTGAAGGGTGGTTCCCAGGCGGTGATCGTTTTGGGTATGAATATATATAATATGCATTCATGATAGTAACGTCCGTAGAATGCTGGCGGTCGGTTACATCATGTCAGAGCATCATTTACTCAGAATATATCATACCACCGATTGCACTGACAAGAACTGCACATGCCAGTCTGATAATCAAGTCAATAGTTCAGCCCTAGAGAAAATCAATTGATGAGGCAAGTGCTCTCTTTATTTTGTACAACCCCTACAATTGATTTCATGGTCTCCGTAAAATGGTTGAACTGTCAGTTACATAGGATATAAAATCGATACCAGGTCATTTCTTCCATACGGATGTAAAAGCTAGCACCATTTCTGGAATAAGTGTATTCGAAAATATGAGTTTGTTTCCTGTTTTATGACTTTCCACCAGGGACGTATATCAACTCTGACTTAATAAGCTTTAGTGTGGCCAAATGTCAAGTGATTGTTAAAAACAACTGCTATTAATCACAATAATATCGATTTGTTCCATTAACCTCTAAAGGCAACAGGAAGCGTGGCTCGAATTACTTGGGATTCGATACGCGTGAACAGAAAGTACTCAAGAGTTGCCAGCTTTATGACAGCAATATTAACGATGCTGTAAGGAGTGCAATTGATGCTAGATGTTTACCTTTTCCGGTAATATATGCGTGGCATATATCGATATTGTCAGCAAGTATACCAACACAAAATAGTTTCAAAATATTTGCTCAAAAACCTTGAAGACACCAGAATAGCGATATAAGGATTGATTTCAATGAGTGATGGCTAAAGCCATGGACCATGGAGAGGGTAAACGAGCGCATTCTGTAACTGTTTTCATCAGCAGTTGAATGTCGATCCCTCCCTAACATCTCTTACAATGGGGCCCTGTCATTCGGAAGTTACATTTGTGTTGACAAGCAGCTAGCTAATTGACAATTAGTGCTGCGCAAAAAGACATCATGAGGATTGGCAGACAAGGATCGCTATTCGCAGACAGCAATCGTAGACGACGCCTGCGAATTCAATTGATCCAATATGTCCTTGTTGGCATCAGTAAATTGATTGAGGCAATTAGTGGGGCTATTTCTGTGACCGCATACATTACGAAATGGCAGCGGCTAGTTTGTGCACTCATTGGCGGTATGTAGCTGAAAGGTGCGCCGTCAGCAGATTCTATTCACTGCTCAAATATTTGAAATGATCATAAATTACATTTTCTGGTGCCTTGCATGTGAACAGCTAAAAATTTACTTCATGAACTATTTGACCACGGTGTCTGCCTTGTTTGCACTGCTAAACTATTGCTGACGCTGTGCGTTAACGGCCGTCACCAAAACACACATGGGAGAACACATTCATGATGATCCCGACTACAATGAATCCATTAGAGAAGTGAATGAATTAATACTGGTGTTACATTTTTTTTTAAATGAGAGGGATCTGCCATTCGTTGGCATATAACTCCGTTTATATAACTCCGTTTATGACCCTATTCACGTTCCGCATTTTGTCATAAATTACTTAATTGTTGCTGTTCATTAAATATTCTACCAGGTTATCGTTCAAAGACTCTGAAGAATCCATCAGCTCCAGGTTCTCTTCTTCTAGATAACCCATGTGTACCTCCAAGTCTCTGACGAGTACCTTCAAATCCTGAGCACGACTTTGGAATTCACTGGCAGTTAGAAGAAGAAATACTTTGCCTCGCAAAACTCAACTGTGTACTATAATGAACATAAAACAAAACCAGTGTGCACCTATGCAGGCAAACTAACTAAGCTTGCCAATGAACCTTCTGACCACTGGCAGAGCGACACAAGCCACATCACCTATCTCAAGCGTAATGACAATGGGTGTCACATCACTGGTAGTCAGAAGCACCCCACCTGTCACACTCACACTTATAGCAGCTCTTTTATCAATCGTTGGCATATAACTCCGTTTATGACCCTATTCACGTTCCGCATTTTGTCATAAAATGGCTGCATTAACACAGGAAATCCGTATTTTAACCTGGTGGGTGCCACGACAATGGTAGACAGCAGCATCCCACCTTTAACACCCACACTTAGAGCAGCTATTTTATCCCTCTCATTCACGAGCTGCCATTGCAGCTGTAGGATCGTCCCAAGCCTAAATGACTGAGGTTGGCTGGCTGACTATCACTGACTCAGCTTCATTAGGTAGCTCAGATATATTGAAACGGTGGGTGGTTGTTTCATACTGAGTACAGAAGTTTGACAAGAAGCTTCTCAGTTTGTTGTGGTTATAGCAACGTTAAATACATTGTCTTCTTCCAGCTATAAAGTTTGGTAGAAATATATTACAGCAGACTCATCCTGCTGCTTGTTCCATTTATAACAGGAACAGCTGTTATAGCATGAGATTCAATATCAATCTGTCCAAGCTGTCATTGAGACCAAACATTGTCAGTCACATTGTAAGCCCATTTGCAGCATTAACATCCGAATCAAAATCGCAGCAAAGTGTCTGGGCCCTCATCCAAAAGTACAACTCTGTAATGAAGGACGTACGTGAGCAGAGCAGCTGGGTCGTGCTGTTTTGTTTGTGGAAGCTCTGAGTGTGATAACAAGTGATAAACGGGCCGCTGACTATGTTCACGCTAGCCATTCGCCAATTCGCCATAGGCGAATTGCAATTCCAATTTGCTAAAATAAAATATCATCCATTCGCAAATTTTGCGAAATTGTAGAAAAAATTGGCAAATAATACAAAATTAATCATATTTGATCAAATGTTGTTGGTTTATTGTTGAAATTAGCGGAACACGAGCAGATCTGTTATCTTTATTGTTTCCCATGCACACGCAGACGATATGAGGCGATATCGATTCCTCTCGTCCAGCGCGGCGTTTTCGTGCGAGATAAATGATGCGCAGAGACTGTCGAAAGTGAAAGTGAAAGCGAAAACAAGCGCGCGAACTCGGAGTTCTATCCCCGTTGGTACCTGGAGCCACACCCTCAACAGCCAAACAAGATAAGCTTCTGAGTAAGCTTGGTGAGGCTATTGTCATGCTTGCCTTGGCTAAAGTCGAGGACATCGCAGCACTAACCACTGAAACAGCGGTGGCCAAAAATTCTTCCTAGGTTCATCCAACTGCTGCATCTCTGCCCTTGGATGCTGGTGGCGTCGGGTTGATTGATCGATGGTTGTACAGCAAACACAGTGTAGTTCCTGTGCCTGTTTGTCAACAACGACAGGTCTGTAAAGGGCAACTAAAGCTATCACGGGTTCCTTTTCATATGAAGTAATTTCTACTGCACAATGACCACCCCAAAAACCGATAGAAATATGCTCGTCAACGCACTATACTACAGTGCAGTTGTTTTTGGTATATCTGTAGGTATTTCAAGCTCACACCACGCGACCTAGGCATGGCTGCTGCTGACGTAGCCCTCGCCATGACAACAAAATAAATGCTTATTAAACAAGGGATCATACCAGCTGATTGCACAACAAACTCACAATTAAAGCCACCACAGCAACGCTTGTTCGAGGTGCCCTTTTCAACGCCCTTGCGTTCTCTTGGAACATCTTGGTATAATCTACGTTACAAAACTCCTAAGTGGACGCAGAACGTGAAGGCCATAAATTGAGATGACGGTCATTGTACTGGGGATGGCAGCGACTGGTCTGGTCTCGCATGCAAACTGAAAAGACTGCGTTTCATCCCTGTCTTTGCTTACCCAGCAACAGCGGTTTGAGTCTGCGAGTCATTTTGGGGCTCCTGTTGGAATGCATTACAATGGATGGCGCAAGTCGTCGCTTGTCAATCGCCAAACACATTCCTTGGACAAACTTTGACGTGTCTGCACCTTACGCCAGTCTTACAAGCATGCCCTCATGCTGACCCACAAAAGAGGCTAAAGAGCATGCAGATGCACTTGAAAGAATATAAAAGAAAGGACCCATGCATTGGCTACAACTGCTTCAGGTTGACCATGGACGGGAGTAGATGGGCACAGCCAGCCAGCTGCTGGCCAAGCATAGGGTGTCCGTCAAGTGTGGCCGTGTGATGTCCATCGAGATCAGGTTATTGTGGAACGCTTTAACTGCCTGCACCTGCGGAATGATCAACTAGGTAGGTTTATCGGCTGCAAGCTGTTGCCTCAGCACTAAACAATGAGGTGACTCGCTTGACTGGAAAAAGCCCAAAGACGCTATAAAGGCAAATGCAGTTGCACGAAAGGCCTCTCGAGTCGTTGCAGGACGCATGTCGTGCTCAAAGAGTAATTGTTTCCATTTGGAGTTGACGTTCCTTACCTCTACTAGCCAAGTACTGCTTGTGTTGCCAACAGATACCCAGCTGCCGCCAGATGAAATTGATGTAAGCCTGTCAAGCTACTGCAGTCCCTGTTGTTCGGTTGCACTAAAGGCAGGTCATTCGCATGTTTTCATCAACAGTGTCCTGTGCTGATATCCAGCCAATCCACGCTGAAATGCTGTTTCCATGGGCTGGTAAGCCCATCAAATCTCGATATTGCATGCCGTGAAGTGGTTCCACTGCATGTCCCTAAGCTGCTGGATAATGTTGATCTACAGGGACTGCTGCTCAGTTGGCTTCCTGACCTCAGAACACTCCTGCGGTGGACAGTTTACCCCCTTGAGCTGGTGCATTTGTTTTACACTGGATACCTCGACATTGCAGGATGTTATCTATGATTCAGACCTTCTGTGGATCTTTGAAAGCGAGGCCCTTTGAGATTTCGAGACAAGGTTCGTGCAAGACCTCTTTCAAGAGCTTGTCTGTGTAATCCTCCTCTCTGACTGTTAGCTGCGGTCCTATGTCAGTGCCTGCTCCACACTTTCGACGTTGTATTGGGAGTGATAAATTGTTGTGCTTAGTGTGAGCTCTATAGGCCCTACACCAATCATTCTCGCATTTGATTCCGCGTGTCTTGGTGGAATCGATTCTGAGCCAGCAGCAAGTGTTTGAGCACATTTATCTCCCATAATCGATGTTGTATACACAAAGCCGGCCTTATCTCTTTGGTGTCTTAAATTGGTGGTGATCCGCAACTAACTAAACTACAGTTGCTGAAGATATATTTTGGTGATAATATCCTTTTGCAGAGGCGAATATAGATACGCTAAATGACTGATACAAAACCGGATAACAGATTTGCGGCCGGTTACACAAGGATTTGTTAGTTCTATTATCAAAGCATCAACGTTGACAGCTATTCTCAATGCAAAATGTCTCGAGCAGCAGTAGAAGTAACAATTCCCCTAAAAAAACACCTACCGTTTCGCTTTACAGCTTTGACGCATGAGGGTTTGCACAAAACTGCGTCAGTCCGTCGATCCACGCTGGTATTAACTCAATAATCTGTAAGCAATGTGTGCATATGTTATGGCTCAAAACAACGATTCGGACTCTCATGAACTCGAGATGCAGACGTTCCTTACTATTTTCAGTCAATATCTGCCCCTTGCTGCTGTTTCATTCCACCCGGATACAGGCACATTAGTGTAAAACAACTATTGATGCTGATTCCTGAAAAAAGTGATAAAAGACTTGTTTTAATGGTTAGCTGGCGTTTAACAGTTTACACATCGTCTCAGGTACCAATGTTATCTCTGACTTTAATAAAAATAAGAAGAAGTACTGCGCATTGGTATCAGGTCCGACTTCGGTTTTCGGGAAGCCGACAGTAAGGCTAGTGGCTGGTCTGTCCTGGAGAAATGAACATGCTTTATTGCCAATAGTTGTGTTATATTGTTGCTCTATTGTTACATGTTTTTACCCAACACTGCGCTATATCAACTCAGGGTAGCAACAGTTGTGGGCCTCTCTATGTCATCCATTTATTTGAATTATTTGGCCGATTTGGTGGGTATTTAGAACGTTACTAACATGTAGTACACGATGGCATCTACAATTACATACCAAATATAACAAGCAAACTGGACATTGGAACTTCTAAGGTGACCATTCCGCCATTCCAATCACTGTTGGGTAGACGCCTTAGTGAGGTTCCGCTCTACCTGTGAATACATACACAACAGCCAGCGTTAGATACCCGATGGCCATTGAGATGGGGGGTTTTCCAATCTGCATGAAACTGGTCGCAAAGATCCTTTATTATCGCTACATACGATACCTCATAGTAATTTCTCTCCCCCACTCCACTGTTATTCAGCGTCAATGTTCTTGATATGGGTAATTTATTCAATATGAATAACCTGATTTATAGGATTAAGCTTCACTTACACGCACACGCGGAAGATGCAGTCACGCCGCCTTACGTCATTACTCGCCGCTAGAGCATTGATCAAATGTTAGCAATATATACGTAAAGGTATACACATATGGATAGAGGTTGCAGCTATCAGTAGCATATTTATCAAATATAAGATATGCATGGTTAGTTGTGGCAAATTCATATTGAGTACAAACATCCACGTTAGATTCAGAACATTGTAGGCAGCTGTGGCTGAGTGGGCCAATAAACACAGTAAGCATTTACTTGCAATGTAGCATGTGGCAGACATTACAGTAAATGTGTATACTGTCTTCAAGTTTTTCATTCAACAACGGGGTGTTTTCACATGCCATAATAAACACGTAGTCCGACAAGGCAAGATAAATACTGCTTTTTGTATAATAAATGATCGAGGTATGGTTACTTAACAAGGATTCCACGTTCGATGCAAGCAATGCTACGCGAGAGACAATTGTTTTACAAAGGTAACTGGTGCATTATTACCTGATGCAAATAAAGGAAACAGGAATTCATACAAACAAAAGTCAATTGATATCAATTGAGGCTGGATCGTTCGGTTGGTACCACGATAAAGATGAAAGATAAGCAACGCCATTTCCCACTCACATTTAATGGAAGTCAATCAACGGGCAATGGTGGCAATTGTGCACCGATAAATTATTAATTATCTGACAAAACACATGGTAGTTGTTAACCCGATAAAATATCCGTCTAACTGTTTTCTTTAATCGTCAGGTATGCGTTTCTACCACACCTAATGACGCCATCTATCAATGTTCTCGTGTAAACACTATGACGTACATAATATACTGTTCTAGATAACATTAGACAATAATTACAGGTGCTCAAAGGACCCACAAAAGTGGATAGCTTTCTAAATATGATTTAAAGATGGAACATTCAAGCCATCGAAATTCAAGACGGCGGTGTCCTCACTATAAATATGGTGCACAAGATACTTTAACATCAGAATTCACAGGGACATCGGTCTGATGTGATTTACCTGTAACGAATGTTGACTTCAAGAATAATACCGACCCGATTTTACCACACACCGTGATGGATGCCAAATATGTCAACCGTGTCAATGAATACAAAATGCAGGGTTCGACGAGTTCCAAAAATATCACTAGCCCGGTCGGACCAGTAAGCAGCCTGAATCATGAATAAACATTGATAAATGCACCAAATGCTGATGAATTTTGTTACATTCATCATAACCTATTGACCTATTTTTTTCTATTTAACAAGGCAAACAAAAATAAGTTGCCGATTTAGAAATAACCACACAGCTACCAACCAGCTAGTAATTTTATAAAAAGTGATATTTAAGGAATAATACTTGCAGATATTCTACACAGTGGTCAGTGAACCTCATCATTAACCTAGTCAGATGTCGAGGGTGTCTTTCGTGTAATTTTATAATCGTCCCGCAGTTCAGCGTAGCTATAAACTCTTCGCTCGAGACCAATTGGGTGTAATAAAATTGTACTACCAATGTTTAATGTTTTAGTGGCAATTACAGGTGACTGGCTGATTGATACTATAACCAAATAGCGCTAACAGTTTAGCATGAATGGCGTGATCTTGTCGCGCGTTTTCCAATGGTTGGCTGTACCTTACAAATATTATGAATTATTCATGAAGCTGGGGCGCAGACAAAAGGTTGCCGTTTGCTGCAGCCAACCTCAAATCGGCGGCAGCATAAGCGGGTTAAGTGTAGCAACGATCAGGCCTCAAGCCTGTGTGTACACATCGTTGGTAACAAGAGTTACCCGTTTGAGCTTAAGTGAGATAAAACAAAACTATGAAAGTGTGAATTGATTATTTGATTTAAACTTCTTTAATGTTCTGAACTAAGCATCCGATTCCACAATCAATTCTAGGCAGCATGAAAATCACAAGCTTACATCGACTTAATCATCTGCGCCGCCATACATAATGCATGAGTCACATTGAAGTTCAAGTATATTGATGATATGCTTATGCTTACCAATATTGCGTTCGCTGGTGTTATTCGTTCATAAATGTCATTCTCTCCAATAATAAGATAATTAAATTATCAGTTATTCTGTTTTGGTGCTTTCTTGGACTGTTTATGCGAAGTAACGTTTATACAAAGTAGCGTCAACATTGGTGATGTGTATATTCAATTAACAAAGCGTGTGCTGTCGAATATCAAAGTGAAAAGTCTTTACCTACTTACTGACTGACAAACATTCTTACATTGAGATATTCATAGAAGCTGTGTGCAATGAATGCCAAGTGCGGATTGGGGCTGCAATATAAAACAGCTGCTCTTGAGTCTTATTTACACAGCCCTTGTTATGGGATATCCTAGCATATGCCATGCTTATATTGCCCCTATATGAAAAGGGGCTGCACAGAACCTGATGTAAAAAGTGACGCCATGGCAATATATATCACAATGTCCAGCTTAAAGCTTCTGCAAGCATTACGAAATGCTTTGTATCTCCAAAAGATGTTTTCAACCAGATGTCTTTGTTACAAAAAGAGATTATTTAACCCCCCCAATTGTGGTGCCACAAACACTATAAAACATAGATAAATGTCACACATTGCACTTTTTAAACAATAGGCAAACCCGCTGGAAATCGTATTGCAATGCATGATGCGGTAGATAATGCAATTTTGTCGTCAGATACAATTCGTAGGAAATTTAGGGATATTAATATATTAATACGTGTAATTGTGTAATTTACATGCATGTATTGTTGTTTGTTGTTGTGCTGTTGAAGCATGATGGAAATATTAAGCACCAAAATCGACAAATGTCATCCCAACCTACATAATGCAATCGTGTAGGAATATAGTCAAAGGGTCGCACCAAGGCAAAATGATCATTTCCCAATATGAATATTCAGATTTTGTCTAAGCACGTAGAATAATGTTCGGCGAATTACACATCAAATATTCTATAAAACATAGTGGATTCAGTTTGACACATCATTGATAGCTTAATCAACTTGTCTTTGGTAGATCTGCAATTCATCGATCGGATTTGTGTGTGCATTGGTTCTGGCAAAATTATCTGATAACTACGACAATTACTCATTTGTCAGTGGCAAACGTTCAGGGAGTTGTGTGTCTGCATGGCGATAATGTCACATACTATGCTTTAATCACATGGAATAATATATCTGCATCAAGAGCCATTTGACTTGAAATAAATATTCAATTAATTAGATATCGTTTCTGCTATCCAAGGCCATGATGATTCATGTAAAGTGTTATCATAACAATTAGCCATTGTATGTGTTCAAGGAACCAAACGCTAACCGTTTATTCAAAACATGCGGGCAACCGCTTAATTGCATATCTTAGGAAAGATCTTGTAACAGTTCATATGCAATGCTATGAATGCGTCTTTCCTGGGTTGTTAGTCAATTGCTTTGACGATTTGACGATTATCGTTTCAATATATTCCATGAATGTTGACGGGTATCTTGGCATTGTCGAAAAATGGCGCGGTCGACACGGGAAGCCGTTGTACACAACATTGTGATTATTGGGAAGAGCTTTAGCTCATACTGCATGTGATACATAATATTTGCAATATACTATATTATCAATGACAATGATGCTCAAAATCATGCCCTCGCTGTATGAACTATTCATGAGCTCGCCACTAGTTGCTAAGCGTAAAGGCGTCAACCTGTCAAGGGATTACGATCGCACGTGGTCGAGACAACATACTGCATGTCTACGATCTACCTCTCTGAAACCAATGCATCCCCAACATCATAAACCAAGTTTAAAATGCTCGAAAATGTCATGCATATGTATATTCATTTCATCAATACATGATGTGACACTACTTTCGAATGCTAAGTATTGTTTGATGATTTGTGTCAATTCACCACATTAACAAAATAATGCGATGCACGTTCTATATTCTCCAGGAAATAAGAGGTTTTGCTAGAATATGTGGCATACAGATATTGATAGAGATACTTTTTTACTACCTTGGCTGTTCTTGATCCATTTAACAGGATTACAAATGCAGAATTACATTAAGATTGTTATTTGTTTCCAAATGGGGTGTTAGATCATTGAAAGGTATAAATAATTATCGAAGCTTACATATCTAATTTACCTTGCATGTGCACGGGAGATATATTCAACCGGAAAATGTTCACTGAAGTAATGCATTGTTTATTATTATTGAATGCAACAAGTATTCATGTATTTTTATCCGTTAAACATTTAATACTTTATCTATCGGGCGATCAATCACATTTATCATAATCAAAATTGCGATAAATTTACATATCAACAGTACATGAGCATAATGTGGGACATTGTTCCTAAACGGTTAGTTCAAAGAGCCAATTTATAGAAGGTTTGCGTTGGGTCAATATTGCTCCATTTGTGAATGTTTTCGCCATGTTCCTTTGAATGCACAGTTTTAGCTACATAAAATAAAGGTGCTTGTTTTCTATTGTATTTATTTGTCTGCGTCTCAATAAAAAACGGTTTCAAGTGACACAGAATAAACACACGCAATATAAAGCATTGACCCCCGCCATAATGTCACAATGTCTGCGTTCGTGGTAACAGACTCATTATAATGAATGCTACAATATTTTATGATCTCTGTGTCCTGACAATCGTTACTTTCGTTATATTCCGATTCCTAATGCCTTGTTTTTGACACGTTAATAAATCAACCCACTTCCAATATACGAAATAGCACTTCTGCACACACAAATTATTGGAGGCTCAAAATAGGCAACCTCAAACTGTTCATTGATAAATAGCTCCATGCAACCGTTCTGAACTAAGAGGAATATCCTGTGGAGGTTGTGTATTGCTTACATAATATGACTGCAATGGTGACGCAAATAGTGCACCACATGTTGGCGCAACAACTGTATGCACATTTATTCCAAGTAGGTCACCCGTGTTTACTACATCATGATGACGGTGATAAAGACTCAAAGAGGTCTTGATGTAATTGAAAACCGATACCATCCAGGTAAAGTGATATAATATATATATATATATATATATATATATATATATATATATATATATATATATATATATATATATATATATATATATATATATATAGATATATATATATATATATATATATATGTATATATATATATATATATATATATATATATATATATATATATATATATATATATATATATATATATATATATATATATATATATATATATATATATATATATATATGTATATATGTGTGTGTGTTAGATAAACTTTGAATATAGCAATTAAATTGTGTACCCACTCTCCATTTCTTCTAGGGTCGTTGAATATAATTGATTGAGCTGTCATTGAGTTGACAGTCGCAATAAATATCACCATTACCAAATATTGACACGCTTTGTGGCGCCTACTGAAGATTGTGTAACCACCCATAAAATATTCTACATTTGTAGGAACCTGCCAACGAAGAGCAAGCATGATTTGCGATAATTGGCAAACTCCCATATAGACACAGACAATACAAATCCTTTCTGGTGAATGCAAGAGCGCGACCGTAGCATGCTAGACACGCCCTCTTCACAATGTGATCATAATTTCTGTGTTGGTAGAGTTGAAAGCTCTTGGAATGCACAATTCTTTGATCATTACAACTGTGGTTGTAATCTTCTGTCTCTGTATTTATGGACAGTTGTTAAGAATGTGTTATGTTGTGTGGCGGCATACGTATTCCAGCTTGAAATATTGCATTGTTGAATAAAGTGAAACAGGATCACAGGCATGGCATGTCCGTGTGTATTATAAAACCAATGCAGTAGGCATATTATGCATCATGTTAATCAGCTGCGACAATCAAGTACCAACCATCTATTTGGGTCTCAGTGTCAGACCTGAATTACTGGGACCTCCATGATGCGCTATCGATATACTAGAAAAAATCAAACGTTCACCTTCTTTTAACCTGCCCGACACTATATATACCTGTATATATCAATGTTTTCAACATCTTGTGTGTGTTATATGGCACGCTCGTAAGACAGCACTATTGGTTCAGACCCAATATTTCAACTATTATCATTGGGTCGTTCCCAATCATTAATATTCAAAATGGCGCCCGAACGAATGGAACTATTTAAACTATGATGCGCTCATCTTCGTTGACGAGATGCGTCTTTGATTATGTTATAATATGACAACAGGGAATCTTTTTATGTCTCTCTTAACACAAACGCGGTGCCCCAGGTACTATAATACAATAAAAAGAGATGGAATGTATTTGCAGATGGAATGTATTTGAACGATGCATTCAGAATCAAAGCCAACCCTATAATATGGACAGCAAAGGTAAATAATTCATTGATATCGACTGCCATTGATTATTATCTTTCCATAAGTAGTGTCACTAATCGCCAGTCCTGGTTTAACGAAAATATTGGTCACATAATTGTGCGTATCCTTTAGATGTTAGTTAAGGCCGACTTGTTATTATCGGTTAACTGCATTGTACTATACTTGATTGACAATCGACATACCAGCCAGTATTTGAAGACAGCTGCTAGCACAATTTGCAGTACTTTTTGATATCAGGTCATAGATAAGGCAATCTGAAATAATTGTTTTTTCCATTGAAACATCTTGTAGAAGTTGATTTCGTTTTCCATGTTTTGTTTAATAATTTGCAAATATGTGTCAAATTTGAACTTTCAGCAATCTGTCTGTCCCCACACCCAGTCTGTTTTGTCCAATTTTGAAATAAAATGAAGCAAAGCTTATTCCACATGTAATTTTCGAGAAGAACTTGAGCTTGAATCTCAGGAACGGTTTAACCTTTCAACAGGCTGTCTGTACAGTAGGGACTTTGAAACAACAATGAGTAAATCGTTTGCCTATACAAACAAGTTTTTATTTTCAGGAAGTACCATTATCAAACTTAAGTGTGTATCAGTAGCAAACCGCGACTATTCAACTTACCTTATGTCAGATATATAAAATTTAGAGTTACTCTAAAACAAGATAGGGTCAATTATTTACAGCATCAACCATACATCAGTTACGTTTTCCAAGTCTTATGTTATTCACTTGTGAGCGTATCTGCGCCAAACTTCGACCTTTCAACAATAGTTCTGCTCTCTGCAGATCTGATTTGTGCACACTGGTCTTTGTCTTCTGAATGTATCCCTGAAAGATGTCTTTAAGGATTGCTGTTTCCTTGTCACTCCAGCGCCTCTTTTGTGTTCTGCTCCTTTCAAAAACTGTAAACATAAAATACCACTTATAACTGTACTACCCTCTAAACAGGTCAATGATAACAGTGGCATAATATGTAGAGTTAAAAGCTTTCCAATATTATAATTTGAAACTATATATATCTTTTACATACCTAATGCACACATAGCAAATTGCATTTATACCATATCCATGCCCAAGGTTATTGCAGTCATGCCTACCTGGCTCTGCTGTCTTGGTGCCAGAATCAATATCAATGACTTCCCTCATGCATGGTGACTCTGCCTCTATATACATTCACATTGCATACTACACATACATGGTAAAGCACAAGAATCAGTGATAAAGCTGCAAAATTGTTATATGTGTCTGGTGTCTACTCATGCAAGCATTACAAACTTACTCTCAGTAACAGAGGGTAGTTCATCCACATCACAACCTTCTGCATCTTCTTCTTCTATACTCGGAAGATCTGCATCAGCCAAGCAGTTAGTCAATAAATAGGCCTACATCAAGTCCTATATCTTTGTCAACACAATGTGATAGGTTGTTCACTTCAGCAACAAAAATTTGTCAATGTCATTTTATTCAAGGAGCATTTGTGACCTTCAACAGATATATCCTCTAGACGCATTCCTTTCCATTGATTCACCTTGCCATTCTCAACTGTAAGGAGGAGCTGTGAGACCTTAACACAAAACAGTTTTGTGTATGAAGTTAATTATAAATGTTAAATCAGGAGTAAATTAACAGCCAAAGGATTTGGTTAGGCTTGATGAATGCAAAACGGATTTATACTTATCACAGTGCAGTCATAAAAGAAACACAGAACATAGAAAACATGGATAAATTTTCTTTATACTGAGTATACAAAAGTACCTTTGATAACTCTAAAGTAGAATGTGAGAGTCGGTAATATTCCCGATGGGTCTTTGGATCATGGCCAAGATGTTTTGCCAGCATACCAAGCTCACTCTCACTCATGTCCAAAATCTGCACAAAATTGGGCATAGATAAGTGAAAAGAAGCCAATACCTCTGCTCTCTAGTGAACATCATCATTTACAAACTGTAAGTATTGATGTCCATGTCAACAAAACATTAATATCTCAGACATAAACAGAACATTTACTTGGGAGACTGTGGCAATGTACTTCCTCAATTGTGTAGATTTGATGCGCTCTGGGTGTTGCAATCCAGGGCAACTGCCTGCCACTTCCTGTAGCTCGGTGTTTCCACTCATTGGAGTGTCTGCATTTAAGCGCGCAAATAAGAAGGGGTTTGTTGCTGGGACACCAACATCTGCTCTTGTTTTTAAAAGCACTTCTATTGCCCTTTTACCATCTGGTGGAAGGAGAACATAGGCATCATTGTTTTTTCTGCTTTTACCTGCAGCAATAATCATGTCCATTCGTTGCGCAAGCATCTTGTCTGTCGTGGATAATCCCATGCTCAGCTCCTGGCTAGGATCCTTTCTCCAGTCTGGTCTTGTTAGATATCCGTGCACAGTGAGATCCTTCACTTCAGCCCTCCTTCTTTTGTTGAAGAGAATAAGTCGACTCATTGTACATTTTGACAAATTTAACCAATCTGATGGCTTCGGATCATCAACAATAATGTCATGGATTCTTGCATGCTTGTGGCTATGAAATCTCTCAGTTTGACCAAGTCCTCAGTAAGAGGAATCTGTACAACTTTGCTCCTGTTTGCTGCATTCTGCTTTTTGGTGGCAATTGAATTGATGCGGCAGGACCATTCTGCCTGAAAGACTTTTTGAAATTTTAGTGCTTCTTCATATTCCTCGGTGTTTTCCTTCCTTAGTCCCCATCCCATTTTTATGGCAATTATGTGCCCAATAAGGTTTCCGATCTTTTTTCCAAGACTGAGGGATGGAGCTTCTTTCTCAATAGAAATTGCCCTTGTTGCTTCTACAACAAGGTCAAAGTTGCCAACCTTAATCAAATCATTCATGTTAGCACATGGTTTCTTTCTTCTGACCTCCATGACCAATTTGGCCAATGATCGTGCACCTTGGCTTACTCGATGTATGTCTGATATCTTGTGATCCTGGACATCACCCAGTGATTCAACCCGCAATGATGCATATCTCATTATCAGCCGGTCTCCTCGGACAATATTCTTAATGTCCCCATCGTTCATTCTATCTAACATCAGCTGACCATTCGCCTCTCCATCTTCCATAATTGAACTGCTGAGTAGGTGTTTTCCCCTTCTTAGTGCATTTTTTAGCTCGTTAGGTTCATTACTTGTAGAATTGACAAGTGGTGTTACCTTGTGTTCCATAATAGTCCCGCAGTTTTGAAGATGGTGCCACAAATGTGCCTTAAGCACAAATTTCAAACACAATTCACAAGGGATAAAATCTGATGGTTGATGCTCTTTTGCACCAGCAGATCCGCGGCGTGCCACAATGATATGGCCATTTCCTGTTTTAAGCACTTCCACATTGTGCTTAAAATTACCCTCATTGGCCAGTAGTCCAAGGCGATGCATTCTCTCTTTCGACCTTTTGCAAAGTATTTGAATGTCCATTATCCGTGGGTGACTTTTGTGCACAGTAATTAGATGGCGAGCAATTTTACTCTTTATCTCTTTCAGACAAAAAGTGCAGAAATTGCTTTTGTCATAGATCTGCTTGCATCCTGGCCTTACCTGGCCTTTCAGGAGTCCTGCACCTTCTGGTAGTGTGCATGGAGTTGGGGTTATGTGATTACGTTCATTGATTCCACCGCCCACATTTTGCTCTTGTTCACTGTGTTGACTGGATGAAGCAAACACTGGAAATTCCTCGCTCATGTATGAGTCAAAGCTTGTTTCTGGTACATATTCCGATGTGGAAGGTGATGAGCTTCTACTGCTGCTATTGCTGATATTGCTGATATTACTGCTATCGCTTGTCTGTCTAACTATATCTGCTGCTGGCACCTAACACAAAATGCCACTTACAATAATCAAAACAGTCTGCCAAACTGAGTACTTTTACTCAGCATTGGCCAAATTTTTTTCAAAACCAGTGTCTTCTAGTGCTGTAGCATTAATAACTGGATCAACAAGTACTCACTGCATTGGACTTGAGTGAATTTGTAGCAACTGATTTAGTTGGTAGAGGACTGCCTGTATGTGTAAGAAACATGTTAATCTTGCATATGAATATAACCATTGTAATAGTATTTTTTAAATAATATTACCATTAAAATAATACCATGAAAAAGGGTGATATTCTGGAATTAATCTAACTATTGTCAGTCAATGAAGGATGAATGTCAAACTCACCTGGGACATCAGCTGTGTTTCTCGGAAGGGAATAAGTTGATGAAGTAGACGCGGACCCAGTGACATCTGACATAACAATGCATGCATCTACACATGGCATAAACAGAAATGATAGTTGGTCAGATAATGTATAATTTGTAAGGACCAATTTGTTAAAAACACAGTCAGCAAACAGTACTGCTGTTTGTTTGGCAATAATTGTTCCAGTGTGGGTCGGTGGTTGGTAATTTGCAGGGTCCTGTTGGTCATGAGTTGCAATGACTGGGATGTCTTCATGAACAACAAACTAGGTTTAATATGTACTACCAGCTATATAAATGTTTGTATCTGCAATGGCTGCAATTATCTACCAGTTGTGTTAATATTTGTTAATCAACAAGTCTTTAAGACAAACAGTAATTTTTATCCAAAAAAATTTAACCATTACTATTCAGTGATGGGTGGATGTATGGCTCATGCAGGGCAGCAGCTGCATTACTCTGGAGGGATTCGGTTGCAGAAGTTGTAGTCAGTCGAGCATCCTCTTTCATTTCATAGCATGCATCTACACATGATTCAGACAGATATGACATAGATGTGAAGTTTTTGAATGACAAATGTTACATACAGCAGTTGTTGATTGTTACTGTTTTGTGGAATGTTCTTACTAGTGTGGGTCGGTGATAGGTAGATTTCAGCCAATTGTGGGGCATCAAATTCGTTGACCAGGTTCACTTCAGGAGTAACAAATGAAGTTTCATAAGCACAACATGTTAATCAGTAGTTTCACCTACACGTGATCCTGAGAGATGTGAAAAATGTGTTTAACCATATGCAAACTATTATAGTTATAACTAGAAATCAACCGGTTATTGAAACATCAAGTCATAAAACTTGAAATGACCACACATACTATTGTCATTCATGGGATGGTGAATATCTGGCTCTGGATGTAAATTTGCTTCATGGTCTTCTGGAACAAAAACAAATTCCACTTAAGGAAATTCAATTGAATAAGAAATAATCATGATCATTCTTGTGAAAAAAGATGTTATGTTCTACAGTACATTCTATGGTGTATTATGCAGTAAATATATTACCTCTGTTTGCTATCTGTATGAGTGCTCTGTTTATGTCCGCAAAGAATTTTTCAAGATATGATGGCATTTTTTTCTTCAGATGGGCTGCATGAAAATACATTAGCGTAGATAAAGTTTATTAGATAGGTATTTTTCCTCAACTGCTTCTACAATTATCCAAATCAGCAACAGTGACAATTGTAATATTTGACATAGGTAAATTTAAAAACTTGGTTAGATTGCGAAACAGATATCTTTTACTGTTTATGGATCCAATATTATATATAGTAAGCTGTCGAAATATGAAGATAACAAAATCACTGGTCCACACCAATGAGAAATGAAAAATAAGGATCTCATACATAATAAAGCATGTATGACCAAGACATAGCAGTAAAAAGCATGGTGAAGCAAATATACACCCACAAAAATGAAATACAAGCGAAAACATAAGATGAAATTATTATATCAGAAATCGGCAGCCAAAAATAAATGACCTTAACCTTTAGTTTACAGACAACAGTATTGTACCTTTTCCCTTCTCCAATACTGGATCATCTGCTCTGAATATTTTTATCTTGCTCGGAGGGACATCCATGCTAGATATGACATTTTGCCACAAACAATCTTTATAATTCAATCAAGGCTAACCCAATAATCCCCTACCTTTCCATTCAGGCTTGTAATATAGTGTATGAAATGTCATTCATTCAATACAAATTGCCTCAACAGCTGCATATAAGTTTAACATCATAGTAAAACAATATATATACACATAACAGCAGTATATGAATACACGAAGTGGCATATAACTGCACCGGGCAGCGCTCCCAATACCAACTTGTAATTACAATCTTGTAATTACAAATTTGCAAAATTATATTTCTGAAACAAATTGATTCAAGGGTTTAATTGCTATAGGGCCTAGAATTAGCCAACGTTTCACGACAGCAAGCCCTATTCATTTGAATAGTTAATCATTATTGAACTAAAAACAATCTGTGGAAAATAACCAGAAGGCTAATTACATCGTTTGTTCTTCCCAGAAGCCACAACATGTTCTAAACGGGTGCAGCACATCAGTTCCATTCCTTACGAATCCTGGCCACCAAATGCCTTCGCAGCAAACAAGAACTGTGTCTCCTTCTACAAAATGATTCAGTAAGGTGTGACCACAGATCAGCTTAAAGAAAGCCATGAACTGACTTCTTCTTTCATCTCAAACAATATTTCAGACATTATACATTAGTTACATTTTTTGTCATTAACCAAGTTCATAATAAATTGCTTGGTTTATCACTTAGTTGATGTCTAAACTGACATAATTGCTAAAACTAAAGGAACCGTAAATTGCACATTTTAAATATATCACCATACAGAGTGATTTAAAATAACCTTGATATAGCCTTCTTGTTGGATTGTTATGCAGGTCTGGCAACTTCTGACTGACTCTCTTTCTTTTTTTACCCATTGCTGCAATTTCAATATAATCACAAATATAATATCAACAAATACATCAAGTATAAGGTTAACACAGCTCTGCATTGAATTGGTGGCCGAATTCCAATGACTAGTTGATCAGGTTTTTGATGTTGTGTGACAATGAGGTGCTGGCAATGAGAAAAGGAGCAATACATTATGTTTGAAGGTGAGGAATTTGTATTCAGGGCAATGATGGACATTTTGGAGGGGGAATTTAGCTCTTTCTGATTGCTTTCTAGTTATAAATGGCAATTATTGTGTGATGAGCCCAAATACACCACTTAACTATAATCACTATGTTTTGTAATGATCCAAATAAGAAAAGGACAAGATCTAAAACCTATATGATGCACTGATTATAACTGGATGAGTGTATGCTATCAAATGTTTGTCACTGTAATGCTTATGTCATTTGCAGTGAATTTCAAAACACAAATCTAATGGTAATATATACATCAAATCGTACCTATTGATGTGATACAATTCGTATCAGAATATATAAGTCAATTCACAAAATCTTACTGACGTAATTGAAACAAAGATATTTCATAAATATCATTTGATGAATCTTGGGAGATACATAGCGAATCCCCGCCCCCTTTCCTACTTCCTTATCTTATAAATGCTTGCCACGTTTAGCTCTGGTTCTGCTCCTTTAGCCCTCGGAGGAGAGACAGCATGTAGCAGAGTAACATTTTAAAGCTGCTCATATAATTTTGTTGGTAGAGCACAACAACTTATTCCAAGATATAGAGCAAAGACAAGAATGGTTGCCACTCTCTGCAGAGCATTACTTGATGCTAGGGTTTTATTTGCGTTAGTGAGCTTTCACAAAAACCGATATATGGGCGATCCATTGGTATAATATATTCCCAATAAATTGTATATAAGCCATTGACCCAACAATAAGTTTTAATAATATATACACTCATTTTACAAAGCTATATACATTATCATGGCATGCCTATTATATATATAGACTCTATTATTGGGTCCAGACCCAATAAATTGTATATAAGCCATGGACCCAACAATAAGTTTTGATAATATATACACTGATTTTATAAGCTATATATGTCATCTCGGCACAGCCTATTATATATATGGAATCGTATTATTGGGTCCAGACCCAATAAATTGTATATAGGCCATGGACCCAACAATAAGTTTTGATAATATATACACTGATTTTACTAAGCTATATATGTCATCTCGGCACAGCCTATTATATATACAACTCGTATTATTGGGTCCAGACCCAATAAATTATATATAGGCCATGGACCCAACAATAAGTTTTATTAATATATACACTAATTTTATGGATTACGTCATCACGACACAGGGTATAGTATATATATGGACTATAAATGTATTATTAGGTCCTGAAGCAATAAATGTTATATAAGCCATGGGACCCAACAATAGCTATTAATAATATATATACTCATTTTACGAAGCTATAAGCATCATCTAGACACAACATATCATATATATGGACAACAACAATAAGTTTTGATAATGCATACACTCATTTTACTAAGTTATATGCATCATCATGGCACAGCATATATATATATATATGGACTTGTATTATTGGGTCCTGACACAATAAATGTTATACAAGCTGTAGACCCAATAATGCCTATTAATAATGTATACACTCATTTTACGAAGTTATATGCATCATCTAGATACAGCATATGATATATATGGAATGGTATTGTTGGGTCTGGACCAAATAAATTGTATATAAGCCATGGACCCAACAGTATAATAATATATACACTCATTTCACGAAGTTATATGCATCGTCTGGACCCAATAAATTGTATATAAGCCATGGACCCAACTGTATAATAATATATACACTCATTTTACGAAGTTATATCCATCATCTAGGCACAGCATATGATATATATGGACTGGTATTGTTGGGTCTGGACCCAATATATTGTATATAGGCCATGGATAGAACAATATTTTTTAATAATATAAACAATCACTTTTAGAAGTTATATACTCAGTCAAAAGGGTTTTTTTTCAGGAGGAGTTTTGCTACCCCCAAAACAATCACTTTTAGAAGTTATATACACAGTCAAAAGGGTTTTTTTCAGGAGTTTTGCTACCCCCATTCAAAGAATGCTAGGGGTAAAAATTCCCCCCTGGGATGAAAATCGTTCAGTCACCAGGAAACATATACTGCATTATCACTATCGGAAGCAGAGGCCAGGGGATGGAATGGATATATGATCAAAATCTGGTGAAATTAAGTGGGGCTGAGTGGACCAACACGGAATACGACGCTTACTCCTTATCCCCTCCCCAAAACGTTTTAATCTAGTCATTCTATATAAGTAGCATATCGATTACATCATTAACTGATTAAACACTAAATCACGAAACACAGACTACAACATGTGCAACTCTTGTCCGTTATTATTAAAGATGAAGATTTGTTGCACTGCCTTCACGCTAGCCTCAGCAGCCGCGCAGTCCCACCACAAAATGTTCGCGCTCCCCATCCTCTCCCGCAGATATTTTAGTCTAGGTAATTGATTTAATTAACTAAGCAGTGAGTTATCACAATGAAACTTTTTCGAACAAATACGTGCCTCAAACGTCAGGCAACTCGATTAGGAGCCTGACAGTTCCACCTGCTGCAAATCGCCAATGTTGGAAACCATATGCCCCATGTAGGATACACATATTACACTCCGCTAAACTCCTTTACAAATTGATAAGCGGTATCGCCCGAGGCCGTACTGCGCGGACCATTTGAACTCGTTCCGTCTTCACCACAGTGAGTGGCCAGGGTTCAAATGCATGGAACCGCTTTGAACCGGAGTACTTTAAGATAAGGGTTTTCCCATTTTCCCGTTGCGGATTTTTGTGGATGCGTGAAAATACGCATTGGTCCAAATTATAATGCGTCCCAACAACGCGTGAGGTATTGGGGGACGCTGTCAAGTGCTTTGTCATCAGCAGTAATATATCATACAATATTGGATCAGGAACGAACAAATTTTATATAAGCTATAGACCAACAATAAATTCTGATAACATACATTCATATATCAAGTGATTGACGCAATCAGGAGACAAAATATATTACATTCGTCAGGACCCAATTAATTTTTATAAAAGCCTAGATCAATCCGCAATGTTATGTACTGTAGAGTCGTCTAGGGAAGTGATATAGTAAATATGCTATTCGAACTAGACTGCTTTTAATAATGAGTTAGTAACTCGGGGTCGGGGAGTGTTTGGTAGATTGTGGCTTTCATTGAAATTTACTCCAATATGCAAAACAAGAAAGGTGAGCAAGAACCAGTACGTCGACCAGGCCAACTCTGCTGACTGGGTAATATACAATTGTTTGGTAACCTCAGCGTCCCTGTTGACCTTACTCATACTAATACAATTCATGTCAGAAGGGACAAGATAAGATCCGATTGGATCAACACAGGACCCACCTGATACACCAAACCCAACCACAGTGCAACTACATCATCTTTGACACCTTTAAAGGTCGCACTTCAAATTATGGCATCTATCAATCGAAGAGGAAAGACATTTTACAATGTAAATCGAATTGTTGAAGGACTCTCACTTGCCCGAAATTATCAGCTGTCTAATGAGCCGTATGTTAAAACATTCATGCATCCAAGCACTAAGTCACAGGTCCACTGTGAACTCCCAAGGTTCACAAGCTGATCAACAGCAAAATGATGGTAAAAAGTATATGCATCTTACATACCGCTATAAGCACTGTTTTTGTGTGTGTGAAACACAACTACATATACGCCTCAGGCTAGAGGCTGCTTGACCAAATGATCATTGTACGCAGCTCTGGCAGCGATGGATTAAACGATAGCACTGTACAATATTTCAGTATGAACTGGCCCGTATTCACCAACCACGTCGAGTCTAGACTAATCTTTTTGAGTCCTAACTTAAGTCTCTTTACATTTCCCCCCCACCAATCAACATTGACAGTGAGCCGCACCATGACTTCGCATTAACACACACAGCGGCAGTAATAAAATCATTGTTTTTAACCGCTCGCAATAAGCTACATTTTCACGGACTGATAAAACATACCAATTTAGTTTTATATCTTGGTATCTGGCGCCCCGAGCTTGACCTAGATCATGCTCCAAACGAGTTCGACATCCGGTACAAAAAAATCATCGGAAGACCTGCACTTACGTCTCATAGCTCTGTCAACGGTTTGGAGGGCGCTGCTCAGGGGAAGGAAATCAACTACTCGCGCGATATCAGACTTTTTACTCTGCTGAACACGCTGCCCCGCTGCCGCCTTAGCATCGCGTGATTTGCCAAATCGTACCACGGGAGGGGTCGGTGCAATGATGAAAACCACCTAGCATCACTATAGGACGCGCGTACACTGCTCGTCTGCGGGTCACATGGACTCAAATGAATAAATCACTGGGTTTTCATCGGCACTTACGCTGGTCCCTCACCTGGGTTCCCGAGTGCCCTGCACTGGATTGCATCCCACCAAAAATACAAATTTAAAGTGATTATTTGTGATACAGATGGCCAAAATCTCAAATATCGTTCGCCCAGCCACCGACACTAGCTCTTATGAACCAAGTGGAGCTTGCCCTCCCTCTTGGTTCTCGAAGATGGCATTTCCAATGTAGAATATTCGATGATAAGACCTTACCTTCACGATGTCAACTTGATTTAACAAGTCCAATTTAATAAACAATCAGTAATATGTATCGCGTTAGAGTCTCAGGAATCGCCACAACTTGTAAATATGCATAATCGCCTAAAATATGCGAGGCGATTAACTTTTCCGACAATATGGCGGCGAGATTGCGCAATGTAAGTTGGTTGGAAACGAACTTGTTAATGATGCTGAATAAAGGAGAGGGAAAGGCAATACTCTCACTGCTGGTGGCTTTAAATTCTTCTCAGTACGTATTTTTAACGTGATAGATTAAGCATGTTTGTCAATCCACCGATAAAAGGAGGATTTTCCTGTTAGACCAACAATGGAGTACCTGATCGCCTGTTGGTCTGTTGGGCTAACCGCCGCTCACCCGCTTCCCGATATCATGGCTCCGAGCACTGGGTGACACGAGCGCCTTCGCGCCAATCCGCCGCGCTAAGACTTCATAGTGTTTCAGATGCCACACAAAATCTCTCCGCATCCCACTTCAGCGCTCACGCGACACTGCTTTTACTTGTCTTCACACATCGGGCGACAATCGTCTTATACAGGGGTAATAATTCCGCGACAAATTTACTGTACTATTTCCCCTTTCCCTTCATATAATCGATGGCGGCACATTACTATTGAATCAAAGCGTGAACATATCCGTGGAATGCGTGACAAAAACAAACGTCATTTATAATCCGATACAACTGCCTTTACTGGGTACTATGATACCACCGGTCGATTCGCGCTGGTGTATACCTACAAGTCAACAAGTACGAACCATCTTCGATGTATAGAGGGTTTATATGTTAGAAGGAGAGCAAAATGAAGTTTTCTTGGAGGGTCGTTTTTAACTGACTGCCACGTGTGGGAAGATAAAGGTTTTATTCCCCAGATAGATTCCTATCGTCTATGTTGTAAGAGTATCTCCTCGAATAACGCCAGCAATGTCGCATTGTGAGTTTTATGACAGAGTTCTATCTTCAAAGATACGGGATAGAGAGATGAGATGACTTTCCTGACCAATGCAGGTCAAACAGTGATAGGTTAAACCGGATGACATAAATTCAAGAATAAAATATTTTAAGCATGTTAACAGCTTCATCCACACACGCCAAATGGCCTTGAATCGTGAACATGACTGCAACAGTCCAATTGACTTTGTAAATCAGTTTTACTCCATATCACCGAAGTTTCAAATACGTGTACTACTCACACTAGCATTCCTTTGACAAAGTCATAATATGAAATCTCCCAAGGACGCGGATCGTTGCCATGGCGCCGAAGCAATGGCGTGTGGAGATTTCTCAGGGTAAATAAGCACATGTTGTTTTTAAATTGACCGTATCTTTTAATTTTTGGTCATATGGAAGAGATAATCAAATCGATGTGTTGGGGGAGTCTTCATTTATAATATATTAATCGAACAAAATTCATCATTTACATTATACTACCAAACAGCCCAACAACTGCCTTGTCTAAATAAGATCGGCGCGGCGTTTGACCGCCCTACCGTGCGTGCAGCCTGGCCAGAAAATATATGGCCCCCGAACATGGATGCTAAATAAGAAAGCCCTTCTGTAATACTCGCAAGACAGGTATATTCGAGTTTTCAATGTTGCTTACATTATATCCATAATCCAAATAAAATCTCAAGAAAAGTACTTACCCTTCCCGCGGATAGCTAAATATGAGTTTTGTAGTAAAGTTTGGCACTGGGTTTAGCCGCTGATACCTTCCCATAAAGATCTGCTACAATTAAATAGCCCTCTTCGGTGAGTTGTTCAGCGAGCCGTCTAACTCAGAATCCAAGTTCGGGGCCTGACATTTCTTGCAACCTTCAATTGAATGAGTGGGCTTTATTGTGTAAAATGGGAGAATAGTGCTCTATCGTATTTGAAGATATACTACACCCAGCCATAGCACTGTACATCTATTTACTGAGGAAGGAATCCGGTGCAATAATAAGAAAGCTAAACTTGGCCCGGCATGTCAAAATCTTAGCGTTAGGAACTCAGGGCATGGTTTGCATAAGCGTGTGACAATCATGTGATGATTATAGTGAAATAATGACTAAGATATCGTCCCGAACTTGTCCACATTTGCTCCTAGATTAATCCTCGGTGTAAATTTCATCTGTAAACCATGACTTAACAAATCACAGCTATAGTCTGGGTGAAATGGATTAGATTGTTGACTAACCTGATGCGGCTTGATCGAAAAGATGGCGAACATGAACGCGTGTGGACATGAAAATCGTAGGCGCGATACTATTGGTCGAGTGCCTACGCGCGTGCGACCAACCAATCACAGCGCACTTCTATATACATTTGTATATAGCAGTTCTGGATAATGATAACAGGTGGCGCAAGCGGCCGGTGTACTGATGGGCTAGACCCAACATTTCAGGTTTAAGGCGTAGCCATATTTCATCATAAGCATTGCAGAACGAACGAACGAGACTATAATTATTATTGGGTCAGACAATTATTGGGTCCAAGACCCAATATTAAGGAGTGTTGGGTCTTGACCCAGTATTTCGAGTAAAAAAACCGACGAAGATATGTTTTATATATATATATATATGTATATATACATATACATGGATATATATATACATATATATATGTATATATATATAAATATATACATGTATATATATAAAGGTAGTGCACACACTTGTTTGTATATATATATATATATATATATATATATATATATATATATATATATATATATATATATATATATATATATATATATATATATATATATATATATATATATATATATATATGTGTGTGTGTGTGTGTGTGTGTGTGTGTGTGTATGTGTGTGTCGTTATGTCCTGCGCCCACTACCCACTTACCACGATCATGTATCCGTTTGCGCAATTTTCGTTAAAATTGACTTATGTTAATAAAACGAGCAATGTTGTTCAAATATGTCTATGCAGCATGCTAAATTGCAAATTGTATTCTGCCTTATGAGACGCTTGGCATTCAGCAAAGTGAGTACATCTTAATACACCTTTAAACTGTGGCATTTGAACGTAACAATGCATTTGTCAATGTGTTCCCTGCCGTATACGCCATGGGGAACGGCATTGATGTTGTTAAACGCTAAATCGGCATGAATTCTTGCTCTGTGTCCTTTTAATGATTTTAGAATAAATGCAGCTGCCTTTAAGTCTTTTTTCTGTATCCCAGCTTATGATAACTGCAACAGTAGGAACAGAAATGGAAGAGCTGCTAGCGCCGATGCTCAGGGATTTGCGGTGTTCATAAACCGTGGAATCTTATCTGAACAGCCCCCAACCATGATTATGTCCATAAATTAACATACTGCTGTGAATGGATATGCACAAATGCTCTTGGTCTGTTGTTTAGTTTCAGTATCTCGATTTTGTAAGAAACTTGTGGTGCTTGTGCTACAAGGAACAGCTAATCATTGTGGGGGTTCATCTGAGCCCCAAATATTTACAGTATGTTAACAAAACGAGCAAAGTTGTGGGTTTGTGGGTTTTAGATCTTGCAGTCTGATGTGAATATATGTATGCCGTGTCGTTCCTAAGATACTTAGAATACATGACAGTTATATTACATATATCACTGACTTTCATTTTCCACAATTCAAAAATGCCATTTCTTGTTTTATGTGATATGAATGCCGAGTTATAAGTTGGAGCGATAATACCATATAATGATAGAATTGCAGATGCAAAATTGCATATAACAGTTCGCTACTCGAAAAAGTCAATATACAATATATGATTTGTTGTTACAAGCACCAAGAAAGGGCTGCAATCGAGTACGTTTTCAAAAAAATAACCCCGCTAGCATAACACAGTGGTAGGCTGTCCAATTAGCTACGATCAAAACCACAAATGCTGTTCATGGCCAAATCAAAACCCCGCTAACATAACACAGTGGTAGGCTGTCCAATTACCTGCGATCAAAACAACAAATGCTGTTCATGTTGAAAACCATGTGATGAAATAATGGTTCCTGTTTTCCATCCGAGGAGCGGCCTTAATGAAAAAAGATTTTTATTTGTTTCTATTGTAGTATAGACTACAGTTGTTTGAGAAATGAAAGCCAATACAAAGTGTTTGAATTGCTGCATAGTTGTAAAAGCCAAGCTTCTGGCTTCGCTTCTGTGTTTGACACTGCGTTACAGCTCTAATATCATCAGTAACAACCAAGGGCAACATTTAAAAAGGCAAAGCAGCACCGCAGTCCTCAGAGGGTTGTTTGAGCTATTTATATACACAGAATAAATACTTCCCTGACCGAGTGGTCACTCAACGATAAGTATTCTTAGCCACATCAAACAATTGCGAGAGGGTATTGTCAACATCTGTCCTCTTGAGCTTGTCACTACAAGGTTAGCATCATGTTGTCAACAGCACAAGAGAATATCTGAGTAGCAAACGCAGGTGATTCCAGAGACATTTATGGCAAAGGAACGCTCCTAAACAGAGGGCCTTTTGACAGAGAGTAATCAAAGTTTTGGATCAAAATATTGACAAGACCCAATGACGAATCGCATTCGGCAAGCTCACTAGACTCCGGCGTAATATGAATAACGAGATATCGTATCACCTGATATGCACTAATGAATAGTATTACAGTGTTGAGGGGTGCGATTATGTCTATCATATACCGTACAAAACCATTCTGATATTTTCTTCGATTCAAACACGCCGGCAAGGTCATTGAATGCAACAACTGAATAGCTAAACTAAATTCCACACTGCCTGCTCTGTCCAGAATTTGTTTCCATATATACGGAAACATGCATTGACCAATAGTTAAGGACAGCCAGACACATAAAAGCATACACATAAACATATCTACATATGCAACTTTATATGAATAAATACATATGTGTATATGTACATATATAAACATATATATGTAAATATATGTAAATATATATATATATATATATATATATATATATACATGGTATATGTACATATATAAACATATATATGTAAATATATATAAATAAATATAGATATATAGACATATATATAGAAGAGAGGTATATAGAGAGAGATATATAGAGATATATATCTATATATATCTATTCCTCTATATCTCTATATAGAGATATAGATATATATATAGAGATATAGAGATCTATATATCTATATATATCTCTCTCTCTCTATATATCTATATATATCTCTATCTCTATATATATATATATATCTATATATATATATATATATATATATATATATATATATATATATATACATCTGCATCCGAGGCAATGCTCTAAAGCGTTCTCGCAATAGCAAAGGTTTCGGCATCTTGATAAAACTTGTATTTATAATGTAAGCAAGACTGATTGCTACTTGGGAACGGGAGTTTTTTATGATGGTGGTGCATTAATCATTGCAAACTAATACGTTTTTTTTTAACTCAGTAATATCGTCCGGCCTCATCCTCTTTTGCCTTCATATATACATGACTCCAAATGCTTGTTACCGTTTGACGATAACCTTATACCACTTCGCTTCCTCTCTCATTTTTTATTCCATCATTACAGTTGTGCTTACTACCATTCTCTGCTTCATAACTCCCGTGACCGACCACAAAATGAAAAATAATGGTGTGCCGTTTACGAACTTTCATGAAAGTGTGTTCTCGTTTGCAATTATTTATGTAATTCAATGATATAGCACATTCTGTTCGCATTTCTATGTATGACTATATACATCACACCAATAGATTTATGACTGGGCAAATAACCTAGAGTCGGTCCTTCCACTTTAGCAGGAATTGATACATACAAATAACATTAATATAGACACTGATGATCTCTTTGATCTGCAAGTTCATAGCCAAAAATTTAAATGGATCCTGTTGACTATGCCTAGTGAGCGTTCCTTTGTAAGATTTGTCATCAGATCGCCGCCACAACACATATAAGTGAGGTGAGAACACTATCATTACAATCACTGTAGCCTCCTTGCCCAGACAGTCCCAAACATCAAGGCATTCAATCTAACATATTGGATATTTCATCAGCGTTTTGGAAGACATGTGAAATGCCCAATAGTGCACAACAATTATATTCCTCTCCACGTTTGTCTATCTTTGTATTTGCGAAAATATACCAATGACCGTTAGTCCAAACAAACGTCACTACGTGAGACAACAGGTTTACCAAGCATATTTCGCAGTCAAATGTAAATAGACTGTCGTTTTAATTGGCAACAAAGATAGTCCATGGCATTCTTAAACTGTCTGTTTATTACTTATTCAATGCAACCGTTCTAAACTAAGAGGAATATTCCGTTATATAAATTCAATATTACATATCATCTGACTTTATCGTAGTTATGTAGAACACCGCTGGGATACTTCTGCATGCATGCATAAAAAAACACCAAAAAAACCGTATCACGTTTTATGACAGAGAAGGCATCGCTGCTCTATATCAGCAAACGCGCAAATTGTTAGGCCTGTCATTGAGTTGACATGAAATGTGGAAGCCAAAAAGCATTTATCTCTGCACGTGTGAGATAGTCATGATTACCAAATATTGACACGCTTTGTGGCTCTGACAGGAGATACTGTGGCCGCTAATGAAATGGAAACCTGCCAACCAACAGCAAACATAATTTTTTATCATGCATTGCTGTCATCCATTGTCGGCAAACTCAATTAGACATAACAAACATATTTATTGGTGGTCTTGAGGGCAACTTCAATATGACGCTGAACGCTTTGTGTGATTTTTGTTTCAGCCAAGCATTTCTATGTCGGTAAGTTTTTCTGAGACGTAGCAAAACAATTTCTCCTTGCGAGAATAAATGTGTTTTCTCTACGCAATTTTATCCGACAAATGCGATATTTGCCAACACTGTGCTTTACTTGATCTTCTCAGATGACCTGTGGTTGTTACTTTCTGTCTCTGTATTTGTTGCCCGGTTTGTATTATGTGAAGGTATGCATATTTCACCTAACAGTAACTAATAAAACAGTATTTCAACGCTCCAACAACATCGATGTGAAGTAGCGGGTATACGTGGTTGAATTGCCGTAAAAACTGAAACAGGATCACTGACATGCAAGTCTATACTACAATATAAAACCCTAAACCTATCATTCATCCCTTTCTAGGGTTATGCATTAAATGGCGAAAATATGACACACCAAAAGGGAGAAGCCCCTTATTACGTAGGCCTGGAATCACCATTAATCAAGGCATCCGCAAAAATACCCATAAAGGGATAGTAATTCATCTGTGAAAACATAAGTTTCAAATGTTACGCTTCTTTGCTATTTCTGTGTATTATCCTACATCTGTAGTTACGACAAAATATGTTAATCTTCTTAATGTAGGCGGTTTAATTTCATAATCTTGTGTTGACGCAATCATTAAAATTGTCTAATATTATTCTTCCATAATAGCAATCAAGGGCCAATTTTATTTTTTAAGAAGATCAGTGTTTCAAATCACTCAATTGATAATTAGGACGTTGACACGACATTCACATGGGTTGCCAGAGACGGGCACCCAAATAGCAGCTGTTACTTTGAATATGCAAATCATCCCATTATTTTATGTGTATTTGAAAAAGGTACATAAGTGAAGTGAGTCATATTGTCTACCTACCAAACCAAATTTGAGAGAAATAATTGGACAACCTCTACTTGCATTGCATGCCCCATACAATGTATAAATGAATAAAGGGTCCAGTATTACTACATTATTAGGACATATGACCACAGTTGCCGGCTATATCTATCATTCTTTTACCGAAAAATAATAATAACACATTTCGTCTGACCTTACAGCAGCTCCTGTCAGAATAAGATGAGGGCCGTTTGTAAAGAACCCACATGTGAGGCAATATATCGAGGTCAACTGACCCCAGTGAGTATGTCATAAGATTTCACACATAAAGCTCGCGGAATGTCGCCATAGATTGAACATACTGGTTAGTTATTGCCCGATATGACGTGAAGAGAGCTTATATCAATGGCGTATTATTATATTTCCTTCAATGTCAGCGAAGTAAATCTAGCAACTTTGCTTCATAAGATTTTTCTCATTGAAAGACATCTAACTTGGGGTTATGACTGAATTCTAAGGCATCTTATCGTTTTTTTCAAAGAACGATGAAAAGTGGAAGATATATATATATATATATATATATATATATATATATATATATATATATATATATATATATATATATATATATATATATATATATATATATAGGTAGGTAGGTAGGTAGGTAGGTAGGTAGGTAGGTAGGTAGGTAGGTAGGTAGGTAGGTAGGTAGGTAGGTAGGTAGGTAGGTAGGTAGGTAGGTAGGTAGGTAGGTAGGTAGGTAGGTAGGTAGGTAGGTAGGTAGGTCGGGTAGGTAGGTAGGTAGGTAGGTAGGTAGGTAGGTAGGTAGGTAGGTAGGTAGGTAGGTAGGTAGGTAGGTAGGTAGGTAGGTAGGTAGGTAGGTAGGTAGGTAGGTAGGTAGGTAGGTAGGTAGGTAGGTAGGTAGGTAGGTAGGTAGGTAGGTAGGTAGGTAGGTAGGTAGGTAGGTAGGTAGGTAGGTAGGTAGGTAGGTAGGTAGGTAGGTAGGTAGGTAGGTTATGTGGTTATGTATGTAGGTAGAGCATATTTTGGTGGTAGATAGTGAGCTGAACAAATACACGATGGGACCACTGGGAATATGTAAATGACCTGTGTGTGTCACTCCTTAATATTCAGCCGATATTAAAGGTTACGGATAGCAATATCATGTTATATCCAAGTATTCATAATAAGTATGTACAATAATAACAATACAAAAATAAAAAGTTTTGGGGAATACAATCGATACCGAAGTCATTTCCACAGAGGGGCAGTGAATACTAATTCTGTATAAACGACGTTTACTTACATTGTGTGTGGAAAAATATGCAATTTACTTTTTGTATTTTGTTGCCAACAGGGACGCACAACAATTCTAACTTAATGAGCTTTAATATTGACAAATGTTTTCATTACTGTCGAAATTCGAAAAACAGCTCTTTTCGCACCAATATCCATTTTGTTCCATTAACCTGAAATGACAGCAAGCTCTGAATACTAGGTAGTGTGATGGGGAGGTGTGTAACGACGCTGTAATGCTGGCTTCGCCTAGTGGCTGTAATGTTTCAGCTTTCGCGCCATATCCTTTTACCCAGGTGACTGCCTAGATAAATGTGCTAAACGCCGACGCAAGAGCTGCAAACCTTCAGCCCGAAAATGATATATCATGCTCCCTTTAATGATAAGCTAAGCGCTAGAGATCCATGGTTCAAATGTATAATCACTTGTGCCAAGAAGGGCTTCAAAGATATAGATATTGAAATTATAATCACAATGAAAATGTGAACTCAAACCATGTGTTATATCACTGGACGACATCACTGTACCCGGGAATGCATACAGCAAGCGTGAGTTGCCCTATGTCCATTGCGATTTTATCGTCGAAAGCCATTATATTCTCACAGTTGTCTCTCGCCCCTACACCACTGTTATTCAACATCATCGCAATTGCTATGGGTCGGTCATTTAATATGAATAACCTGATTAAGCATCAACGTTTCACCGATTACTGGTTACGTCATCACTCACAACTAGGGCATCGATCATATATGTACAAGTAAATGTCCCTAGTCACACATATGGGTAGTGGTAGCAGCTACCAGTAGCATGTTGATCAAATATAAGATAAGCATGGTAATGTTTGCCGTACTCGTACAGAGACCAAGCGGCCACGTTAGATTCAGAACAGTGTATGCAGCTGGTTCTGTGTGGGCCAGTAAACGTTGTGCTCATCAGGTTCAACATTTGATCGCAATGTAGCATATGGCAGACATTACAATGTGAATCCTAATTCCCTTAAACGTCACTCCGAAATTAGTTTTGAAAATAATTAAAGTTACCTCTCTGCTCTTCAATTTATTGCATATAAATGAAATATGCAGCGAATTAAAATTTGTGTGTGTGTTATCGCAACACAACCACGGTGCCCATATATCGCAAAGCGAGCTTAGAACATTACAAAAAACCACTGCAGCCTTCTAACTGAGAAGTCCCAAATATCGAGGCATGCAATCACGAAAATTGGATATTGCAATCGTTTTATGTTAGACCTGATAATATGTACAACGCGCACGGCCATAGTACACAATTTGGTATTTCTCCTGGTATATTGTTGTATAAAGTGCCTAGTAAAGTTGTAACAATAATTGTACGTCATTGATTAGCACAGAGTCCGCGGTAATCTGCATACCACGAAATTCGCGATGTTCTATCACCTTTCATAATTTTTTAACAGCCATGGCCCACCTGCACGATTCTGTTCGACGCTGTCAGCACATGTTCCAGGCCTCGAGTATATTGCTTGCATTAGAGTATTCGTCAGCATTTATTTTCTTGGTTCTTTACCATAACATTTGTCTATTTTGGCTGCGCAAATGCTATTTGGCGGTTTTATTTCAGCCATGCATTGTCATTTAGCCGAAGTATTTTTGAGACATAGCAAGAACACTTTTCAGAGAGGGATCACAGATGTATTATATCTTTGCATAGTAACTGGCGAATGGAAGAGGTGCAAATGAATTATCGTCAGACAAATTCTTAACTTTATAGACAATTGTACAAGCACGTGTTTTATATATCGCTGAGTCACTATGAGTTGTATCTCGCGCTTAACTATTTCATGGCGTTAGGTTTCAATATATCCTAATAGTGGAAGAGTAAAGCATACTTCTTTCGCAGTTTTTACTAAGTATGGCAAGATTGGGTATAGGCCGGTTGCTATTTTGTCTAAAATATTCACGATTTAATTATTAACATTGCCACGGACACTCACCCAAAGTATGATATTTTAGATGGATCTGCCTCTCAAGGTAATGCATCATAAGTCAAATTATCCGCTGCTACGGGATTACCGTGCAAATATACTTTTTCTCATTCTTTGAAATTACAAAATACAATGAGATGTTTCGGCGTATTAATGCGAGTTAACACATAAACAGAATTGTTGCTGTTGTCATGAATACACCAGCCTTTGCATGCACCTTAGAGGTGTTGCAAGACCATGACCAAGATATATACACACACGCTTAAGCATATCTATATAAGCAGCTTTACATAAATAAATACATATGTGTATATATACAAATATATATATATATGTATATCGCAAAGCTGTAAGTCGAATGTTGATGAATGTTTACATATTGCTGAGATGTTCTCTGGAATAGGCAGAATGGTCG
Organism: Urechis unicinctus; assembly: GCA_034190875.2. Taxonomy (NCBI): domain Eukaryota; kingdom Metazoa; phylum Annelida; class Polychaeta; order Xenopneusta; family Urechidae; genus Urechis; species Urechis unicinctus. Next base: position 23,532,054 of record CM067358.1, on the reverse strand, counting down.
TTCCCCAGTAAACAAAGGTTTGGTCCCGTTTAATTGTTTTTCCGAGACGCACTCATCAACGACTTCCTGCTACGCAGTATAAACAACCTTCTTTATGCAGTGTAAACATGTGTAGCGCAAAACAAAACCTTGACCTCCGCCATGCTTTTATCATATCTGCGTTCATGATAATGCCCCAACACGTCCTCGAAATAGCAAAATTTGCTCAGGCTCTGTCATAAAAAATTTTGGTTGATTGTATACCAGCTATATTCCCTTGTTTTTACAGCATCTTGATAAAACTGGAATTTTACCGTAAAGCAATTTTGCATAAAAAAGATGCCCTTAACGTCGGATCTCATATTATAAGCAACACTGATTGTTGCATAGTTAGTTCATTAATATCGTTGAAACATGCGTCCGGCCTCATCCTCTTTTGCCTGCATATAAACATGACCCCAAATGCGTGTTACCATTTGACGATAACCTCATCACACTTCCTCTCTCATTCTTCATTCCGTCATTACAGTTGTGCTTACTACGATGGTCGGTTTCATAAATCCCGTGACCGACTATAATATGAAGAATAATGCTGTGTCATTTATGAACTTTCATGATAGTGTGTAATTATTTGTAATTTAATGATATAGCACATTATTTTCGCTGTTCTATGTATGACTGTATGCTTCACACCAATAGATTAATGACAACAGGGCATATAAGCTGGGGTCGGGCCTTCCACTTTAGCAGGAATTGATACAAATGACATTATTATAGACACTGATGATCTCTTTGATGGGCAAGTTCGTATCGAAAGGTTTTAAATGGATCCTGTTGACTATGCCTAGTGAACGTGCCTCTGTAAGATTTGTCATCACATCACATCGCCGCCACAACACATATAAGAGAGGTGAGAACACTACCATTACAACCACTGCAGCCTCCTTACCCAGACAGTCCCAACATCAAGGCATACAAACCAACATATTGGATATTTTATCAGCGTTTTGGAAGACATGTGAAATGCCCAATGTACAATAATGCACAATAATTATATTTCTCTCCACGTTTGTCTATCTTTGTCTTTGCGAAAGTATACCAATGACCGTTCGTCCAAACAAGCGTCACTACGTGAGACAACAGGTTTACCAAGCATATTTCGCAGTCAAATGTAAATAGACTGTCGTTTTAGCTGGCAACATAGATTGTCCATGGTATTCTTAAACTGTCTATTTATTACTTATTCAATGCAACCGTTCTAAACTTAGAGGAATATTCCGTTATGTAAATTCAATATTACATATCATCTGACTTTATCGTAGTTATGTAGAACTCTGCTCTGCATGCATAAAAAAACACCAAAAAACCCGTATCACGTTTTCAGACAGAGAAGGCATCGCTGCTCTATATCAGCAAACGCGCAAATTGTTAGGCCTGTCATTGAGTTGACATGTAATGTGGAAGCCCAAAAGCATTCATCTCAGCACGCGTCAGATAGTCATGATTACCAAATATTGACACGCTTTGTGGCTCTGACAGGAAATACTGTGGCCGCTAATGAAATGGAAACCTGCCAACCAACAGCAAACATAATTTTTTATCATGCATTGCAAACATATTTGTTGGTGGTCTTGAGGGCAACTTCAATATGACGCTGAACTCTTAGTGTGATTTTTGATTCGGCCAAGCATTTCTATGTTGGTAAGGTTTTTTGAGACGTAGCAAGACAATTTCTCCTTGCGAGAATAAATGTGTTTTCTCTACGCAATTTTATCCGACAAATGCGATATTTGCCAACACTGTGCTGTACTTGATGTTTTCAGATGACCTGTGGTTGTTACTTTCTGTCTCTGTATTTGTTGCCCGGTTTGTATTATGTGACGGTATGCATATTTGAGCTAACAGTAGCTAATAAAACAGTATTTCAACGCTCCAACAACATCGATGTGAAGTAGCGGGTATACGTGGTTGAATTGCCGTAAAAACTGAAACAGGATCACTGACATGCAAGTCTATACTACAATATAAATCCCTAAACCTATCATTCATCCCTTTCTAGGGTTTGATGGCCAACAGGAAAGCACATCAAACCTAACTTAATGAGCTTTAATTTTGTCAAATGTATCATTACCACCGAAATACCAAAAACAGCTCTGTTTCGCAGCAATATGCATGTTGTTCCATTGATCTGAAATGGCGTAAAGCAGCATGGCGCATATAAACTTTGATGCATATAAACAGAAACTACTCGCGAGTTGACAGCTTGATGACAGCAATATCAAGGATACTGCAAGAAGCAAAATTAATGTTTGAAGTGTACGAAGGAAGATAACCAAAATAATGCTAGAATACCTTGTTGTCTCAAGTAAATTACTTAAGATAATTAGTGTTGTTGTGCTTCTGTTTATATCGAATAATTGCTGGGATTCTGTTGAGTAATCATTGGGTGGATGCTGTCGACATATTGCTTACTTTATCAAAACGGTGAATTGACGAATTTATATTTAGCGAGCTTGCATTTTGTACCCTGTAGTATTGGGAATCGAACCACTGTGAACAAATACGATTGCATAAACAAAACGTTGCATGATGAGAACAAAAACGAATTTATACCGTTCAACTTGATAGCCATAGCTGTACAGTGATTCATCTGTCCCCTTTTCACGGTCGCGTGTAATGTATGCTGTCAGCCAATTCTAATCACTGTTCAATCGTGTAAATACTGGTGTGTGTTACCAGCTGTCTCAACATACATTCGATGGTGCTGAACATTTGAACAGCTCACAAAGTACACCATGAAATATTGACGTTGCCTGTATTGTTTTTATGACCAATCGTTGTTGATGTAATGTTTCATCATAAAACACATCAAAGGACACTTTCTACGATATTTCCGACAACAATAAATTCATTAGTGACGTAAATGAAGGGATAATGATTTTCAATTTTGACATGCGATGGATTATCTATAAAACCCTCATCACGCCCATAAATTAGTTTGCATTCAATATCATATAATCAGATGGCTACAGTAACACAGAATAACAGCATTTTCGTTTTAGCTATAACAGTTAAATATATATTTATATTTTTATTATTTTTGTGTGATTTTCTGTTGTATTCCTGGGATGTGCCATCTGATAACACCATCTACAACAATATATATATATATATATATATATATATATATATATATATATATATATATATATATATATATATATATATATATATATATATATATCTATAGATATAGAGATATATTTATCTATCTATATATGTATAGATAGATATTTATATATATATATGTATATATATATATACATATATATATATATATCCCCCTATATATATATGCATTTATATATCTCTCTATAGAATATATATCTCTATCTATCTATACTCATATATCTCTATATATCTTTATATATCTATATATATATATATCTATATATATATATATATATATATATATATCTATATATATTTTTCCTATCTTTAAAACCATCCAGCGTGAGTTGCCCTTTGTCTATTGCGATTTTATCATTTTCAAACAGAGGCAAGCTGGTTGTCGAGAGCCAGTCTCATCGTTACGTAAAATACCTCACAGTTGCCGCTCTCCCCCACCCCGCTGTTATTCAGCAAAGGTCCCTAGCCACGCAAATGGGTTGTGGTAACAGCTACCAGTAGCATATTTATCTCATATTTGATAAATAAGGCTTGCACCGTACTCATATAGAGTCCAAGCAGCCACGTTGGATTCAGAACATTTTAAGCAGCTAGGTCTGCGGGGGCCTACAAACGCTGTGAGCACGAGTCTCAGCATTTTATCGCATAGTAGCATATAGCAGACATCACAATATATGGGAATGCTGTCTTCAAGTTTTATTCAACAATGAATCGCTTTCAAGTGTCATAACAAAAACGCAGAGAAGCAATAGTCCGACAGTGCAAGATAAATACTGCTTTTATTATATAATACTTATGATTACATGGGTGGAGTTTATATAGTACATGTATTCCATGCTCGATGCAAGCATGTCATAAAAACAAACGGCAATATTATGGTTGAGACGAATAAAGGCTGTATGCTAGTGAATTGTTCATGAGGACCATTGGCAGTTCTGCTGATATAATTGCTACACAAAACTATATGATGTCCTATTATCTGGTGCAAATAAAGGATACAGGGGTCCAAGCAAACAAAAGGCTTCCCTGATGTCGATTGAGACTAGATATGTTCGGAAGGTGCCATGATGAAGGTCAAAGATAAGCAATGCTATTTCCCGCACACCATTAATGGAAGTCGCATATAGAGCAATATTTTAAGAGAATAGCGGCTTTTGTGCACCGATGAATTTAACGCTGTCGGTCCGAACACATCAGTTAGACGATTTCTATTAGCTTCAGGTATGCGTTTATACCAGACACATCGATGCTATTTATCAGTGTTCGCATGTCAATACAATGAAGTACACGTTGCATTGTTCCAGTTTACAATAGACACAATTACAGGAGCTCACAGAACTCGAAAGTTTTCTAAACATGATTCAAAGAAGAAACATTAACAACGTCAGAATTCACAATGGTCTAGAACTAGAACCAGCCGTTTCCTCACTATATGCCGACAGCTGTGGACTACATGACTGATCGCATGTTAGAGCATCTAATACTACCACGAACATTAATTAATCAATCTGAGCACTTTGATGCAACTAGTTTATCATTTCATGACTGTTGATGTTGAAATTTGGTTAAACTTGTTTTATGTGATGGAGGTGTCAAGTTATGACATGAATATAAGGACGACATATGTCCCACATGCTTCTATAAATGAATTCCACTCTGAAAATGGTCTGATGTGAGTGACCTGTATCGACTTTTGCATTAAAGAATATTACCTGCCTGATTTACATCCACCATAAGGTTTACTAAATCTGTCAGCAATGTGAAGAAATACAAAGGTTAGCAGAAGCCATTTGACAAAACATGCCTTTGTGTCGTGCACATACCATGCTCTATTAGCAACTATAACTCATAAATAAGTGAATTAGGAGAGACGAGGAATTGAGATTATATCTATATGTATTTTAATGCCAGTCGTTGTTTCAAAGCCATTACATGTCACAAAGTGCCTAAATGGGTGATGTTCAGTAATGATCAAAGCCGCTAGTCTCTCTGTACAAATCGTTAATGACAGGAGGAAACTATTCTAACTTTAGTGAGAAAAAATACGTATTCAATTAATCAGATAACTTTTCCGCTATCAAAGACCATGATGCGTACATTGTCGTGATGATAAATATCAAGCTCTGAATGCCGATGATAAACATGTCTTCCATTATTTACTCATTGTTATTGTGGCCTTCAGTCCTTTTTATTTATTTTACATTAGTGCTGTACAGCAGCAATGGTTCTCACAACAATTAAGATGATGCTTAAGTGGTGGAAGATTCAACCACATCCCTATGTCAAGAGTGTGCCCGGTATTGAACGACCTCATCGAAGGTTTTACAGCACTTGTTATTTGTACGTGACTATGGCGAACATGAATGCAAACACCACTATGATTATCAGATGTTTCAGTCGAAATTCGACGGTGTTAACATCACCATATTCTAAGGATTATACCGGGCATTTTGATGTTGCTAAGGTGATGTATTCAACTCGGTTTGATGGGTTCGATAAGCGTATTAACAGCATAAGAGCTGATAGCGAGGCACTGTTCGAAAACTGTAAGCTCAAAGAGCCATGTTATAGAATATTTGCTCATGGCCAACATTACCTCATTTGTGAGTGTTTTCGCTTCGTTCCCTGGAATGATCAGAGTGCTTGTGCTACAAAAAATAAATGTGTTTTCCTGTTTTATTGGTTTATCCGAGACGCAGTTAGAAACGGGTTCCAGCTACACAAAATAAACACTCTTTGCCATTGACCTTCGCTATTATCTAAGTAAAATACATGCGATTATCTTACATATATATTTGGTCAAATAGTCATCTTTTGATTTTCTACAACAGAGCAAATGGAATGTGGTCGAGTGGACAAATGAATTCTTAATGTTGCTCCATCAATGTGCGAGCTCATATCGGAACTGTTTGAATGAATCTTGTTGATTATGTCTAGCGAGTGTACCTGTGTACGATCTGTCATCACAACACCAGCACGGCGCCCACAAATGTCGAAGCGAGCTCAGAACATTACCAATTCAACCATTGCAGCCTTCTTACCCAGAAATCCCAAACATCAAGGCATTCAATCCCGAAAATCGGATATTGCACAAGATCAAATGCTTAATGCACACAGCAATAGTACACAGCATGTGGGCAATTATGTATGCCAATGACCTTTCGTCCAAACCGTCTACAAACTATCATGTTCATACCCTACAATATAAATTGGCCATTAAGTCCCCATAGCCAAATGATGCAGCGGAGAGAGAGCATTGTTCGCATCCGTGCCCTTGAGCTGGTCACTTCAAGCTTGGTGTTTTGTTATAAAAAGCACAAGAAAATACTGAGAAGCAAGCACATGTCGTTCTAAATGAATGCTTGGAAACGAAACGCCTGTCAAACAACAGACATTATCACGGGGAGTTGTTTTCGCAATCGAAGTGTTCATAATCCTCTTGAATCAACATATGGTCAAGTAATTAACAATTTAATGAACAATCGTGTCGGGTAAACTTATCCCAAAAGAGCACAGACGTAACATGAATTAGGAGTCTAGACAGCGAATAAAATACAAGGGGGCGGCGGCCGAATTCGCCCCATAACGTTAAAATCCGCCCCGGAAATATCGATTACGAGAGTTACTTTTCCATGGATCGCCCCCGAATATTTTGGATAACCAGGAAAAGGAGCCCCCGAAAAATAGATTAATTTTGCCCACAGGGTCTAGGTATCTCAGAACATTGCAGGGGATTTCATTGCGATAATCTTTCTCATATACTATACCAAGCCATTTCACCATTTTCTTCAATAATATGTCCTGTTAATAGTATTGGACAGTGACAGAATAAAGAGAGTTTCAGTAATAATACCAACTTATGGCTGGCCTGAAAGCATCTATTATCTTTCACTTAAAGTTCATGTGATGCCAAGAAGGCATCTGATATAGATGTGGCTTCCATTCAGAGAGAACCATGAAATACAGGCTGCCCGTAGAACCTATTTCTATTTCCGTGATCCAGTTTGTCGGGTTTTTGATTAAGATAATTAGGGATTTATTGTCGCAATATGAGCGTTAACCATCGGGGTTCAAATGGTATAATTACTTGGGAAAGCAGCAGCTGGTTTTGGAGGGTGAACTTCGTTTAAAAATATATTTATACAAACATTACCTTTTGATATCATTGGGTTTCTGTCAAATGGTCGTAACTGTTATTGCAGTATTTTGTTGATGATCTGAATTTGTTATGCGCTGACTGTTCCAAGTGCCATCGTAAGATATTGACATCGTACTCCAGGATGTCAGCTCAAAGGTGATATACCTGATATATTAGGTGTAGAGGTTATTCATGTCTGTTTCACGACATTAATGTGGGGTACGTGTTGGAGTTTTTTAAGTTATGGTACTCTCAATTACTCGCTGTTCAAAAACCCCTGATCATACATAAAAAAATACTACGAAAAATTCATAGACCCAAAGCGTGGTTGCGCTTAACATATAACTGGCGGTCGTGGATAAATGTGTCATAAAGGTGAATAATTAATACCTGGTGGCAACAGCCTCCTACAAAAGGACAGTCCAAACACGATGTCAATAGTGAATGCTGATTGACGGTATGGCAGTGTACCGCCTAATATTTGTGTTGTCATTGTTTGCACATTAGGTGGCATACATCGCGTGCATAATTAACTGACATAAACAAATACCATAGACCCATGGTGGGTTATGGTACCCTAAATTCTTCTTGCACCCGTTTACATTCTGTCTGACAGAGATAGGAAATGTTGACTTACGGTCGATTATATGAACAGATGTACTACATTGAAATGGTTTTCTTTAGCGCAATTTTGCCTAAGCTTCCGCTTGTTATTAATCAAGCGGACATTCAATTCTGTCTAGAATTAGAACTACTGATGGTCTACCCTGTTAGTTATCCAAGTTACCTGTGAACCATTTTGATACAATTTAATATGGCTTTTGGAGAACATACAATGCTTCTGTGGAGCCCGCAACATCAAAGCACTAAAGCGACGAGGATAAAGCGGGACAAACCACCCAATTGGGATTTTGTCTAGTTCATCGTACAACAATAAAACTACATTTTGGTTTTAGCTACTACCAATACAAATACTGTGTGATCATATCGCCAATGCAGAAGCTCAAATGACATGCTCTGGATTAATTTTGGTAATAAAATGGCAGAATGTGATTAATTATATTTTCACTCAAGGGATCATCCACTTGTACAATTTTTTCACTTTCAAGAACTAAAACATACTGCAACACCAAACAACAGCTTGAAAACAGATATGGACATACATGGAAATTGCGGTATTGTATGATATGTTGTCAATAAGCTCCTGTCATAAAAAAAAGTGTCAATGATGGAGGGGCTAGAAAAGGTGCTGTTTCACAATCTACCTGTTCAGCTTACCGCGGCTGGAAAGGATCCCACCTCAGCGGTAGAAACAATAAGAAACAAATTAAAACCACAAACCTTGTATTTGGGGTTTGGAATGTGCGTACACTTCTTGATAACCCAAATTCTCATAGGCCAGGCAGAAGAACAGCACTTGTCGGTCATGAGCTCGCACGGTACAACATAGACATTGCTGCCCTCAGTAAAACTCGTTTTGCTGAAGAAGGGCAACTAACTGAGATTGGAGCTGGCTATACATTCTTTTGGAGTGGAAAGGCTATTGATGATCGGCGTGAATCAGGTGTTGGATTTGCAGTCAAGAATCACCTGGTCAAGAAACTTGCAAGTTTACCTAAAGGTGTAAATGACCGCCTCATTTCTATTTGCCTTCCAATTGGTAGAGATAGGTATGCCACAGTAATCAGCTGCTATGCTCCATCAATGACAAACCCTGATGATGCAAAGGACAAGTTTTACCAGGACCTACACCAACTTGTGTCCAACACTACCAAGAGTCACAAACTAGTCCTCCTCGGTGACTTCAATGCAAGAGTAGGAAATGATCATGCCACCTGGACAGATGTTATTGGTATACATGGGGTTGGAAAATCAAATAGCAATGGTCACTTATTGCTGCAGTTTTGCACAGAGCCCCAGCTACTTATAACAAATACTGTCTTTAGGCTTCGTACAAGAAACAAAACAACCTGGATGCACCCAAGATCAAAGCATTGGCATTTAATCAGGTAAAAGATGACCGCAGAAGCAAGTACGTACCTCGATCGAGGTACGTACCTCGTTCCTAGTACGGCGTACTTGGTTTGAAGTATGCATACATAAACATTAATTTTATCAACTGTTTTGCAAATTGTGACATCATTTACTGAGATTTGGTTGGGTAAAATCGTGGAAACCCCCTTAGTTGTCATAGCCTCGATTTTGGACCATGTTTAGCGTTGCACGTGCACGAGTACGGCGGCTATCGTGTGACTTTCATTTTGTATCAGTTTGGCAAAGATAAAAACTTACTTTTTGCGGAGCATAGTTTGTCTAAATATATGAAATATAGTTTCGTGAAAATTGTATGGCATATTTGTTACTTATGGATGATAACATCACACCCCATGTCAATCCATTTGCACAACCGATATTTGCGTACTCCAATCGAAGTACGCTGTACCATGATTGTTTCAAATCTCGCTTGTTGTCCACCCGGGTCTGATTGTGAGTGTTCATATACGTGTTCAGTTGTGTTTAAAAATGAATGTTCTTTTCAAGTAGAATAACAAAGCAGCCAGGTGTTTGTTATTGAACAGAATGCCCCTTAAAACACCACAACAGCAAGTTTTCATACTTTAATTGGCCTGTTCTGTTCGAGTTTTTGAAAACTTTTGTTCTTGTTTTAATTGAATGTTAGGTTATTATTTAAGGCTTTACAGATGGAAACAAGCATCATTACATATGTAATGAACATTATCATTTTAGCATACTTAAGGTTTACCAGATATGGAATGGATTGTTCACAAAATCACGGGGTCACCGATCAGGTTGTATTGAAATTTACTATGCTTTATTACAAATACTTCCATGGCAATGTGGACAGTGGTCATAAGAATATTCCTCATCTGCAAACTTCATGACGGTGTTTATCCTACATGCTGCTAATACTGGAGTTTCTATCGGCCAAATCATATGCCTTTAACAATATATCATGCAGATCCATATTTTGTGAAGGAGTGGGGGAACAGCAATGTTTGAGTTAATTTTATTTTAGAAATAATTCTCAAGTAGCAAATTGTGCTCAAAATCACATACGTAAAATATTCGGTATTACATAATAGCATACCGAATCCCCGAATGCACGTATATTACAAATCAATTACCAGTATCACAATGAGACAGATAATGATAACAAGTATAGTAACATTATGACTGTTTGACAGCTAAAGTTATACGTATGATGTTGATGCAATAAGTGAGATACATAACTATGATATATCTAGGATAGGTTACACAAAGCAGGATAAAGCTACTTTAATAGATCATGACACAGATAGGATTAATTGATATACCTATACATGTACAGACATACATATTACAACAGCGAGTGTTGAATGACAAAACTAGAAGAAAGCATGTTCAAAAGGTGGGATGGCATTGAAAACGGAAAGGGGGGGAGGGGTTTGGAACAAAGAGCAAATCGATGTGATGTCGTTGAAATCTAATTCCGAAAGATAAAGAAGCACTGGATACCTGACCTTATCTGCGCTGGATTTAATTGAGACAGCCTCTTCCCTTCCAAGGAGGAAAGATAAGGACTTATGCGATAACGTTTACAAATTCGACTCTGCACAAAATGCGCCCCTACCTATGTTTTCATGAAAATGGAATCCAGAATAAAATATTCTCTCTGTGTCTCTGTTGTTTGGAATGGAATATATTGAAAACAATTATTTAAACTTTCAGAGATCCAAAGTGGAAACACCACACAGGTAAAATACCTATTGCATACATATCTGATGGTACTGAATGTCGCGATAGGAGAAACGAGAGGAAGAGGCTAATATGTACAAAGTCTTATGAACTTGTTCAGCGGTGTAAGGGCAATATTCTGGTTGAGTATATAGACGAAAACAATAAAAGATGGGTTTATTGTTCAGGCGAGACCTGGTACACCCCTCACAGGAATAGCTTCTTCATTGAGAGAGTTCAAACCAACTTTCAGCGGCTTGGAAGGCGGCTGCACGGACTCATCACTAACGGCTGAAGGAATGTTCAAGTCTGGATAGATTTATTCACTTCGTCAATGCATGATTGACAGAACTTAGGAGCAGTTTTTGTGTAATGGACCGATTCTTTTTTTCAACCGAATCCAACAGTTTTTCTTTGACACCAGGTTTCCAGTTTCCAAACATCCTCATTGTGAATGAAGGCTTTTAGAACCACACCGTTTTGAAAATGGCATGGCCAATAGCTGTTCAATTCTGGAATTCAGACACTGTCTCGTGAAATACATAATATTAAATATTATAATCAATGTTTAAGTACACAACACAAACCAGCAATTCTTGTGAGATTTTTTATATCACCCTCTATTAACAGAATAAATCATATTTGGTTGGAATAACTGACATTGTCACTTCAAGCCGTGCACGACGTTTTGTTGATTTATGTGTATACTACCGTCAGAGTGGGGCTATGTCACTTCATAAGTACGAGGTTTCAAATTTCTAAAACAAATTATCTTATATAAGAACACCACCAGGAAAGGTTACATTCGACCTGCGGTTCGGTCGTATGAATCATAAGTGTCATTCTTTTATCTGTATACGATCTACTATCAGACTATGGCACCAATTCAAAATTGATTTAAGTACGAACGCATCAATACGCCATTGTTTCAGAAAAAATCATTCAGCAGGGGTGTTATATTATTAGCGATAGCTCATTAATATGCCATAGAATTTTGAATAACATATAATGTATAACAAGATGATATACTGTTAAATGAGAAAACATAGACATTACCTCTGCCATGTTGGTGTGTGTACAAAATTTTAATCATGAACGTCAAAAAACATCGTTCTGCGGTCATCCCGCGACCTGTTAATTGACTTTGTTATTGTCAGAAAATCAGACAGACAAGATGTCTCGATAACCAAATGTATGTGTGGTGCAGAGTGTTGGACTGATGCAGACTTCTAAGATCTAAGATGGAGCTAAAAATACAATCAAAGAGACGTCCACAGGGGTCTAAAACAGCCAAAAAACTTGATGTGTCTAAACTAAAAGACACGTCAGTTCAAAAGAAACTCCAGGATGAAATGGAGACTAAACTGGATGACCTCCAGCTAAACTCCATGGATATCGAAGAAAGCTGGTCATCTTTCAAAAACACTGCGTATGCCACATCACAAGAAGTCCTAGGACATCCACGAAAACAACATCAAGACTGGTTTGATGATAATGACAATGACATAAAGCTGTTACTAGAAAAGAGAAAGACATCTTTAAGAAACCTTAACAACAACCCTTCAACAGCATAAAGATGCTCACCAGAAAATTTGTAGTACTATCCAACGCCGATTAAGAGAGATGGAGAACAAAATGTACCAAGACAGAGCGGCTGAAATTCAGCATTATGCAGACATTCATGACATGAAGAATTGCTATGCTGCCCTAAGGACTCTGTTTGGGCCTCAATCATCAAGCTGATCCCCGCTTCTCTCCTCTGATGGAAATACTCTCATTACAGACAAAGATGAAATTTTAAATAGATGGGCTGAACACTTCGAAAGTGTCCTAAACAATCCCTCTCAGGTAAATTCCGATGCCTTAGAAAAACTCCCACAGGTCACAACGAAACATGACCTAGATATTATACCATCTATTGCGGAAGTCGATAAAGCAATCAAACGATTATCAAGTGGAAAAGCACTTGGTTCAGATGCTATAGCTGCTGAAATCTACAAATTTGGAGGTGCAATACTTCATAGAATGCTCACAAAATTGATTCAACAAATGTTGAATCAATCTAAAATACCTCAGGAATTCAAAGATGCAAACATAGTCCATCCATCTCTGTTATCAATAGCCGGAAAAATACTTGCTCGAATTCTTCTGAACAGGCTCATTAAACACCTAGTGCTAGGGCTCTTACCAGAAAGCCATGATATTTGCAGCCAGACAACTTCAGGAGAAGTGTCAGGAACAAAATGTTGATCTGTACTTCACATTTATCGACCTCACAAAGGCCTTCGATACAGTGTGCAGAGAAGGTCTTTGGAAGATAATGTCCAAATTGGGTTACCCAGACACATTTATCTCCATAATTGGGGAGTTTCATGATGGCATGCAGGCAAGAGTACTTGATAGTGGCGAATTTTCCGACCCTTTCGATGTTTCAAACGGTGTGAAACAAGGGTGTGTGCTTGCACCTACACTCTTCAGCATGATCTTCTCAGCAATGCTGAGCCTAGCTTTCAAACCAGAAGATCCGGGTTTTGAAATCAGATATCGAACTGATGGAGATCTCTTCAATCTTCAACGTCTCAAAGCTAAAACAAAGGTCAACATCACTAAAGTAAGAGACTTCCTGTTTGCCGATGACTGTGCCCTTGCTGCACCAAATGAGAATGCAATGCAACATTGCATGGACAGTTTTGCAACATCCTGTGACAATTTTGGTTTAACCATTAGTATAAAAAAGACTGACGTGCTTTACCAACCAGCACCAGAAAAAATATGTTCTGCACCAGAAATAAATGTAAACAACCAAATGCTATCAAACACTGCTAAATTCACATACCTTGGCAGCACACTCTCTAACACAATCCATATAGATGACGAAGTACTCTCCAGGATATCCAAGGCTAGCCAAGCTTTTAGCAGACTTAGACACTCAGTATGGAATAGGAAAGGATAGAAACCAAACTTCAGGATAGGGCCCTCTTCTTTACCGAGTCCTGGACTTGCCTGTCAGGAAGAAACTCTTAAACATGAAAATGGCTTAAACATATGATTCCTGACACTGAAGTACTTGCCAGAGCCAAAATGCAAAGCATCTTTGCAATGCTCAAGAGGATCCAACTCCGCTGGGCTGGCCATGTCCTCAGAATGTCGGACAAAAGAATACCAAAACAGCTCTTATATGGCGAACTCACCACTGGTAAAAGATCGTGTGGTGGCCAGAAGAAAAGGTTCAAAGACTCCGTAAAGGTGTCTTTAAAGGAATGTAACATCAACTACACAAGCTGGGAGACAATAGCTCAGGACAGACAAGTGTGGCGTTCCGAAACCATTAAAGAAGCTGAGGCATATGAGGCTGACCGTATCATAGCTGCAGTTGCAAAAAGGTAAGCCAGGAAATCAGGACATGCAGCGATTCCAAACCTCAATGCCAACACAGGATAAAACCAGGACATCTCCGTCCTGGCTAGGATGAATGATGACTGGAAGATGGTCCTCTTCACATGTGAAGGACGAAGATAAATATAATAGAACTGAAAGTACTATAAAAACAATCACAGTGACCTAATCGTTTTTGTGCCTTTGCAATGCTAACATTGGTTAATCAGAGTAGCATAGGTAAATAATTTTACCTATGCAAGAAGACAATGGTGAATGTTAATAGACGGTATGGTAATGTACCATTTCATATTGCGTTGCCATCATTTGCACATTAGGTCCTATATATGGCGTGCAGCATTCACTGACATGAACAAATACCATAGATACTTGGAGAAAAATTCTTACACAGAATGACAAACATCAACCGCAACTGGCAAGACCCACATGCAACCGTTTAACTATAATTGCTCATCTATGTATATACATACTATTGCAATATCCAGAACAAAAATGCCATTTTCACGCAGGAGCAGATAAATCATTGTGTTATTGTTGCAGGAGATAAAATAAGCATAACGATATGATTTTTGGTTTCGTTTGTCATTGTGATTGGAGTAAAACGGAAAAAATTGATAATTGTTCACCGTCGTTGTTGTTGTCGTGTATGAAAAACGGTTAACTTACATTCCAGCTTTATGTCAATCTGAATTGCAACCTGATTTAAATGAACCCATTACATATTGGCTGCTCGCAGCACATTTTCCACAGTCTTATGTTTCCTCCGTGTTGACAACTGTTAAATGAGATCTAACAGTTGGTTGAAGAGAAACAATTCTGGAAGCTGTAGATGTACTGCAATGGCCTGTGGTGATATATCATGGCTTTTTCCTTCTCCGATGTCCCGATGTCCCGACGTTACAGCTTAGTTGGCTGTCCAATATAATCCGTGACTTTAACAGCTTGTCTATTGAGCTCACTGTGTATGTTATGTTCTGGACATAAAATACTGTGTTATATATACTTTTGAGCAGTCAGTACAAGTTTGGACAGATACTGAACATCAACCTGGGAAATTGCCATTTATCAGCGACATATGGACACTGCATTTATTTAAAGCACGCTTGGTAAAATTGTCATGACGACGGTACTAACGAAATCAGAATTTGCTACTCAAATGGTGTATGGTTGCTGACGCTGATTAAATTACGAGTTAAATATGGCATTAATAGAATACAAAAAAAGACGGTCATAATTATATAGTTTATCTATCGAGTTATTTAAATTAGTGTTATTTCTTAGATTAATTGCAATAAGCTACATCCAGAATTAACTTATAAAACTCAATAGCTCGCGTCTCTTTGTTGCATAATTTGATTTAATGTAATCAGCCATACATATGTGATGAGGCTTAACTTTTACAGCGGTGTTTGCCAACGTTAGACAGGCCCATACCAATTGTATCGCATGCTGTTTCAGGGCCAGATGAATGAATAAATAATGCCTCATGATTCAGCCAGAATACTGCAATTACAATGTCAACATTGTGGACAATGCCAGACGGTATGGAAAAGTTGTCCATATCACTGTTGTTATGATTCTTCGTGCTATTGCCACACCAGCGTATAAATCATACATCATAGAAGAACAGGTCGGTATAAACTTTGGGTCACATTCATGTGTGTATACTCAGAGGCATCCTCAATAAAGTAGTTTTGATATTAGTATGATTAGATCAAATGCCTTAAATTATAACTTCTGAAATGGAGTATTTCTTTGGAACCTAGGATAGTCTGGAGCGGACTGTTTTATCGAAGAATATTGAGCAACTACTCACGAATAGGGTACGATAGCAATCTACCACGACAACTCTGTCATGAAACGTCCGTGACATTTAAACCGGTAACCATTCTGTAACGCAACATTTCATCACCAAATACTCCCTGGAGAATGTGTATTTGCATAAACGCGACTTAACAGACGATGTTTTTGTTTAAATTAAGGATCGGTTTTTCCTCATGTAACAATAACAATTTCAGAGCAGCATGGAAGCGTCCAACCATGTATTGCTATGGCTATATATCACTTTCTTTACTCCCATCGTAAGTTCATTCCATCTATGGCTCTGTCCATCAAGCACAAACGGCGTCTATTCGGAGCAATATCGTGATTGCTTACCAAGTAGGCGAGTTTGGACACGGAAATATTTAAGCAATAACCCATATTCATTAATCCATATCTCGTCCTTATAACAGTAATTAGTTTAACCTGCCGCCATCATGATATCACGAGGATGCCCATGGCGATACATCTGTTGATGAAACAGCAACAAACATCTTTATGTGTGCTTCAACCGTATTTTATTTCAGGCATTATCTTTACAGCTATCGCTCTTTCATACCATGGCCTATTCGCTGAGTAGATATGTTGATGTAAATTCAACCAAACAAGAGTTCCGGGTCTGTTATTCGCAGTTATGAGACTGTACTTGATTGCAAATACAGCTTGAAACTTATTTTACGCAGCGTTATAAAGAGCAGTGATAGCCTCAGAATACAATATGCCTTTGCAGTTTGTTCAGTCGGAGAAGCAGTAATCTGGGAATAAGCTATTAAGAAGTCTGTGTCTTTAATGGATCTCCAAGGTTTTTGCGTGAATAAGTTACAAATGAAACATTCCAGGCATGTGACTGTCGTAGGTGATTAGTTCAATGCTTAGAAAGTATAATCCGGACGAGTAGTTTGACATGAGTTATCATCGGTAACATGATCTGATAGATATAACAACCACACGGGGATAAATGAAAGCAAACAAACAAACACAAATAACACAAATAAACAGATACTGAAATTGAATCAAGACCGTCTAGCAATTGATATGAAAAAGCGGCTCCTTTGCTCTATATCGTAATCATCGTATCCGCCAATAAACCCGCGCCTCCTCGTCGCTCTGATCTTGTGTATGTGAATCGTATTATTTGCATTCTCTCTTCGACTGGCGATGGGTGTGACTCTGCAATTGGTTATCTTACAGTACCCTAATCCCTTCTCAACCTTCCTCCACCACCGTCCCCACACACATCTAATCTCTCATCCGCTCAGCGTTTTTGTACTAGCCAGCACCCTATCCGAAATCCACGTCTTCAGACATCATATTATTCAACATCAAATACCTGTCAGGGGGTTGTGAAATGCATTCAACTGGTTGTGCTGAAATTCAAGTTTTGGCATACTATCATACAGGAGCATGTGGATATGGCATACGTTGGCGGTTGGTGTGGAACGCAACTTAAATGGGATATGCTAATTTGATATATCTGTGATATATCCACCACGATGCTGTACTCTTTGATGCGTTCTTAAAGTAAATGCCGATGAATAATGATTTTTTTTTTGTATTGAGATCTGAAATTCGTCTGTTATCAAGAATCACTTTGTCATCATATGATACATATTATATCGTTGTTGCAACACAAATACACAATGACGTCTCAGCAATATAGCGTTATATACAGCAACAATCGCATTTATTATCTATGCATTCAATGTATTAAAAGGAAACATACTCAGTTCACCACGTTTACAGCATATTGCAATAATTAGCTTATGAAATTTAACAAGGTCCCTGCCAATGATAACTGAAACTAATTCAATCCAAGATATACATATGTAAGATATAATCATGGTTTGTGTAGCCATACCATTTCACTAAAGCCTCAGTAGACATATCAACTAAAAACATTTCACAAGGACAAGCACTAAATGTAAAAATTCCAGGTCAGTGTTATTTGGAATCATACGCAAAACACAATAAGACATGGTGAATGATACTGAAATAGATTTGGAAGCCCTGTTCAAGGTAACTGTTGGTAGACAGAGTAACAGAGAAACGCTCTTATTGCTGCAGTAACCCACCGTTTTAATTACAAACACAAAAAGGATGAGTACCTGACACTACGGTAGGCAAGCATTAGATTCATGTTTGATTTAAAGGAAATTCGTTGATTGATTTAAGTCATTGTCGAAGACTGAATTCCTTGAAATGATTTTAATCATCTGAACGCAATGGATCCATAAATAACACTTATTGAAGCCATTATTGGACTTTGACAACGAATCAAGTATATCGCTCTAACATTTGAAGGGAATATGCTCACTTTGAGAACAGAAAATGCCCTTTGATTATCGTCGAGCAGCATGCCCTATGCATATAGAATCAGACTCACAAACATTCATTGGCGTCATTTTGGTATTTACAGCTCAACCTAAAGGCGCTTTACTTTCATCAGATGGTCCTTTTCAAAGTGATTCTCCATGCGTGGTATATCAATATCTGACGCGTGTTTGCGATGACATCATACGGATGGGCGGCTACTGGAAATATGGATCAATGTCTTGATACTATTTCAATCATTCAATAATAAACATATATTTTTATATAGCGCAACGTTATGCGCTGCATAGTTCGTAATACGTTTCACTAAAGCGGACACAATAACAGTAACACCGTGTGTGTGTGCACGTGCGTGAGCATGTGTGTGTGTGCACGCGTGCGCACGCGAATGAGTGTTTGTGGGTGTACGTGTCTGTGTGTGTGTCTGTGTGTATCTTTGTGTATGTGCGCGTTTTTGTGTGCTTATGTGTTTGTGTGTGTGTTTGTGTGTGTGTTTGTATGTGTGTGTGATTGAATATGTGATTGTGTGTGTGTGTGTGTGTGTGTGTGTGTGTGTGTGTGTGTGTGTGTGTGTGTGTGTGTGTGTGTGTGTGTGTGTGTGTGTGTGTGTGTGTGTGTGTGTGTGTGTGTGTGTGTGTGTGTGTGTGTGCTGTCGTAACGCCTCCTACATGGGAGTAAGGATGTGGGGTGATATATTCCTTTTGTGAAAGTACCCGTTGAATGGGCAATGGCTGTTAAAATGCATATTTACCCCTACACATAGTGAATGAATTGGTATGAATAAGCATATTTGCACACGCGTGCAACCGGCAATAAGCAGATCCCTTTACGACTCTCATATGTGTATTTTGGTCATGAATCATTCAGTGTGAACCAATAGTATGGTGCCGCTGTCAGACGGCACACATGTCCGGGTGTGCTGCAGCAGGTTTTGGCCTCGCAGGTTGCATGGGCCATACAGCGAACTTTAGAGAGGCAAGACTTTATTTACAACACGATATGCGGTAAGGACCATCTTTCGCGCATTTTCCATGAGTTTTCCCACTCACTTGTCTCTCAGCCTGCCGCAGAAGGCCTCATTGGGGCTCTGCATGCAGCATCCAGCTGCCCATGTTTTCCTAAGAGTAGACGCACTTATGTAGAAGTAGGTCTCGCGTATCTCTAATAGCTAGTATCTGGAATGCTTCTGGTTGATTGCCAGATATACCAGCAGAAACTGAGCGCTTAAGGGTGGGTAGGGGTAGTGCAGGATCCATCTTTTACGTTCTCTAGTGTCGAATGGGATGGTTGGAACAGCCTTTTATCTTATTTAACCCCAATCCAGGTAGAACCGTAGTCGTGTCTTGTTGCTGCCAGCCTATTCAGTGATAATTCCGTATTGCTGTCCTCCGTGATACTCGCGTTGATCCCAGTGTCTTCCGGGCTCTTCCATGTTTATTCCCGGATCCTCCATGTTTCTGTCGAACATGTTATTGCTGTGTCCTCCGTAATGTTGCCTGAGTCTTCCCAATGACTTTTGTGGGATGTACCGCGTTGCCACCAAGGCATCCGTGTCAACTCCGTATTGCCTCCGTGTTTGTCCATTACGTAATCAGGTCCGTGTTCACTACAGAAATGTAACACGGATGGTGCCGCCCGAATGCTCCGGAGTTTTCCAGGGACTACTCCTGCAATGTGAGACAGGGGCATTAGCCTTTTTGATTTTGGAAATTGGTGTACAGGCGTTGACCCTGTTAACACCCCTGTCTCACATTGCCAGAGAATTCCCCGGAAAACCCAGGAGAAGCAACCTGGTGCGCTCTGTGCTGTAGTTGGAGGGGACGGGGGTTTTTTGCTTTGAAGAAGGGCTTCCCAGAAGCGTTTTTCTGCTGCTGGGTCCATGCAAGATGCATTGCACCACACATTGGACAGGCTCCAATTGAAGCATATCAGCTAGCCAGTGGTCAGTAACGTTATCCAAGGGATCGATGGTCGGATTAGAACAGGTTTGTCGTTGTGTGAGATATTTACACATGCTGCTACGTCACAATCCAATGCACCAGGTTGCATAAATATATATTGGGCTTCTCTCAGTACCATTAACATAGGTCCGTGTGGAGTGGCTTCGCCCAGTGCTGAAAAGGGCTATGGGCTCCCGCAGCAAGTGTTCCAGCATCTCAGGTTCCTTAATTTGCCCAAAAGGTGAGAGCTCTCTGCTCATGCCCCTATTATACATACTACTCTGCCCTGTCGCTCACCATACACTCAAAATATTATCTGACATTCGGATATGTACACACTCAAAGCCTGCATACTGATCATCCCGACACATTACACAAACGAGGCACGCCATGATGGCAAGATACACAAATTCAAGCTTGACAGCGATATTCCATGCAACCCCGTTATTGGATGAGTCATAAACTTGGCTGTTACGAGTATGCGGAAACCTCGAGATCCCGACGCTAATGGCGGTAGAGGTACAAATGTATTTATTTATTTACTTCAACTATTACACTAACGCATGTTATTGTCCCGGGTCCAACGCATTGTTTGTTCTGCATCCATTAATTTCTGCATTCTAAGAGGATAATTTACTACTAGTTACACACGTCACAATTATGTGGCATACTTAACCTTAAAGCTGCTACACGAATCTTTCCACTGGCCGTTGATGCTCTGATATCCGTGTGTCTTATATTTCCTATATGTATTCACAGTTACGTGCCAAGATAGATCAATTGATCACTGTGGGTAGGTTATTGTAGTTAACGGGAACTGCTGGTATATGTAAAGCTATTGGAGCTATGTTTGCTTTGAAATGCATTAAATAATGTTGCCGCAAAAATTTATTTCACAGTTACAGTTCTAAGCGGATTGTGTAGCCGACAGGACTTAATCTACTGAGCTAAATTGCCATGCAATCGAGCATACAGCGCTTGCCGAATTATTCCGTGAGCCATGCACTTGGTGACGTGTGTAGGTTGTAAGATAAACAGGTCATCGCAAATGGTGGCAGCGATGCTAATTGTGATTATTGTTAGGTTATGAGGAATCCACTTAAGCAGCAAAAGAAACGTGTTAACCACAATGAGTTTATGAAATGCTCTATGGGCCTAGCATGACATGGATTAACCGCACAATGATCGTTATGGTAATTGCTTATGCCGTGATGGGTCGCCTTCTAATGCAGATATGATTCCAGACTGGTGCCCCACGCTGCTTTCGTGTGATGCATTAGAGGCACCAAAGACAATTTTCTCATGAATATATGTCCCTAGGATATTGTTGATGGCCGTTGATATCATGTTCCGTCCATAAGTCGAAAAAAGGACAACGAACACATATGTTTAAAGTTGCTATGAAGAAAGCCTTCTTTGTGTTAGGAGTAGCAGCGCCATATTTGAAAACAATCATGATGATCAGACAACAGCAACAACTTCCGAGGATCATAGGTGCCTAGTCACGATGGCAATTAGCAGACGGAGTTAATCACCAATGACTATGGCAAATATAGAAGTAGTAATAAATGTCACACAATACCAAGTGAAAAACATAACAAAGAACGCTATAACTAGGTCACGAGTGATTTCAAAAGTCGTTTTTTTGCCAAGTTTCTTTAGTTTCTCATTAATATACCGACATAGCATAAGCCTTATTAACCAACATGACGGAAAAAAGCCTCAATGACTTTAGTCAAATAATAGTAACGCTGAGCGAGGAGACATTAAGTATTCATTGCTTTTGTGCTAACAAGATATTTATCAACACTTCCGACATTTGCTCAATATTCTCGTATTCATGGAAGTCACTTGAATATATGAATCCCCATTAGTAAGATGCCCCTTTGATAAGCTCATAGCCCTGACGAATATAATGCAATAATGTCCACAAAAGCGACCATACCTGCTACTTCCAATACGGGTGACGTTGGCATTGATTATGTGATAATAACATTTGAAAACGTATTTTGGCCGTAAGCAGGGTCTGTTCTGTCTTGTTGATTCTGGAAGTAGGTGCAGTCAAATAATGATTATTCCTGAGGTGACAAAATAAGGTTTATAAGCTAACGCTGAATACACCAATCAAGTAATTAGTGTTTTAGTCACAACATATACCGCAATCATATCATTTGGAATCTATTTTTATTACAGATAATAATCGGCCACCCGAAAGTATTAGCTCTTAAACATGGGATTATCTATATCTCACCCTGTCAAACTTTCTCCATTGTACCATTGAATGGACAGTGAAGAGAATTTTTGCTGTGTGAAGGGGCAATAATCATATTGTGTTCGTAGACTTAATATCTTGAATACGAGATGGCAGTATTAAGCATTAACATTAAACGTCTAGCTACCAACCAATCACATGATCCATCAACAACTTCAACAATGCATTGTCGTGCAATGTACACGAAGTTATATTTATCCAGTAAATACGACGCCGCATCAATCAAAGGAAAAATTATTGCTTGCAAGGGGTGCACTGTATTTGTCGTTAAACATAATCAACGTGATGTTTTTTTAATCGACACAAAACACACGCCCAAAGCATCCATTAAACACGGATATAACGTCGCAACTGCTACCGTTAGTATGTCCAGCATAAAATATAGGACATTAGATATATTTTATGTGTACAGGCGTCCGCAGAGGGGGTTATGAAGCAAAGCCAATATTTGAACCATTACACGTTATTATAAATAATTGAATTACCTGAATATGAGGTCAGGAAAATTCCATACACTGGTCATCCTCATTTAATATAGCCGGGAGATATATAGATATATAGAGATAGAGATATAGAGATATATAGAGAGAGAGAGATAGAGATAGAGAGAGATAGATAGATATATATATATATATATATATATATATATAGATATATATATATAGATATATATAGATATATATATATATATATATATATATATATATATATATATATATATATATATATATATATATGCATGATATACATATATATACATATTTCTAATATATATATATATATATCTATATATATGTATATATATGTATATATACATATATTTATATATGTATATATATATATATGTGTGTGTGTGTATATATATAAATATATATATATATATATATATATATATATATGTATATATACATATATATATATAAATATATATATATATATATTTATATATATATATAAATATATTGGTATACATCTGTGTGTGTGTACACAAAATCTTCCATACCTGTTAAATTTCCACGTTTGAGCTGACGTTCTGAAGAACTATGTCGTTATCTTATGATATCATTAGGAATATTCGGAATGAGGCAAATTATTATGGTTTTTTTGGAAATATTTCACCCAGGATGCGAGCAATGAATGCCTCGCTGTGTTATATGAGGGACGCTGTTCAACCGATGTTATATTTAGCGTGCCACTTTCTGAAAAGTTTTGTCAGTTTAGGGCGAGTAGTTCTGAGCTTAATCTGATGCTCTCTGGAAATGGTTTCTAACGCATAAAAATACCCCCAATTTTTATGTGTGGACTAATGCAGGGATGTCGTCATTAATGACATACCGCTATATCCATAAATGTCAAGATGTTAACATTTATATCCTAGCAGCATTTTTATAATTGTCCCTTTTTTCAGATCGATAATTAACAGATGAAACGCCATTAATCCTCTACAGGCGTTTGTGTTATCAGAGCGGCTGTATTGACAATTTACATCTGCATTTTGACGAACTAATTTTGTAGCTGACAATACGAGGTTGTTTTATTGTTGTTCAATGATATCGTTCGGGAATAGGACATGCGGGTCAATAGAGCATTGATTACTACCATAATGATAGTCTTAGTACCTATTATCATGCGCATCGTGATGAGATTTCAGCATCGACTTATATTATTAATACGCATTAGCAGATAAACTTATGCCTTATTGTTGCACAAGTCACCATGGGCAACATAAAAATACGAATAACTGATGGTGTTTATATGCATCCTAACCTCATGAAACCGTCTATATTAGGGCATTATTTGCTGATTTCACACCTCAAATTGGGTCATTTGTAACTATTGCTATTTACACCAACAGCAAAACTGTGCTACAACAGGCACACTTACCCAAACACGCTTAAAACAAAATGGAAACGTATACCAAAACAATTCCCGGATAAATAAATAAAGAGCTTGTATCAATTTATCTTTAAACCCCAAAACCAACAGCTTTCCCCCCCAAAAATGGTGCCATTTGAGCCCCAATGGTATACGCTCGTATTGTGACAAGCCTATAATATACGGTACCTATAATATGTTCGACAAACCGTTCTCTTTTGCAGAAACTACTCAATCTGTATATTATCCGAGCACAAAACCCAGCGAAACACAGTGACGAGCAAGATGATCAATTGATACGTATACTGGGTGACCTCTTCCGTGAACACACGAAGGGATTATTGTAATACAGTACCAACAACGGTGTCCTCAGTTTATATACCTGGAGCGGTAGGTTAAGTTGATTACGATATCCAGATACGCATATAACTGATATTGAGCTGCATCCGTAACAATATAGGAATATAATGTTTCGAATCTGTTTCAAATAAGATATATTTTGGCTCATTACATTGGTGATGGCAAGGGCGTTACGGGTAAAACCAAAAAGCTTCACATCTGTTGATTATATGGGGGTTGTGGTTGCCCTGCAATAATGAATGGTGAAATGATGTTAATTTGAGCCCATCTGTTCTACTCAATCAGCATATAGAAGACAAGGGTTGTCACTCAAAGCGACAATATATCAGCCTACGGCATACCGCAAAAGAAGTTTTAAGCGGAATGGGACAAATAGCATATGTAATCGTATAATGTTGCTCATATAACATACTAGGA
>CM067358.1:23492674-23500054 GCA_034190875.2 Urechis unicinctus | reverse complement strand
AAGATTCGGGTTCATATACATTAACGCAATGGTGACCTTTCTTACATATATCATTGTCTTTGAATGCCGATACCAATGAAGCAAACCGACAAACATTTGGCCAACGTTTAATCTTGTAATTTATTGTGGATATCGGTCACTCTTTAAGACGGCACGAAGCATAGTCTTCCAGTGGAATTCCGTATTCAGGTTTTTACTCGATTGAAATCAATAGCCATTAAATGCTGGACGAAGTTAACTGTAATGGTTTTATTCGTTTGCGTATGGTACTGTGGTTTTTGTTAGTTTTCTGAATTGGAGAATTTATCTGACCATTTTTTCTATCATTTTTCCTGAATGATCGAAAAATAATATGAATACTATCCGACGTAGTTATCTATTCATCGCCTTGTTTCTTTAATAAATTCAACCGAGTGACGTTACTCAGTCTCATTGTTATCCTCAGTTTTAATAACCATTGTAGCTTGAGTAGTTACAGTTTCGACATAGGATGTCACATGATTTAAGGGCCACCCTTTTTGTGAAAGTCAGCTGACTGACAATGTCGATTGATGTAATAGATTGGTTTCTCCAGTGTCTAATGTCGGTACTCGGTTAACTATAAAAAGATTCATTACTGCTCATTTCATATATTATATTAGTCGGTGCTTTGTTCATCCAACATTTTGCTTTTGAAAGGCTGTACCAAATAAATAATTATGCTATATTTGCATGATATGCGTATTATGTTCTTGTAATCTCTAGCTTGTCATAGATTTGCGAGCTTGTCATAGTTCCACAGCGGTCTAGTTTTGTCGATGATATTGAAAGCTCAGTCTGCATCTGTGTGTCTCGCAGATTGCTGTTTCTGTGATATTCAGAGAGGGATTTGCGGTGTTCATAAATCATAGAATCTTATCTAAAAAGCCCCCAACCATGATTATGTCCATATGTTAACATACTGCTGTGAATGGATATGCACAAATGCTCTTGGTCTTTTGTTTAGTTTCAGTATCTCGATTTTGTAAGAAACTTGTGGTGCTTGTGCTACAAGGAACAGCTAATCATTGTGGGGTTCATCTGAGCCCCAAATATTTACAGTATGTTAACAAAACGAGCAAAGTTGTGGGCTTGTGGGTTTTAGATCTTGCAGTCTTATGTGAATATATGTATGCTGTGTCGTTCCTAAGATACTTAGAATACATGTTACATATATCACTGACTTTTAATTTCCAGAATTCAAAAATGCCATTTCTTGTTTTATGTGATATGAATGCCGAGTTATAGTGCTTTAACTTACTTTGTTTGCAATGATTGGGGATTCTAGAGTATATTTACTGCACACTTTGTTAATAGCCAGTACGATTCCCGTGTTTTAAAACAAGCTTCACAGACTGGTTTCTTGTTAGACACAAATAGACGCGTGCCATGTTGGAGCGATAATACCATATAATGATAGCATTGCAGATGCAAAATTGCATATAACAGTTCGCTACTCGAAAAAGTCAATATACAATATATGATTTGTTGTTACAAGCTCCAAGAAAGGGCTGCAATCGAGTACGTTTTCCAAAAAAAACAACTCACATACGCAATAGGATTTACTCGCAATGGCCAAAATAAAACCCCGCTAGCATAACACAGTGGTAGGCTGTCCAATTAGCTACGATCAAAACCACAAATGCTGTTCATGGCCAAATCAAAACCCCGCTAACATAACACAGTGGTAGGCTGTCCAATTACCTGCGATCAAAACCACAAATGCTGTTCATGTTGAAAACCATCCTAGGAGCGGCCTTAATGAAAAATTATTTTTAGTTGTTTCTATTGTAGTATAGACTACAGTTGTTTGAGAAATGAAAGCCAATACAAAGTGTTTGAATTGCTGCATAGTTGTAAAAGCCAAGCTTCTGGCTCTGTTTCTGTGTTTGACACAGCGTTACAGCTCTAATATCATCAGTCACAACCAAGGGCAACATTTAAAAAGGCAAAGCAGCACCACAGTCCTCAGAGGGTTGTTTGAGCTTTTTATATACACAGAATAAATACTTCCCTGACCGAGTGGTCACTCAATGATAAGTATTCTTAGCCACATCAAACAATTGCGAGAGAGTATTGTCAACATCTGCCCTCTTGAGCTTGTCACTACAAGGTTAGCATCATGTTGTCAACAGCACAAGAGAATATCTGAGTAGCAAACGCAGGAGATTCGAGAGACATTGATGGCAAAGGAGCGCTCCTAAACAGAGGGCCTTTTGACAGAGAGTAATCAAAGTTTTGGATCAAAATATTGACAAGACCCAATGACGAATCACATTCGGCAAGCTCACTAGACTCCGGCGTAATATGAATAACGAGATATCGTATCGCCTGATATGCACTAATGAATAGTATTACAGTGTTGAGGGGTGCGATTATGTCTATCATATACCGTACAAAACCATTCTGATATTTTGTTCGATTCAAACACGCCGGCAAGGTCATTGAATGCAACAACTGAATAGCTAAACTAAATTCCACACTGCCTGCTCTGTCCAGAATTTGTTTCCATATATACGGAAACATGCATTGACCAATAGTTAAGGACAGCCAGACACATAAAGCAATACACATAAACATATCTACATATGCAACTTTATATGAATAAATACATATGTGTATATGTACATATATAAACATATATATGTAAATATATATAAATATATTTATATATATACATATATATATATATATATATTTGTATATATATATATATATATATATATATATATATATATATATATATATATATAGATAGATATATATATACATCTGCATCCAAGGCAATGCTCTAAAGCGTTCTCGCAATAGCAAAAGTTTCGGCATCTTGATAAAATTGGTATTTATAATGTAAGCAAGACTGATTGCTACTTGGCTTGGGAACGGGAGTTTTTTTATGATGGTGGTGCATTAATCATTGCAAACTAATACGTTTTTTCTTTTAAATCAGTAATATCGTCCGGCCTCATCCTCTTTTGCCTTCATATATACATGACTCCAAATGCTTGTTACCGTTTGACGATAACCTTATACCACTTCGCTTCCTCTCTCATTTTTTATTCCATCATTACAGTTGTGCTTACTACCATTCTCTGCTTCATAACTCCCGTGACCAACCACAAAATGAAAAATAATGGTGTGCCGTGTACGAACTTTCATGAAAGTGTGTTCTCGTTTGCAATTATTTATGTAATTCAATGATATAGCACATTCTGTTCGCATTTCTATGTATGACTATATACATCACACCAATAGATTTATGACAACTGGGCAAATACCTAGAGTCGGTCCTTCCACTTTAGCAGGAATTGATACATACAAATAACATTAATATAGACACTGATGATCTCTTTGATCTGCAAGTTCATAGCCAAAGATTTAAATGGATCCTGTTGACTATGCCTAGTGAGCGTTCCTCTGTAAGATTTGTCATCACATCGCCGCCACAACACATATAAGTGAGGTGAGAACACTATCATTACAACCACTGTAGCCTCCTTACCCAGACAGTCCCAAACATCAAGGCATTCAATCTAACATATTGGATATTTCATCAGCGTTTTGGAAGACATGTGAAATGCCCAATGTACAATAGTGCACAACAATTATATTCCTCTCCACGTTTGTCTATCTTTGTATTTGCGAAAGTATACCAATGACCGTTCGTCCAAACAAGCGTCACTACGTGAGACAACAGGTTTACCAAGCATATTTCGCAGTCAAATGTAAATAGACTGTCGTTTTAATTGGCAACAAAGATAGTCCATGGCATTCTTAAACTGTCTGTTTATTACTTATTCAATGCAACCGTTCTAAACTAAGAGGAATATTCCGTTATATAAATTCAATATTACATATCATCTGACTTAATCGTAGTTATGTAGAACACCGCTGGGATACTTCTGCATGCATGCATAAAAAAACACCAAAAAACCCGTATCACGTTTTATGACAGAGAAGGCATCGCTGCTCTATATCAGCAAACGCGCAAACTGTTAGGCCTGTCATTGAGTTGACATGTAATGTGGAAGCCAAAAAGCATTTATCTCTGCACGTGTGAGATAGTCATGATTACCAAATATTGACACGCTCTGTGGCTCTGACAGGAGATACTGTGGCCGCTAATGAAATGGAAACCTGCCAACCAACAGCAAACATAATTTTTTATCATGCATTGCTGTCATCCATTGTCGGCTAACTCAATTAGACATAACAAACATATTTATTGGTGGTCTTGAGGGCAACTTCAATATGACGCTGAACTCTTTGTGCGATTTTTGTTTCAGCCAAGCATTTCTATGTCGGTAAGTTTTTCTGAGACGTAGCAAAACAATTTCTCCTAGAGAGAATAAATGTGTTTTCCCTACGCAATTTTATCCGACAAATGCGATATTTGCCAACACTGCGCTGTACTTGATCTTCTCAGATGACATGTGGTTGTTACTTTCTGTCTCTGTATTTGTTGCCTGATTTGTATTGTATTATGTGACGGTATGCATATTTGAGCTAACAGTACCTAATAAAACAGTATTTCAACGCTCCAACAACATTGATGTGAAGTAGCGGGTATACGTGGTTGAATTGCCGTAAAAACTGAAACAGGATCACTGACATGCAAGTCTATACTACAATATAAAACCCTAAACCTATCATTCATCCCTTTCTAGGGTTTGATGGCCAACAGGAAAGCACATCAAACCTAACTTAATGAGCTTTAATTTTGTCAAATGTACCATTACCACCGAAATACCAAAAACAGCTCTGTTTCGCAGCAATATGCATGTTGTTCCATTGATCTGAAATGGCGTAAAGCAGCATGGCGCATATAAACTTTGATGCATATAAACAGAAACTACTCGCGAGTTGACAGCTTTATGACAGCAATATCAAGGATACTGCAAGAAGCAAAATTAATGTTTGAAGTGTACGAAGGAAGATAACCAAAATAATGCTAGATTACCTTGTTGGCTCAAGTAAATTACTTAAGATAATTAGTGTTGTTATGCTTCTGTTTATATCGAATAATTGCAGGGATTCTGTTGAGTAATCATTGGATGGATGCTGTCGACATATTGCTTACTTTATCAAAACTGTGAATTGACGAATTTATATTTAGCGAGCTTGCATTTTGTACCCTGTAGTATTGGGAATCGAACCACTGTGAACAAATACGATTGCATAAACAAAACGTTGCATGATGAGAACAAAAACGAACAGAATTTATACCGTTCAACTTGATAGCCATAGCTGTACAGTGATTCATCTGTCCCCTTTTCACGGTCGCGTGTAATGTATGCTGTCAGCCAATTCTAATCAATGTTCAATCGTGTAAATACTGGTGTGTGTTACCAGCTGTCTCAACATACATTCTATGGTGCTGAACATTTGAACAGCTCACAAAGTACACCATGAAATATTGACGTTGCCTGTATTGTTTACATGACCAATCGTTGTTGATGTAATGTTTCATCATAAAACACATCAAAGGACACTTCCTACGATATTTCCGACAACAATAAATTCATTAGTGACGTAAATGAAGGGATAATGATTTTCAATTTTGACATGCGATGGATTCTCTATAAAACCCTCATCACGCCCATAAATTAGTTTGCATTCAATATCATATAATCAGATGGCTACAGTAACACAGAATAACAGCATTTTTGTTTTAGCTATAACAGTTAAATATATATTTATATTTTTATTATTTTTGTGTGATTTTCTGTTGTATTCCTGGGATGTGCCATCTGATAACAATATATATATATATATATATATATATATATATATATATATATATATATATATATATAATATATATATATATATATATATATATATATATATATATATATATATATATATATATATATATATATATATTAATTATCATTAAAACCATCCAGCGTGAGTTGCCCTTTGTCTATTGCGATTTTATCATTTTCAAACAGAGGCAAGCTGGTTGTCGAGAGCCAGTCTCATCGTTACGTAAAATACCTCACAGTTGCCGCTCTCCCCCATCCCGCTGTTATTCAGCAAAGGTCCCTAGCCACGCAAATGGGTTGTGGTAACAGCTACCAGTAGCATATTTATCTCATATTTGATAAATAAGGCTTGCACCGTACTCAAGCAGCCACGTTGGATTCAGAACATTTTAAGCAGCTAGGTCTGCGGGGGCCTACAAACGCTGTGAGCACGAGTCTCAGCATTTGATCGCATAGTAGCATAAAGCAGACATCACAATATATGGGAATGCTGTCTTCAAGTTTTATTCAACAATGAATCGCTCTCAAGTGTCATAACAAAAACGCAGGGAAGCAATAGTCCGACAGTGCAAGATAAATACTGCTTTTATTATATAATACTTATGATTACATGGGTGGAGTTTATATAGTACAAGTATTCCATGCTCGATGCAAGCATGTCATAAAAACAAACGGCAATATCATGGTTGAGACGAATAAAGGCTGTATGCTAGTGAATTGTTCCTGAGGACCATTGCCAGTTCTGCTGATATAATTGCTACACAAAACTATATGATGTCCTATTATCTGGTGCAAATAAAGGATACAGGGGTCCAAGCAAACAAAAGGCTTCCCTGATGTCGATTGAGACTAGATATGTTCGGAAGGTGCCATGATGAAGGTCAAAGATAAGCAATGCTATATCCCGCACACCATTAATGGAAGTCGCATAAAGAGCAATATTTTAAGAGAATAGCGGCTTTTGTGCACCGATGAATTTAACGCTGTTGGTCCGAACACATCAGTTAGACGATTTCTATTAGCTTCAGGTATGCGTTTATACCAGACACATCGATGCTATTTATCAGTGTTCGCATGTCAACACAATGAAGTACACGTTGCATTGTTCCAGTTTACAATAGACACAATTACAGGAGCTCACAGAACTCGAAAATTTTCTAAACATGATTCAAAGAAGAAACATTAACAACGTCAGAATTCACAATGGTCTAGAACTAGAACCAGCCGTTTCCTCACTATATGCCGACAGCTGTGGACTACATGACTGATCGCATGTTAGAGCATCTAATACTACCACGAACATTAATTAATCAATCTGAGCACTTTGATGCAACTAGTTTATCATTTCATGACTCTTGATGTTGAAATTTGGTTAAACTTGTTTTATGTGATGGAGGTGTCAAGTTATGACATGAATATAAGGACTACATATGTCCCACATGCTTCTATAAATGAATTCCACTTGGAAAATGTTCTGATGTGAGTGACCTGTATCGACTTTTGCATTAAAGAATATTACCTGCCTGATTTACATCCACCATAAGGTTTACTAAATCTGTCAGCAATGTGAAGAAATACAAAGGTTAGCAGAAGC
>CM067358.1:23445174-23487674 GCA_034190875.2 Urechis unicinctus | reverse complement strand
TTCAGAATGATTTACATGAATGCATCGTCACAAAAGACAAACACGCATATACCTTAATGATATTTAAAAGATTACACCACACACGCTGACTACAACAATGGGGACCTCACATTTTAAGGTAAATTTGGGTTCGAATGGTTGAGAATATATACTCAAATATCCTAAATCACAATTGTGTGTTTGCTCGTGCCTCGAGTTTTTTCGATGCAATTCAAGGGCTTAATGGCATTCATGGATCATGTAGTTGCTAACCAGGAAGCAGCTTGAAGGTTACTGCGATAAATTACCAGAGGGCAGCATATAATTGTGACCCAATTCAATGATCACTGAGAGACAATATACATTTACGATTACAAACATCTACCAAAACACAACTGTGCAACGAGTTTTGATGTAACGAACCAAAGGCAACAATAGCATTACAATTTGGTAAAATGTTGACTTATAATAGTGGTAGTTGCAGGTATACAAGATAGCCACTCTAACTAATTGTGGTTAAGGCTCTAGCCTTCGATTTACATCTTACACGCGGACGGTGAATACCGATTCTAGCTATGTGAGTTGTCATTAGCGCTATAAGTGATCATTGTGAGTAAATGATACGTTACGTCCATAATCATTAGTTGCATCAGACAAGACATATTATATAATTTAACCTTTCCATAAGGCTTTCAGAATATTTGTTACGCATAAAGCCAAAACAGCATTACTTTGAGCATAAGCATTGATCAGTGTAATGGTGGCACGATATATCCGACTTCAATGTTAATGGTGCCAAGCTATTGTAGTCAGGAGAACAGATAAGGCGCCATTATATATTTATAAAGGTGATTTTCGTTTTCAGTCGCAGACAAAAAGACACCACAGAATCTTGGCATCAATACAATTTCTAGTTATGGCTAACGAACTTGAATGATAAACAATTAATTACAAAACTACATGGGATAAAAAAAAGCAAGGAGAACATCAGAATAAAATGCATTTCTGCTAATGATTGACGACACATCAAAAGCCAACATTGAAGAGTACATTTATCGTGCTGATTATGGCATGGTCACATGTTACAATGACGGATAGTTCCATACACAATTAATATTGGAGTGCCAACAGGAGTTCCCTTGGAAAGTTGACATGCAGCCCATATTATAGCTCTTTTGAACAAACACATCATTACTTATTTATATTTATGGTAACATTGCGTTGCAATACAAGACAACTTCACGATATGATGTGAATGCACGTACAAATTGTGCAGAAGGCACGAGCTTGTAATATTGTTTCCTCTGTGGACTTAGTCTTCTCTATCGCATTGCACTAATTGTGTAACATGTTTGCTTCTATTGCTATGTACAATGTGAAACTATTTGTATTCTCATTCTCATTGCAGGCATAAATGTACAAATCAGCTTCAGCCAAATCAACAATAATGAGGTCCAACACGATAATATTGAGCCACCGGGTCAGGGTTTATAATTTCACCAAATTATGTTTTAAGAAGATTTAATTAATTCAACAACTGCACGATTTAATAACGGCACATAAATATGTAAAATATTTTAAGCTTTGATATATTTTCTAATATACAGCTATGTGTCCATTTTATATATTAGAATGTCTTCTGTTTGTAAACTTTCAACGAACCATTTAAAATCTTCGAATCATATAGTTGCAGCACAGTTATCAAGGACCAATTACCTTTGTTAAGAGGATGAATTTTCCAAATCTTTCAATTGTTAATCACTCAGGTGGCATTGATCGGCATTTCCATGAAATCGTATCAAGTTGATTCGAGGAAGGTGCGCTTCATAAGGCGCATCTTCATTTAATGTAAGCAGGTCGTAGGTAGTGTAAAGTAAACACTAAGCAAGAGGAAATTTCATTTGCAACAGAAGCAGAGATCTTCCCCCGCATTTATTTAACGGAAGAATGTTTGGAAAGCAACAAAACAGATTTGCTGAAGACTCAATAATGCTTTATTGCACAGAACGTATTTATATGTAGCAACGTCAACAAAGACATAGCATATAATAGATATTGTTCAACCTGTTTCATGTATTGTAAAACATTAAGCCTGTATATTTATAAACGTGGAAAGAATGAACGTCAATTATTATCTCATTTGTGTGATCTGTACATGAGATATATTGTTGTGATGAAGTTGCCTCTCTCCACCAGGATGCCGGAGTGAAGTATTGATAAACAAGATTCTTCCGCTACGTAGAAGGCGAGATGTGGTTCGTTTGAGCACAACTACGCCGTGTTTATTTATGCGATGCGGTTGATGAATGGCAGGTGCATATGTTTCCTGGTATTTTTTGCAAAATCGTCGACGAGATGCTCGGTGAAATCTGCCTGCGGGTTTTATGCGGCATATAATTGCAAATGAGACAAACACAAACACAACTAATGGCATAGAACGGCCCCGAGGTGGCTTGCTTACAACAAGAAGCTCATAAACACGACAATAATGTGGTAATTCGGTCCTTACGATGAAACAATATATGACAATATTGTCCAATTGCAATCCTCATACAAACTGACTGCTAAGCAAACTCCCCTTTAATGCATGTCACAATATTTCGAATTGCGCAAAGCATTGATAATGAAGACATGTTGCCCTTCAACGATAACTCATTTGGAAACTAGACTCTTTGATCGGTCATTTTATATTGTATGGTCTATTTGCTCTGTATAACAATTGTAAACGTTGCAATAACAGCTGTAACATCAGCAAATGAAGGCAACATCTTCACTTGAACGCATAATGCTGCATAAAAGCATAATTTACATGTTGACGATACTCAAAAATTTACCTGCATATATTGATTTCACTTCATCGAGATCATGAACAAAGCAATTGCGTGTAAGTCTCTGTCTATGAAGAAAACGTGACTTTTCACCACAAACACTTGTAATGGTCAAAAAGACAATGTGCAGTTGCATCTGTGCGCTTGATTCAACATCAAAATCGCAGCAACTGTCGGAATGATCCAATCAATTCATACATTCAGCTTCGCTGTATAAACATCTTACATCAATAAATTCTTCCTACCATATTTCGAGAAACTGTTCAGAAAATGAAAAGGAATTTGCATGCATGCATGCATGTATGTATGTATGTATGTATGTATGTATGTATGTATGTATGTATGTATGTATGTATGTATGTATGTATGTATGTATGTATGTATGTATGTATGTATGTATGTATGTATGTATGTATGTATGTATGTATGTATGATGTATGTATGTATGTATGTATGTATGTATGTATGTATGTATGTATGTATGTATGTATGTATGTATGTATGTATGTATGTATGTATGTATGTATGTATGTATGTATGTATGTATGTATGTATGTATGTATGTATGTATGTATGTATGTATGTATGTATGTATGTATGTCTGTGTATGTATGTATGTATGTATGTATGTATGTATGTATGTATGTTGTATGTATGTATGTATGTATGTATGTATGTATGTATGTATGTATGTATGTATGTATGTATGTATGTATGTCTGTATGTATGTATGTATGTATGTATGTATGTATGTATGTATGTATGTATGTATGTATGTATGTATGTATGTATGTATGTATGTCTGTATGTATGTTTGTCTGTATGTATGTCTGTCTGTATGTATGTATGTATGTATGTATGTATGTATGTATGTATGTATGTATGTATGTATGTATGTATGTATGTATGTGTGTATGTATGTATGCCTGTCACGTAAGAACATCGTGTTCAGTCTTCAAGGCGAACTCAACAGTAACATGAGAGCCACTTCATACAGGTCATGATTTACATGAAAGCGAAATTAGCTTTGGATGATGACAGTACTACACTGACCTCTTGAATGTGTGTGACTTGACAACTGATTGAAGACAACCACAGTTATAGTGTAGATGGTTGGATATGACGTAAAATGGTAATCAATGCATAATGTAATCACATGCAACATACAAAGTACGTTTATCGCGACTTTTAATTATAAAGCTCATTGTACACGTCAAAGCGAAGGTCTTAATAAATCAAAGTACATCGACTTCTATGACAGCGTAAAGGAAGGGTGCATGGACATATTTTTTATGTGTTTATTACGCCCGCACGTGGCCTGGGGATTACATCTGCGATCCTTTTGCACTGTGATAACAAATATGTGACAATTTACGTCAACTTGAGTTGACGCACGCACGTTTGTGGGAATGCTACTTAGGTGAATTCAAGATTCAATTTGACAATCATAAATACGATATACACATATTTGATTTGTTATTGCTTTGATTTGTAAGGTAGCTCCTCTATGTTAATAGAAGTGGGACATGTCATCGAAACCTATAATTGCTTCCAGTGCAATCAAAACGTTGTAATCGCCATTTACACAGGTTGACTAAGACGACCATCCAGACATGGAATTTGCAAATCATTACATTGTTATGTGTGTGTTAGAATAAAAATAACAACAATTATGATGCAAACAAAAAGTGAGAGAAATAATTTGACTACCTCTGTTTTGTTTCGTGCCCTATCATAAAGTATGAAATATTCATAAATTTTGCAATATTACAACATCACCGGTAATTTTTAACATACTTTCCTTCGAAAAAGAAGATAAATGCATTTTGCATAGAATGTAGGTAGATTTACATATATTTTGATGTAGAAGGGAATGCCTAATAATGCCATATTTCATCTTACAGCTGATGTCAACATCAGAGCGGGACCGTTTGTAATCAACCCGTTTAATAGGCAAAATATACAGACCATCTGACCCTCAGAAAAATGTTATCAAAATTAAATAGATTGAACATGCAGTTAGAAGATGGAATTCTCTTTGAATTCTGGATACTTCGCTAAAATTATGCAAAGTGCATAATGGATTGAGATATTTAGTTGATGCTGTCTATTACTGCCATAAATGACAGTATCATGTCAATGGAGAATGTGTAACACGTAAGGTCGAGCTCATAAAAATACCCCATAAACATTTACATTAACACCCGTTAATATGAACAATTTTTGGCAATGCCATCATTATAATGTGGCTGGAATAAAACAATACGGAGTATAATATGATCATCCCATTAACGACCGTAACTTACTAATTTCAACTAAACAATTGCACCCATTAGATATTCCCCAACACCAACACCCGATAACATACACTCTAACAAATACAACCTAGAACATACACCCCATTGATCATATCTTCGCACGGTCATATATTACATCTGAATGGGTAATTTATATAAGTTGTACCTATACGACTTGGACCAAGACACATACCAACAGTAACTAAAGCAGTGTCTACTGCGTCCACTGAAACGCCTACATAATCGTTCTTTTGTTTGTTTACATAGTATCTGCGTTCTTGGGCACGATTTACAACAATAGTTACACCCATAAGGGAAGACCTTCCACTCAGACTAGTTGGTAGCCCCATACGCAAAACTCGACCCGGCACCATCATAGGATATCCATGGTCAACTCCACTGACACTATCACCAAATGACCATTCATGCATTCCATTAAACAACACGCCTCTTTCTACCGCCCAAATAGTAATGAGGGGTTTCAGTGAGGGCAAGTGGTGAAGCGCATCAACATAGGTTTTTTTAACATATTCAGAGAGGTCCAGTGAGGGCCTGTTGTGAAGCGCATCAAGATAGGTTTGTATAACATATTCAAGGGGGTCGGTGCCCTGATCCGTTTTCTGTTGAGGTCCATCAATACTCGCATTTATTGACATCTTGTAAATTGAACAACAACACAAACAGGAAGGTCGTGATTGTTCAATAGACGCCTCTTATTATCCCTTAACTCAACTTTTAACTCGTTCACAGCTCCGCCAGTAACACGTTTTGACACAGGATTAGGAATGTTTGTAATTATAATAATATCTCCAAAAGAGCAACCCTCAAAGCCCACAACTTCAAGAAGCGTAATGGGGGCACCGTCAAGCATGTTGTGCGTGGTACTGACTTGATCGAGGTGGACATAAAGTTGGTTTAAGACTCTAAAATTTACGGACCGGTAACCTCTGTAACGACCGTAAGTAAGCCTTTTTCCACCCAGACCGCATCGATACCCAATATTTTTTATACACTGTCGTCACATTCTAAAGTCCCATCAAGGTCAGAAATTCTGAGCATAACATGCCCATCTTTAGTATCAAGTTCCAAAGAGCAGCCTATATTTGTAAATGCCTCCTCCATACTTTTAAAGTTCCAGAGGCCAGGCATAAAACGGGACCCTCTATCTATAGCACCAGGACGGTGAAATTTGCGACCGCCTCTGATTCGATATTGTACCAGCCCACAGTATACGTGATTGATCGTAGGCCAACACATAAAACACCTGCACTGTTGTCAATAGCATTTTACAGGGACACAGCCTCGCTGCTTTGAACATTTGTTTTATACATAGCAAACAAGCCTTTAGATTCAATAGCAATGAAACATACAAACCGGGCCCGCTGTACCCACCCCATTGTGCCAACGGACGTAAATGCAGAGGTATTCAAGGTGAAGTATGAGCACTACTTGGTGCCAAACATAAGCGACGATAAACTTGTAGTTGGCTGGATAACCAACCACATGCAGTACTGGAAGAACCAGGTAAATTCTGTTGTATGGTGTGCAACCTCCTGCTGCAGTGTATCTGTGTTGGACCACCTTTAATCTGGAGTCCCACCAATAAGGGATCTTTTTTATAGGCTTCACGTATACTACACCATTCGGAGACTTCTAAACGAAATGGGGGGGGTAGCACTACCGGATGACGCTACATGGTCAGCCACCGATAATACCTTTGACAAGATAATCTACCGTGAACTCTGCCATGAGTTTGGTGTTGCCGAAAATACCGATTGGAGGATAAAAGGTGGAAACCAGGGCCTCGGGCGGGTCTGCTTCACCGATCCCCAGACACACGTAGTACGGCCAATCACTCATTATGGAAAACACCCACTTGTACGAATCCATCAGGCAAACCTTTGACAAATCAACAGACGGCTTTGTTTTCCAGGGTGGCAAGCTACATATGATTATATAAAGCAAGAGCAAGCGGGTTCAAGCACCTTACCGGCTTTGCCCTTCAGTACGTTTGCCAAGAGTTCAGCTGTTTTTTAATCCATTCCTGTACAACAGTCTTGTCAGCTGGCGTCGGTGTTGGTGCTGGGGCGGCACTAGTGCCCCCTCCACCCGTCAAAGAAGTACCAGGGTCGAGATTACCTATCCAATCGAATTGAGGACGGAGGCGATTGTAACCCCTTGCTCCTGGAATAGGGTGCGTACACGCTCGCCTAGTGTTGTGTCCTCTTTAAGAAGTCTGTTGATGGTTTCTCTGATGTGGTTGATTTGAGTCCGCAGCTACAAAACCATTCTGATATTTTCTTCGATTCAAACACGCCGGCAAGGTCATTGAATGCAACAACTGAATAGCTAAACTAAATTCCACACTGCCTGCTCTGTCCAGAATTTGTTTCCATATATACGGAAACATGCATTGACCAATAGTTAAGGACAGCCAGACACATAAAGCAATACACATAATAAACATATCTACATATGCAACTGTATATGACATAAATACATATGTGTATATGTACATATATAAACATATATATGTAAATATATATAAAGATATATATATACATATATATACATGGGGTATATGTACAGATATTGATATAAAGTAAATAGATATAAAATAGATAGATATACAGATATAGATAGGGGTATATAGATATAGAAGAGATATATAATATAGGATATATGAACAGAAGATAGATATATATATATATATATATATATAGAGATATATATATATATATATATAGATATATATATATATATATATATATATATATATATATATATATATATATATATATATATATATATATATATATATATATATATATATATATATATATATATATATATCTGCATCCAAGGCAATGCTCTAAAGCGTTCTCGCAATAGCAAAGGTTTCGGCATCTTGATAAAACTTGTATTTATAATGTAAGCAAGACTGATTGCTACTTGGGAACGGGAGTTTTTTTATGATGGTGGTGCATTAATCATTGCAAACTAATACGTTTTTTCTTTTAAATCAGTAATATCGTCCGGCCTCATCCTCTTTTGCCTTCATATAACATGACTCCAAATGCTTGTTACCGTTTGACGATAACCTTATACCACTTCGCTTCCTCTCTCATTTTTTATTCCATCATTACAGTTGTGCTTACTACCATTCTCTGCTTCATAACTCCCGTGACCGACCACAAAATGAAAAATAATGGTGTACCGTTTACGAACTTTCATGAAAGTGTGTTCTCGTTTGCAATTATTTATGTAATTCAATGATATAGCACATTCTGTTCGCATTTCTATGTATGACTATATACATCACACCAATAGATTTATGACAACTGGGCAAATAACCTAGAGTCGGTCCTTCCACTTTAGCAGGAATTGATACATACAAATAACATTAATATAGACACTGATGATCTCTTTGATCTGCAAGTTCATAGCCAAAAATTTTAATGGATCCTGTTGACTATGCCTAGTGAGCGTTCCTTTGTAAGATTTGTCATCAGATCGCCGCCACAACACATATAAGTGAGGTGAGAACACTATCATTACAACCACTGTAGCCTCCTTACACAGACAGTCCCAAACATCAAGGCATTCAATCTAACATATTGGATATTTCATCAGCGTTTTGGAAGACATGTGAAATGCCCAATGTACAATAGTGCACAACAATTATATTCCTCTCCACGTTTGTCTATCTTTGTATATGCGAAAGTATACTTATGACCGTTAGTCCAAACAAACGTCACTACGTGAGACAACAGGTTTACCAAGCATATTTCGCAGTCAAATGTAAATAGACTGTCGTTTTAATTGGCAACAAAGATAGTCCATGGCATTCTTAAACTGTCTGTTTATTACTTATTCAATGCAACCGTTCTAAACTAAGAGGCTATTCCGTTATATAAATTCAATATTACATATCATCTGACTGTATCGTAGTTATGTAGAACACCGCTGGGATACTTCTGCATGCATGCATAAAAAAACACCAAAAAACCCGTATCACGTTTTATGACAGAGAAGGCATCGCTGATCTATATCAGCAAACGCGCAAACTGTTAGGCCTGTCATTGAGTTGACATGTAATGTGGAAGCCAAAAAGCATTTATCTCTGCACTCGTGAGATAGTCATGATTACCAAATATTGACACGCTCTGTGGCTCTGACAGGAGATACTGTGGCCGCTAATGAAATGGAAACCTGCCAACCAACAGCAAACATAATTTTTTATCATGCATTGCTGTCATCCATTGTCGGCAAACTCAATTAGCCATAACAAACATATTTATTGGTGGTCTTGAGGGCAACTTCAATATGACGCTGAACTCTTTGTGCGATTTTTGTTTCAGTTTTTCTGAGACGTAGCAAAACAATTTCTCCTTGCGAGAATAAATGTGTTTTCTCTACGCAATTTTATCCGACAAATGCGATATTTGCCAACACTGTGCTTTACTTGATCTTCTCAGATGACCTGTGGTTGTTACTTTTTGTCTTTGTATTAGTTGCCCGGTTTGTATTGTATTATGTGACGGTATGCATATTTGAGCTAACCGTATGTAATAAAACAATATTTCAACGCTCCAACAACATCGATGTGAAGTAGCGGGTATACGTGGTTGAATTGCCGTAGAAACTGCAACAGGATCACTGACTTGCAAGTCTATACTACAATATAAAACCCTAAACCTATCATTCATCCCTTTCTAGGGTTATGCATTAAACGGCGAAAATATGACACACCAAAAGGGAGAAGCCCCTTATTACGTAGGCCTGGAATCACCATTAATCATGGCATACCCACATATACCCATACAGGGATAGTAGTTCATCTGTGAGAGCATAAGTTTCAAATGTTACGCTTCTTTGCTATTTCTGTGTATTATCCTGCATGTGTAGTTATGACAAAATATGTTAATCTTCTTAATGTAGGCGGTTTAATTTCATAATCTTATGTGTTGACACAATCATTAAAATTGTCTAATATTATTCTGGATGTCGCCATTGATTGTTAGTTGTTGCCCAATATGACGTGAAGGGAGCCTATATCAATGGCGTATTATTATTTCCTTCAATGTCAGCGAAAATAAATCAAGCAACTTTGATTCATAAGATTTCCTTTAGAGAAATCTAACTTGGGGTTATGACTGAATGCTAAGGCATCTTATCGCTTTTTTCAAGGAATTATGAGAAGTGGAAGATGTAAATCTCTTGTCGAGTGAGACACTCAAAACGCATAGCGGGTTGATACATTCATTTGCAGCTGTTGTTATATATATATATATATATATATATATATATATATATATATATATATATATATATATATATATATATATATATATATATATATATATATATATATATATATATATATATATATATAGGTATAGGTAGTAGGTATAGGTAGGTAGGTAGGTAGGTAGGTAGGTAGGTAGGTAGGTAGGTAGGTAGGTAGGTAGGTAGGTAGGTAGGTAGGTAGGTAGGTAGGTAGGTAGGTAGGTAGGTAGGTAGGTAGGTAGGTAGGTAGGTAGGTAGGTAGGTAGGTAGGTAGGGTAGGTAGGTAGGTAGGTAGGTAGGTAGGTAGGTAGGTAGGTAGGTAGGTAGGGTAGGTGGGTAGGTAGGTCGGTAGGTAGGTAGGTAGGTAGGTAGGTAGGTAGGTAGGTAGGTAGGTAGGTAGGTAGGTAGGTAGGTAGGTAGGTAGGTAGGTAGGTAGGTAGGTAGGTAGGTAGGTAGGTAGGTAGGTAGGGTAGTAGGTAGGTAGGTAGGTAGGTAGGTAGGTAGGTAGGTAGGTAGGTAGGTAGGTAGGTAGGTAGGTAGGTAGGTAGGTAGGTAGGTAGGTAGTAGGTAGGTAGGTAGGTAGGTAGGTAGGTAGGTAGGTAGGTAGGACTGTTAGGAGTTCTAGGTAGGTGAGCTATGTGTAGGTTGCGCTGCATATTCGGCCAGATAGTCAAGGTGGCCAACCACACGACGGCACGACTGGAGTTCTCACGAAATCAAATGCGCTTATCAGTAGGTTACTCTCACGAAATCAAATGGCATGATCAGTGTTGTATTTGTTACAACTCATATATTATGTTATACCCTTCGCCAGTAGCCAACGCCACAATATAACTGGAACACAAGGCATTTAATATAGGCGTGAAACAAATATTTAAAGTTATATGTTGTTTTTGTTAATTCAAATTATAATGGTTTTGGCAGTTTTGATCATGTACCGATTACAGTTATCTTAGGTGTTTTATATAAGCCTTTGCTTTAATGACTTAAAGGTGCCGGTTAAACGTTACACTATTGAAACAACATTCTGACACTGGCGCTTGCATTCATACAAAGTATGTGTGAATGATGTATTTTCCTCCACAATGATGTGAATACTAATCCCCTGCAAAGGACGTTTCCTCAAACTGTGTGTAGAACAGGATGTAATATATCTTTGCTTGTTTGATGGCCAACAGGAAAGCACATCAAACCTAACTTAATGAGCTTTATTTATGTCAAATGTATCATTACCACCGATATACCAAAAACAGCTCTGTTTCACGGCAATATGCATGTTGTTCCATTGATCTGAAAAGGCGTAAAGCAGCATGGCGCTAAATACTATGTACTTTGATGCATATAAACAGAAACTACTCGCGAGTTGCCAGCTTTATGACAGCAATATCAAGGATACTGCAAGAAGCAAAATTAATGTTTGATTCGAC
Organism: Urechis unicinctus; assembly: GCA_034190875.2. Classification (NCBI taxonomy): domain Eukaryota; kingdom Metazoa; phylum Annelida; class Polychaeta; order Xenopneusta; family Urechidae; genus Urechis; species Urechis unicinctus. The sequence goes on along the minus strand of CM067358.1, from coordinate 23,475,854 downwards.
GAAGGAAGATAACCAAAATAATGCTAGAATACCTTGTTGGCTCAAGTAAATTACTTAAGATAATTAGTGCTGTTATGCTTCTGTTTATAACGAACAATTGCAGGGATTCTGTTGAGTAATCATTGGGTGGATGCTGTCGACATATTGCTTACTTTATCAAAACTGTGAATTGAAGAATGTATATTTAGCGAGCTTGCATTTTGTACCCTGTAGCATTGGGAATCGAACCACTGTGAACAAATACGATTGCGTAAACAAAACGTTGCATGATGAGAACAAAAACGAACAAAATTGATACCGTTCAACTTAATAGCCATAGCTGTGCAGTGATTCATCTGTCCCCTTTTCACGGTCGCGTGTAATGTATGTTGCCAGCCAATTCTAATTACTGTTCATTCGTGTAAATAATGGTTATAAATATATATAGAGAGAGAGATATATATATAGAGATATAGATAGAGAGATAGAGAGATTTAGAGAGAGAGAGAGAGAGAGAGAGAGAGAGAGAGAGAGATATATAGAGGCAGAGATAGAGAGAGATGAGATATAGATATAGATAGATAGAGAGAGATATATCTATAGAGAGATAGAGATAGAGAGAGAGATGATTAGAGAGATATATAGATATAGATATATAGATATATATATATAAATAGAATATATATAGATATAATACTAGATATAGATATATATATATATATATATATAGATATATATATATATATATATATATATATATATATATATATATATATATATATATATATATATATATATATATATATATATATATATAGCACTCGTTATGAGCCTCTCCATGTGATCCATTCATTGGAATCGGTTTTTGTTGGTTAATTAGGTGGATGTTTAGAACGCAATTTGTGCGATATACCAAATGCATACCATACAAATTGTACAGTGGAACCTCTCCCAACGAACACCTCGCTAAGATAGCCACCCCTCTATGACGACCATTTCTATCCAGTCCCTTGTTTGTAATTCCTTATAATTCACATGTAAGATGGAAACCACTTAGATGACCACCCCGTTATTCCGACCACTTTGGCTCAGCCCATGAGATCAGCGCTTAAGTGAGTTTCGATTGTATCCGGGAATGCATAAAAGTAGCCGGCAAAGACATCCAGCGTGAGTTGCCCTTTGTCTATTGCGATTTTATCTTTTTCAAAAGAAGCAAGCTGGTTGTCGAGAGCCATTCTCAGCGTTATGTAAAATACCTCACAGTTACCGCTCTCCCCCACCCCTCTGTTATTCAACATCACCATTATTGTTATGGGTAGGTCATGAATAACCTGATTTAAAGGATTAAGCATCAATCTTGCGCGCATGTGCATGATGCAATCATAACTATTACGAGTTACGTCCTATCTCACAACTAGGGCATTGGTCAGATGTTAGCTAAGCAAAGTTCCCTGGCCACATAAATGGGTTGTGGTAACAGCTACCAGTAGCATTTTTATCTCATATTTGATAAATAAGGCTTGTACCGTACTCATATAGAGTCCATGCAGCCACGTTGGATTCAGAACATTTTAAGCAGCTGGGTCTGCGGGGGCCTACAAACGCTGTGAGCACCAGCCTCAGCATTTGATCGCATAGTAGCATATAGCAGACATCACAATATATGGGAATGCTGTCTTCAAGTTTTATTCAACAATGAATCGCTTTCAAGTGTCATAACAAAAACGCAGGGAACCAATAGTCCGAGTGCAAGATAAATACTGCTCTTATTATATAATACTTATGATTACATGGGTGGAGTTTATATAGTACATGTATTCCATGCTCGATGCAAGCATGTCATAAAAACAAACGGCAATATTATGGTTGAGACGAATAAAGGCTGTATGCTAGTGAATTGTTCCTGAGGACCATTGCCAGTTCTGCTGATATAATTGCTACACAAAACTATATGATGTCCTATTATCTGGTGCAAATAAAGGATACAGGGGTCCAAGCAAACAAAAGGCTTCCCTGATGTCGATTGAGACTAGATATGTTCGGAAGGTGCCATGATGAAGGTCAAAGATAAGCAATGCTATTTCCCGCACACCATTAATGGAAGTCGCATAAAGAGCAATATTTTAAGAGATTAGCTGCTTTTGTGCACCGATGAATTTAACGCTGTCGGTCCGAACACATCAGTTAGACGATTTCTATTAGCTTCAGGTATGCGTTTATACCAGACACATCGATGCTATTTATCAGTGTTAGCATGTCAACACAATGAAGTACACGTTGCATTGTTCCAGTTTACAATAGACACAATTACAGGAGCTCACAGAACTCGAAAGTTTTCTAAACATGATTCAAAGAAGAAACATTAACAACGTCAGAATTCACAATGGTCTAGAACTAGAACCAGCCGTTTCCTCACTATATGCCGACAGCTGTGCACTACATGACTGATCGCATGTTAGAGCATCTAATACTACCACGAACATTAATTAATCAATCTGAGCACTTTGATGCAACTAGTTTATCATTTCATGACTCTTGATGTTGAAATTTGGTTGAACTTGTTTGTTTTATGTGATGGAGGTGTCAAGTTATGACATGAATATAAGGACGACATATGTCCCACATGCTTCTATAAATGAATTCCACTTGGAAAATGGTCTGATGTGAGTGACGTTTGCATTAAAGAATATTACCTGCCTGATTTACATCCACCATAAGGTTTACTAAATCTGTCAGCAATGTGAAGAAATACAAAGGTTAGCAGAAGCCATTTGACAAAACATGCCTTTGTGTCGTGCACATACCATGCTCTATTAGCAACTATAATTCATAAATAAGTGGATTAGGAGAGACGAGGAATTGAGATTATATCTATATGTATTTTAATGCCAGTCGTTGTTTCAAAGCCATTACATGTCACAAAGTGCCTAAATGGGTGATGTTCAGTAATGATCAAAGCCGCTAGTCTCTCTGTACAAATCGTTAATGACAGGAGGAAACTATTCTAACTTTAGTGAGAAAAAATACGTATTCAATTAATCAGATAACTTTTCCGCTATCAAAGAGCATGATGCGTACATTGTCGTGATGATAAATATCAAGCTCTGAATGCTGATGATAAACATGTCTTCCATTATTTACTCATTGTTATTATGGCCTTCAGTCCTTTTTATTTATTTTACATTAGTGCTGTACAGCAGCAATGGTTCTCACAACCGCATCCCTATGTCAAGAGTGTGCCCGGTATTGAACGACCTCATCGAAGGTTTTACAACACTTGTTATTTGTACGTGACTCTGGCGAACATGAATGCAAACACCACTATGATTATCAGATGTTTCAGTCGAAATTCGACGGTGTTAACAACACCATATTCTAAGGATTATACCGGGCACTTTGATGTTGCTAAGGTGATGTATTCAACTCGGTTTGATGGGTTCGATAAGCGTATTAACAGCATAAGAGCTGATAGAGAGGCATAGTTCGAAAACTGTAAGCTCAAAGAGCCATGTTATAGAATATTTGCTCATGGCCAACATAACCTCATTTGTGAGTGTTTTCGCCTCGTTCCCTGGAATGATCAGAGTGCTTGTGCTACAAAAAATAAATGTGTTTTCCTGTTTTATTGGTTTATCCGAGACGCAGTTAGAAACGGGTTCCAGCTACACAAAATAAACACTCTTTGCCATTGACATTCGCCATTATATAAGTAAAATATATGCAATTATCTTACATATAAATTTGGTTATATAGTCATCATTTGATTTTCTACAACAGAGCAAATGGAATGTGGTCGAGTGGACAAAAGAATTCTTAATGTTGCTCCATCAATGTGCGAGTTCATATCGGAACTGTTTCAATGAATCTTGTTGATTATGTCTAGCGAGTGTACCTGTGTACGATCTGTCATCACAACACCAGCACGGCGCCCACATACTTCGAAGCGAGCTCAGAACATTACCAATTCAACCATTGCAGCCTTCTTACCCAGAATCCCAAACATCAAGGCATTCAATCCCGAAAATCCGATATTGCACCAGATCAAATGCGTAATGCACACAGCAATAGTACACAGCATGTGGGCAATTATGTATGCCAATGACCGTTCGTCCAAACCGTCTACAATATATCATGTCCATACCCTACAATACACAGTTGTACCAACAACAGTTGTACCAACAACTGGTTCATGTAGCACATTAAGCAGTCAAATGTTAATGGACTACTGTTTTAATCGGCAACTTGACATTTTCTTAGCTATGTAAGCGTTATTTATCTACTTGGTAAAAGTCTGCATGCATCTCTATCTATGATTTCAAAATGTGGTTGAAACAATAATATAAAAGAAAAAATCAGGCTACTCATTTTCACGGTAATATGAGTTCATCGTCAAACCTCATGACCACCGACACATGTGTTTGTTATGTCTTAATGAGTTGGTCGACAACGGATGCTACACTGCATGATTACAAATTATGTATGCTGTTGTTTGGCAGGTTTCTAGTTAACGCTCAGCATGATCATGGACGAATTAAGAATGTGATAGTTGTTGATTTGCCTGGTATATTATTGTATTAAGTGCCTAGTGGAATTATACAGATAATTTTACGTCAGTAATTAGCACATTGACTGCGGTTATTTACATACTACGATTTCCACGATGCTCTATCTCACTTCATATATATTCAGACAACCATGTCCACTTGTTTGATGCTGTACGACGCTCTGAGCACAAGCTCTACGCCTGTATATTACAACATTCGTTAGCACTTCCAAATGTGGTAATAGTTTTTTGCATTTATAGCCATCCCATGGGTACCAAGAAACAAGACAGGGCAATTCTATATTACGATATGAAACCTTTATCCTATTATACATCCCTTTCTAGGACCAAGCATGTCAAAACCAGCTGCGACAATCAAAACGCTGCCAAAGTACCTGCCAACAATTTGAATCATATGAAATCATCCATAATGCTGGCATCTGTGAGAAGATGGGTTTCACGTGTAAGCAGTATATGCTGTATAACTGATGTGTATTTATGGCCCCAACACCCCAGTTATTATCCAACTTCACCACCTTCTTTATTTTGTAATGGTGGCAAAATATGATAATGTATTTAATATCAGCAATTTATCTTGATAATCCTTTGCGCTGGCACAATCGTTGCATCTTATTTCACGAAATTCGTATATTTGCACGAAAGTGTTGCTTGTTCCCCTACCCCATTTATATTGATAGTCATTACATGTTTACGAAGGCGACTGCACCTTGTTTGTGTGTACAACTGTGTCTTGACAATAACGTTTTCATCAACCACTAGTCTGATCTCGTATGGATGCTCCTTGGTGTAGAGACGAGCGCCGTAACGCAGTCATTCACTATTTGTTTTCTGATTTTTGCCAAATAATTGGCTGGTCTGCCAAACGTTTAAAGTGTCGACATCATATGTCTCATCAGGTATTGAAAGGGTAGTATCCAGTGTCGGTACAAGATTCGCCATAACGTTGTCACTGATCATCTGTATCACCCATCAAACTTGTATCTGAATATGATGGTGGTAGGGACCCCCGAATCGTTACCAGCATTACTTCTAATTGATGGTTTCGCAAATATTTGGGCAAAGTGGATATATATATATATATATATATATATATATATATATATATAGAGAGAGATATATAGAGATATAGAGATATATATAGATATATATATATATATATATAGATATTATGTATATATGTATATATATAGAATATATATGTATATATATATATATATATATATATATATATATATATGATATATAGATATATATATATAGATATATATGTATATGAGTATATATATATATATATATATATGCATATATATATGTATATATAGATATATATATATATATATATATATATATATATATATATATATATATATCTATATATATATATATATATATATATATATATATATATCATATATAACCCTCCACAAATCTGGAGGGAGTTAGGTGATATTGCACGGCTAGCTGTGGCGAAAAGGGAAAAAGACAGAGCTCGTTCCAGAGAGGAGATATATCAATATATCAATATATATATATATATATATATATATATATATATATATATATATATATATATATATATATATATATATATATATATATATATATATATATATATATATTAATATATTATATATATATATATATATATATATATATATATATTGTCGACATTGTAATTCATTATCTACGTTACTTTCGTATATATGTTTTGTTGTCGCTTCGCCGAAAAGAATAAGTTAGATCTACCAGTTTCAAATAATTATTATTTGTGGTTTTCTAGATGTACATTGCACAGCATCATTATCATCATTTTCATCAATAAGCTGCAATGCGAGCTTATCGTATGATATTATTGTCATCATTTTCATCAATAATTTTTTTACACTGTTTTACATTGCTATGATTGAGCAATGCACCCAGATGCGAAAGTCCAAACGGCACTGTTAATTTGATCTAGGACTCAATTAAATGGTGACATGTTGGATACTTGGCTCCATTTACCGATACTGTATTCGTGTTTTCTAGCCACAGCCAAGGAAATGTGTTTCAGCTACAACGACTAGACGCTGTTTCTTTTAGAATTTTCTTAACGTTTGGTGGTGATGTTGATTGTATATCTTCGTTCTTGGTTATGTATAAGCGCATGCAAACATATTTTGCGAATGTGTGGTCCCGCTGAATGGCCTAAATCTTGTAATGATGTTCTCTTCTAAGCAGTCAGAAGTATGGCCTTTGTTATAGCTATGCTAAATTATGTCAGTGGATTATGTAAGCTGATTGTATTTATGGTTCATAGTGCTATATCAGCAAGTATAAACGCTCTTGGCCAGTTGTTTAGTCGCCAGTATCTGTTTTTTGTAAACATCATGTGGTATTTGTAAATCTGGGAACAGTGAATTAATTGTGGGTTTAGGTCATGCGGACTGCTGCGTAAATATCTGTGTCTTCTCTAAGTTACCTGAATGCAAGGCAGTGTTATCATCGTATGTCACAGGCTTTTAATCTTATGTATTCGACGAGACCATTGCTTGTTTTATGCTATAGGAGTTACTTTTACTTACAGTATTTTGGTTGGTTTCAATGTATAAAGGAAAGGAATCTCACAGAGTATATAAGCATATTGCTGAAAGACCGCGCCATTCTGCTGTGTTCAGCGACTGATTTCTTTTTACTATTGCTACTAATATCCATCTAGTCGAGTCTATGACTCCGGATATTTGATGTCATTTATCACATTCTATAGCTTTCTATCGACAGCGTGTAGATTGGATCAAATATCGCTAGTGGTAGAACGATAATACAAGAGAATGATGGAATTGCAGATGCGACATTATTGGACTATGGTACTCGCTAACCCAAGAGTAATGATCGAGAGAGTTTTGCAACCAATACCACTAATAATGATGGTATTCGCGTGGTTGCTTTGCTATTATATCTAGTATGAACGTACATTAAATGCGTAAGTTGAAATAATGGTCTCCGTTCCTTATCAATTGCATCGGATGATTAATAATGTTGACGATAGAGGCGAGCCGAGATTGGTGGCTATGATAAAATGAAGACACATTTTGAATGACGGAAATGACCAGAACTACTGGGTTTGTGTTGTTATTCCTTCACCATAGCTAATTAGAAAAAATGAATTCAGAATGATTTACATGAATGCATCGTCACAAAAGACAAACACGCATATACCTTAATGATATTTAAAAGATTACACCACACACGCTGACTACAACAATGGGGACCTCACATTTTAAGGTAAATTTGGGTTCGAATGGTTGAGAATATATACTCAAATATCCTAAATCACAATTGTGTGTTTGCTCGTGCCTCGAGTTTTTTCGATGCAATTCAAGGGCTTAATGGCATTCATGGATCATGTAGTTGCTAACCAGGAAGCAGCTTGAAGGTTACTGCGATAAATTACCAGAGGGCAGCATATAATTGTGACCCAATTCAATGATCACTGAGAGACAATATACATTTACGATTACAAACATCTACCAAACACAACTGTGCAACGAGTTTTGATGTAACGAACCAAAGGCAACAATAGCATTACAATTTGGTAAAATGTTGACTTATAATAGTGGTAGTTGCAGGTATACAAGATAGCCACTCTAACTAATTGTGGTTAAGGCTCTAGCCTTCGATTTACATCTTACACGCGGACGGTGAATACCGATTCTAGCTATGTGAGTTGTCATTAGCGCTATAAGTGATCATTGTGAGTAAATGATACGTTACGTCCATAATCATTAGTTGCATCAGACAAGACATATTATATAATTTAACCTTTCCATAAGGCTTTCAGAATATTTGTTACGCATAAAGCCAAAACAGCATTACTTTGAGCATAAGCATTGATCAGTGTAATGGTGGCACGATATATCCGACTTCAATGTTAATGGTGCCAAGCTATTGTAGTCAGGAGAACATATAAGGCGCCATTTATATATTTATAAAGGTGATTTTCGTTTTCAGTCGCAGACAAAAAGACACCACAGAATCTTGGCATCAATACAATTTCTAGTTATGGCTAACGAACTTGAATGATAAACAATTAATTACAAAACTACATGGGATAAAAAAAAGCAAGGAGAACATCAGAATAAAATGCATTTCTGCTAATGATTGACGACACATCAAAAGCCAACATTGAAGAGTACATTTATCGTGCTGATTATGGCATGGTCACATGTTACAATGACGGATAGTTCCATACACAATTAATATTGGAGTGCAAACAGGAGGTTCCTTGGAAAGTTGACATGCAGCCCATATTATAGCTCTTTTGAACAAACACATCATTACTTATTTATATTTATGGTAACATTGCGTTGCAATACAAGACAACTTCACGATATGATGTGAATGCACGTACAAATTGTGCAGAAGGCACGAGCTTGTAATTTTGTTTCCTCTGTGGACTTAGTCTTCTCTATCGCATTGCACTAATTGTGCAACATGTTTGCTTCTATTGCTATGTACAATGTGAAACTATTTGTATTCTCATTCTCATTGCAGGCATAAATGTACAAATCAGCTTCAGCCATATCAACAATAATGAGGTCCAACACGATAATATTGAGCCACCGGGTCAGGGTTTATAATTTCACCAAATTATGTTTTAAGAAGATTTAATTAATTCAACAACTGCACGATTTAATAACGGCAAATAAATATGTAAAATATTTTAAGCTTTGATATATTTTCTAATATACAGCTATGTGTCCATTTTATATATTAGAATGTCTTCTGTTTGTAAACTTTCAACGAACCATTTAAAATCTTCGAATCATATAGTTGCAGTACAGTTATCAAGGACCAATTACCTTTGTTAAGAGGATGAATTTTCCAAATCTTTCAATTGTTAATCACTCAGGTGGCATTGATCGGCATTTCCATGAAATCGCATCAAGTTGATTCGAGGAAGGTGCGCTTCATAAGGCGCATCTTCATTTAATGTAAGCAGGTCGTAGGTAGTGTAAAGTAAACACTAAGCAAGAGGAAATTTCATTTGCAGCAGAAGCAGAGATCTTCCCCCGCATTTATTTAATGGAAGAATGTTTGGAAAGCAACAAAACAGATTTGTTGAAGACTCAATAATGCTTTATTGCAAAGAACGTATTTATATGTAGCAACGTCAACAAAGACATAGCATATAATAGATATTGTTCAACCTGTTTCATGGATTGTAAAACATTAAGCCTGTATATTTATAAACGTGGAAAGAATGAACGTCAATTATTATCTCATTTGTGTGATCTGTACGTGAGATATATTGTTGTGATGAAGTTGCCTCTCTCCACCAGGATGCCGGAGTGAAGTATTGATAAACAAGATTCTTCCGCTACGTAGAAGGCGAGATGTGGTTCGTTTGAGCACAACTACGCCGTGTTTATTTATGCGATGCGGTTGATGAATGGCAGGTGCATATGGTTCCTGGTATTTTTTGCAAAATCGTCGACGAGATGCTCGGTGAAATCTGCCTGCGGGTTGTATGCGGCATATAATTGCAAATGAGACAAACACAAACACAACTAATTTGCATAGAACGGCCCGAGGTGGCTTTCTTACAACAAGAAGCTCATAAACACGACAATAATGTGGTAATTCGGTCCATACGATGAAACAATATATGACAATATTGTCCAATTGCAATCCTCATACAAACTGACTGCTAAGCAAACTCCCCTTTAATGCATGTCACAATATTTCGAATTGCGCAAAGCATTGATAATGAAGCAATGTTGCCCTTCAACGCTAACTCAGTTGGAAACTAGACGGTCATTTTATATTGTATGGTCTATTTGCTCTGTATAACAATTGTAAACGTTGCAATAACAGCTGTAACATCAGCAAATGAAGGCAACATCTTCACTTGAACGCATAATGCTGCATAAAAGCATAATTTACATGTTGACGATACTCAAAAATTTACCTGCATATATTGATTTCACTTAATCGAGATCATGAACAAAGCAATTGCGTGTAAGGGGTGTTTTGTCTCTGTCTATGAAGAAAACGTGACTTTTCACCACAAACACTTGTAATGGTCAAAAAGACAATGTGCAGTTGCAGCTGTGCGCTTGATTCAACATCAAAATCGCAGCAACAGTCGGATTGATCCAATCAATTCATACATTCAGCTTCGCTGTATAAACATCTTACATCAATAAATTCTTCCTACCATATTTCGAGAAACTGTTCAGACAATGAAAAGGAATTTGTATGTATGTATGTATGTATGTATGTATGTATGTATGTATGTATGTATGTATGTATGTATGTATGTATGTATGTATGTATGTATGTATGTATGTATGTATGTATGTATGTATGTATGTATGTATGTATGTATGTATGTATGTATGTATGTATGTATGTATGTATGTATGTATGTATGTATGTATGTATGTATGTATGTATGTATGTATGTATGTATGTATGTATGTATGTATGTGTGTATGTGTGGTGTGTGTATGTATGTATGTATGTATGTATGTATGTATGTATGTATGTATGTATGTATGTATGTATGTATGTATGTATGTATGTATGTATGTATGTATGTATGTATGTATGTATGTATGTATGTATGTATGTATGTATGTATGTATGAATGCCTGTCACGTAAGAACATCGTGTTCAGTCTTCAAGGCGAACTCAACAGTAACAAGAGAGCCACTTCATACAGGTCACGATTTGCATGAAAGCGAAATTAGCTTTGGATGATGACAGTATTACACTGACCTCTTGAATGTGTGTGACTTGACAACTGATTGAAGACAACCACAGTTATAGTGTAGATGGTTGGATATGACGTAAAATGGCAATCAATGCATAATGTAATCACATGCAACATACAAAGTACGTTTATCGCGACTTTTAATTATAAAGCTCATTGTACACGTCAAAGCGAAGGTCTTAATAAATCAAAGTACATCGACTTCTATGACAGCGTAAAGGAAGGGTGCATGGAGATTTTTTATTTGTTTTATTACGCCGCAGGTGGCCTGGGGATTACATCTGCGATCCTGTTACACTGTGATAATAAATATGTGACAATTTACGTCAACTTGAGTTGACGCACGCACGTTTGTGGGAATGCTACTTAGGTGAATTCAAGATTCAATTTGACAATCATAAAGACGATATACACATATTTGATTTGTTATTGCAGCCTGTAGGGAGCTGTTAATGTGAATTGGGACATGTCATCGAAACCTATAATTGCTTCCAGTGCAATCAAAACGTTGTAATCGCCATTTACACAGGTTGACTAAGACGACCATCCAGACATGGAATTTGCAAATCATTACATTGTTATGTGTGTGTCAGAATAACAATAACAACAATTATGATGCAAACAAAAAGTGAGCGAAATAATTTGACTACCTTTGTTTTATTTCGTGCCCTATGGCATGTATGAAACATCATAAAGTTTGCAATATTACAACATCACCTGGTAATTTTTATCATACTTTCATCGAAAAAGAAGATGAATGCATTTTGCATAGAATGTAGGTAGATTTACATATATTTTGATGTAGAAGGGAATGCCTAATAATCCCATATTTCATCTTACAGCAGATGTCAACATCAGAGCGGGACCGTTTGTAATCAACCCGTTTATTAGCCAAAACATACAGACCATCTGACCCTCAGAAAAATGTTATCAAAATTAAATAGATTGAACATGCAGTTTGAAGATGGAATTCTCTATACTATAATTCTGGATACAACACAAACAGGCAGGTCGTGATTGTTCAATAGACGCCTCTTATTATCCCTTAACTCAACTTTTAACTCGTTCACAGCTCCGCCAGTAACACGTTTTGACACAGGATTAGGAATGTTTGTGGTTATAATATCTCCAAAAGAGCAACCCTCAAAGCCCACAACTTCAAGAAGCGTAATGGGGGCACCGTCAAGCATGTTGTGCGTGGTACTGACTTGATCGAGGTGGACATAAAGTTGGTTTAAGACACTAAAATTTACGGGCCGGTAACCTCTGTAACGACCGTAAGTAAGCCTTTTTCCACCCAGACCGCATCGATACCCAATATTTTTTATACACTGTCGTCACATTCTGAAGTCCCATCAAGGTCAGAAATTCTGAGCATAACATGCCCATCTTTAGTATCAAGTTCCAAAGAGCAGCCTATATTTGTAAATGCCTCCTCCATACTTTTAAAGTTCCAGAGGCCAGGCATAAAACGGGACCCTCTATCTATAGCACCAGGACGGTGAAATTTGCGACCGCCTCTGATTCGATATTGTACCAGCCCACAGTATACGTGATTGATCGTAGGCCAACACATAAAACACCTGCACTGTTGTCAATAGCATTTTACAGGGACACAGCCTCGCTGCTTTGAACATTTGTTTTATACATAGCACTGTGGATAAACAAGCCTTTAGATTCAATAGCAATAAAACATACAAACCGGGCCCGCTGTACCCACCCCATTGTGCCAACGGACGTAAATGCAGAGGTATTCACGGTGGAGTTTGAACACTACTTGGTGCCAAACATAAGCGACGATAAACTTGTAGTTGGCTGGATAACCAACCACATGCAATACTGGAAGAACCAGGTAAATTTTGTTGTATGGTGTGCAACCTCCTGCTGCAGTGTATCTGTGTTGGACCACCTTTAATCTGGAGTCCCACCAATAAGGGATCTTTTTTATAGGTTTCACGTATGCTACACCATTCGGAGACTTCTAAACGAAATGCGGGTAGCACTACCGGATGACGCTACATGGTCAGCCACCGATAATACCTTTGACAAGATAATCTACCATGATATCGGTGTTGCCGAAAATACCGATTGGAGGATTAAAGGTGGAAACCAGGGCCTCGGGCGTTTCTGCTTCACCGACCCCCAGACACACGTAGTACGGCCAATCACTCATTATGGAAACACCCACTTGTACGAATCCATCAGGCAAACCTTTGAATAATCAACAGACGGCTTTGTTTTCCAGGGTGGCAAGCTACGTATTGATTACATAAAGCAAGAGCAAGCGGGTTCAAGCACCGCCTGCAGTACTTACATACTGGACAAATCAGAGGGATTTACAGCCCCAGGTATCACACAGATTAACGAAAGTATTCGAAACTATGTTTGGGTTATTCTTGGTGCTCAGGCGCAGACCCGCTCAGGGATACTAGGTACAGGCCTTTGACACCCGAAAGCAGTTTCAGTCTAATACTGAGGATGCTATCAACTCACCAGCTGACATTCGCACATCCATCAGCAGGTATCAAAACCTGCTCTAGATACCTTCCTCAAAGGTTGATTATGTGTTTGGAACGGGCCTTTACAATCCGTCGGACATGAGCCTCGCCATTGAAAAGTAGCTGGGTACAACAATCTGATTGCCATCGCGTCTGACAGGCAGCAGTTCAGTATCAACACTGATGTCAACGTGGCTGCTGCAATTTCAAATAGAGGAACCTTTGAAACCCCGCCTGATGATATAGGCAGCCCCTCTCCACTTGCGTTCCTGATATACCACCCCCATAGAAAAGGCGCACGAGGATGAGAAAACCGCTCTTATTGTAGGTCGAATCGCAATAGGCTTAGCTGTGCTTTGGCTTGCTACGTAGTAGGTCATGGATTATTGGGAGGATAATTCCCCCACTGCCACAGATGCTGCCCATACATGTTCTGCCATCCAACCAGCCACCTTTGCAGCTGCCTTGAGCAGCCATGATATGATGGAGCTGCTGCCTTATCGGCTTTGCCCTTCAGGACGTTTGCCAAGGAGTGCAGCTGTTTTTTAATCCATTCCTGTACAACAGTCTTGTCAGCTGGCGTCGGTGTTGGTGCTGGGGCGGCACTAGTGCCCCCTCCACTCGTCAAAGCAAGTACCAGGGTCGAGATTACCAATCCAATCGAATTGAGGACGGAGGCGATTGTAACCCCTTGCTCCTGGAATAGGGTACGTACACGCTCGCCTAGTGTTGTGTACTCGTTAAGAAGTCTGTTGATGGTTTCTCTGATGTGTTTGATTTGAGTCCGCAGCATTTTTTGGTTTACAGAGGTAGCCTCAATACGGGCGCTAAGTAAGCCTTGAAAGCTCATTCGCTTGAAATTTCCATGCTCGGCTTTGACCCCTCCCATCTTCCACCAGGCTTGCCATTTTAGCTTCCCGCTGATCTCCCCTTCTAGTGCAGTTATCTTAGCTAGGTTGTTGACCAGCTCACCCCTCTGGGTCTGGATAACCTTGTCAAGCCCTATAAGCTTTCTCAGTAGCAGTTCGTTGTCTGTTTGTGTACAAAGGTCTTCTATAGCGCTATGAACGCCCTCTATGACGCTTGTTTAATCTACACCATCCTGCTCTGTCACGGCTTCGGGGCTGCTCATTTCTAACTTCTGTGGAAGAGTAGCTTCCGCTTTCACAGCAGCTTGGTCTATACCTTGGAGGGCTTTTGCTGCCTTTTTGGATAGTTCAGGGGTTCACTCCAAGAGCCCGAGCAAGCTGTGTATCGCCGTACTTTTCTGTACTACTTGGCGAGAGGAATTTGCTTGGATTGGTCTTCAATGTCAGAAGCTTCCACTCTCGGCCCCACTTAACCCAAAGATCACCTTCTTTAGACGATCTTAACACCAGAGTGGCCTTCAGCTCATGCTTAGACACTGCCTTCTTGCACCTCGGAACTAAGACATTTGTTTCTTCTTTGGATCCCACTTGATCTTCTGTTAACCCAGCAGGCATTTCAGTAATAGCCCATTGTGGACCAGTCGTACTCGACGTATCTAACGTTCCGTCAATGAAGTTAGTTTCTTCATCATTAATGAAGCTAGTCTCATCCCTCTCCTCCTCCGCTACGTCTTTATATGTTGGGTTATCAAAGTCTTCCATATTACTGTGTTAAAGATATATTCGCTATTATTTAACATGACGAGTACTTACGGACGCAAACTAAATCCATATCGCCTGGGACGCGAGCCCCTTAG
This sequence comes from Urechis unicinctus, assembly GCA_034190875.2. Classification (NCBI taxonomy): domain Eukaryota; kingdom Metazoa; phylum Annelida; class Polychaeta; order Xenopneusta; family Urechidae; genus Urechis; species Urechis unicinctus. The sequence goes on along the minus strand of CM067358.1, from coordinate 23,460,333 downwards.
GGTAAAAGGCGTGCGACATTCTGTAGTTATTACAAACAATCCAAGCACTATGGACCAGAACCAACAACTGCTGGTCCGCTTCCCCAATCTAGGTGCAGACGACGTCATTGTCCCAGGGACAGCACGGCTGGCCTTTACAATCACGCTGACCTCGGCTGATGCTAACCGCAGCGTTGTGCAAAACCTGGGATGCGCCGTGGTTAAGAAAACGACAATCAAGATTTCTGGCAATGAGGTCACGTCCATTGATGACAGCGATGTGTACCACTGTTACCACGACTTGTAGCGGACTGCACTGGAGAGACAGGGTCTCCAGTATCAGGGCATTGGCACATCAGATTACAGAAACGCAACTAAGATACGGGTGGGGCAGGAGACAAGGAAGAGGACAAGGCCCTAGCCGATGTCTATAGTAACAGGTTCTACGTTCCACTTGACTTTGAACTCCTCGAGAGCCACATGCCATTCTACCAGAGTGCACTTAGCGACATACTGGAATACGAGCTTACATTCAACGACTACAGAATTGTGATTCACGCAATGGGCGACACCGACGCCAGCAACAAAATTGATGGCATCTCCTTAGAGTACGACATGGTTACCCAACCAGAGTTGGCCCGTACGATACGCACCCAGTACACAGGTCGGCTCTCGATTCTGTATCAGCTTGGATACAATGAAATAGATACACTGTGGAACATCAACATGAACGTGTCGGCTCGCAGCACGAATGGCATCCTACTGCTCTTTAAAGACCCAGCATATAACTCCGTTTATGACCCTATTCACGTTCCGTTTTTTGTCATAAAATGGCAGCATTAACACAGGAAATTCGTATTTCAACCTTGTTCTTGTGGTTATAAATTTTCTGAGTTACGTTCTGCTTATGCCTAGGTCACATGAGACTAACGGGCCGACTACGGGCTACATACGGGCCCAGTATGAACCAAAACCCTGCAAGTCCGCGCCGGCCAGCAGGGTGTGTCGTGCTGCCCTGTGCAGGGCCCGTATGGGAAGGTTTTTTGGCCTCTTACGGACCCCGTAGCATTGTTAGCCAAAAGTTGTGCATGCACCAATTTTTAGACACGAGTTCCTTATGGGTTGAATCCCGTAGATGGCCTGAAAGCAGTCACGCGGGGCCATTGAGGTGTCCACAGGGTTTTCTTACGGGTTCTCTGACGGCCCGTATAGTACACATATCACGCGCCGCTTCACCTTACTTAATTGTTGCTGTTCGCTACATTTTCTATCAGGTTATCGTTCAAAGACTGTGAAGAATCCTTCAGCTCCAGGTTATCTTCTTCTATATAACCCACTTGCACCTCCAAGTCTCTGACGAGTACCTTCAAATCCTTAGCACCACTTTGGAGTTCACTGGCAGTTAGCTCTTGAGAAGAAATACTTAGCCTCGCAAAACTTTGTACTATTATGAACATTAAACAAAACCAGTGTGCACCTATGAGGGCAAACTAACTAAGCTGGCTAAGGTGGTTGTTTCATACTGAGTACAAAAGTTTAATAAGAAGCTTCTCAGTTTGATGTGGTTATAGAAACGTTGTCTTCTTCCTGATGTAAAGTTTGGTAGAAATGTATTACAGCAGCACGTTGGCCAGCAGACTCAACTATCCCCAAGTACCGATGGAAATATGCTCGTCAACGCACTATACTACAGTGCAGTTGTTTCTGGTATATCTGTAGGTATTTCGAGCTCAAGCCACGCGAACTGGGCTTGGCTGCTGCTGACGTAGCCCTCGCCATGACAACAAAGGAAATGCTTATTAAACAAGGGATCATACCAGCTGATTGCACAACAAACTCACAATTAAAGCCACAACACCAACACTTGGTGGAGGTGCCCTTTTCAACGCCCTTGCGTTCTCTGGGAACATCTTGGTTAAAAAAACTCCTAAGTGGACGCAGAACATGAATTGAGATGACGGTCATTATCCTGGGGATTGTTGTATCTATCGTCTTGCGTCAACAACGATTTGTGCGGCTGCAAGGAATAATTATATTTAGTTTATCAACGTCCGGTGCCAGTAAAATGGCGGGATTTCTGCAAGAGAAATAAACAACAGTTTTGTACATTTAATTGTGTCGGACTATCTAACAGGGATGGCAGCAGCGACAGTCTGATCGTCTTTAGGCTCGCATACAGGCTCTCATGCAAACTGAAAAGACTGCGTTTCATCCCTGTTCTTTCTTACCCAGCAACAACGGTTTGAGTCTGCAAATCCTGAGTAGAGAGGTTTAAAATCGGTTTTTCTGCAGGTCATTTGGGGGCTCTTGTTGGATTGCGGATTGCGCAAATCGTCGCATGCCAATCACCAGAGACATTCCTTGGAGTTTCAGTAACACATATTCTCTGCACTCCGATCTACGGCATTGTTATTCACGAACGTGACCACAACGCCAAAGGCACTTGGAACCTTCGTTTCTTATGGAGACGATTCACACACTTACTAGGTTTTATAATCGGCAATATGATCACAGCTAATCCACACAATTGGAAATTACTTCCATCAACCATGCTTGAACTAATAACATTATTATTCCGCGATAAATATAAACACTCCTTGTTAAGTTTTGTTGTTTGACAGTCCGTTGGAATTTGCGGGTTACTGGGTCACTTCGCGTCCTTAGTCTATGACGTGACTTTGCCTTTGACGCATAAAACGGAGTGTTTATCGCAACAGCGAAACTGCCGTTGGTGTGCTTAGGGGGCACTTTCAATATCTGCCATTTTATCATGAAAAGGATTCATAGACTGTAGGCTTGGTGCCTGCTTTCCTAATATTCAGTAATACTAAATGTGAATCGCCGTTGTCCATATTGTGAAGTTAAAGAACATTCACTAAAACATGACAAATCGTGAATAATTGCGTTATTGATATAGAAACTCCCACCCACTACAATCATCCCACAAACGAATCCTAATTCAAATCAATTGCAATATAACTCGCTCTTTGGTAGACTAACAACACCCTGTCCGATGCGTTTGCGAATAATTTCCTGCCTCGTTTTTACGAAAAACAGCTTGCGACATAAATAATTTGAATATCCCGATACAAATGATGTATCATAAATAACAAACGGCTGATTACGTTTTGGTTCATTTTAAGAACATACATGTTCTTATAACTGTGAAAGCATTTTCCTGGAAATATTACCATTGGGCCGCCATTTTTAAGATTGAGCTTGCGAACTTAAGTCAGCTACCTAGCTAACTCAGAGTTAAACACGCTAGGAGACTTAAGATTCTTTTTGGATAACGGTTAAGACGGCCAGCTCAGCTTGCCGTCTCAAAAACTTGTGTTTGCAGACTCAAGTTTCTTTATGGATACGACCGCTGATGTCCAGCCAATCCACGCTGAATTGCTGTTTCCATGGGCTGGTAGGCCCATAGAATCTCGATATTGCATGCCGTGCAGTGGTTCCACTGCATGTCCCGAAGCTGTAGGATAATGTTGATCTACAGTTTGTACTGCTTCTGCTGAATTTGCCTTGTGGATCTGCTGCTCAGTTGGCCTCCTGACCTCAGAACACTCCTGTGGTGGACAGTTTACCCCCTTGAGCTGGTGCACCGGTACAAGTAACAATTCCCCGAACAAAACACCTAGCGTTTCGCTTTACAGCTTTGACGCATGGGGGTTTGCACAAACTTCGTCGATCTATGCAGGTATCAAATCAATAATCTGTAAACAATGTGTGCATATGTTATGACTCAAAACAACGATTCGGACTTTCATGAACTCGAGGTGCAGACGTTCCTTACTATTATCAGTCAATATCTGCCCCTTGCTGCTGTTTCAATCCACCCGGATACAGGCACATTAGTGTAAATCAACTAGTGATGCTGATTCCTGAAAAAGTGATAAAAGACTTGTTATAATGGTTAGCTGGCGTTTAATAGTTTACACATCGTCTCAGGTACCAATGTTATCTCTGACTTGAATAAAAATAATAAGTACTACGCATTGGTATCAGGTCCGACTGCTGTTTTATGGAAGCCGACAGTTAGGCTAGTGGCTGGTCTGTCCTGGAGAAATGAACATGCTGCATTGCCAATAGTTGCGTTATATTGTTGCTCTATTGTAACATGTTTTTACCCAATACTGTGCTACATCAACTCAGGGTAGCATCAGTTGTGGGCCTCTCTATGTCATCAACTTATTGGAATTGTTTGGCCGATTTGGTGGGTATTTAGAACGTGACTTACATGTAGTACACGAAGGCATTTACAATTACATACCAAATATAACAAGCAAACTGGACATTGGAACTTCTAAGGTGACCATTCCGCCATTCAAACCACTGTTGGGTAGACGCCTTAGTGAGGTTCCACTGTGAATACATACAAAACAGCCAGCGTTAGATACCCGATGGCCATTGAGATGGGTTTTTTTTCCAATCTGCATGAAACTGGTCGCAAAGAGCCTTTATTATCGTTACATACGATACCTCATAGTAATTTCTCTTCCCCACTCCACGGTCATTCAGCGTCAATGTTCTTGATATGAGTAATTTATTCAATATGAATAACCTGATTTATAGGATTAAGCTTCACTTACACGCACACGCGGAAGATGCATTCACGCTGCCTTACATCATCACTCACCGCTATATTGTTGATCAAATGTTAGCATTATTTAGGTAAAGGTACCTAGACACACATATGGATAGAGGTTGCAGCATATTTATCAAATCATATTTATCAAATATAAAATAGGCATGGTTAGTTGTTGCAAACTCATATTGAGTACAAACAGTCACGTTAGATTCAGAACATTGTAGGCAGCTGTGGCTGAGTGGGCCAATAAACACAGTAAGCATTTACTTGCAATGTAGCATATGGCAGACATTACAGTAAATGTGTCTACTGTCTTCAAGTTTTCATTCAACAACGGGGTGTTTTCACATGCCATAATAAACACGTAGTCCGACAAGGCAAGATAAATACTGCTTTTTGTATAATAAATGATCGAGGTATGGTTACTTACAAGGATTCCACGTTCGATGCAAGCAATGCTACGCGAGAGACAATTGTTTTACAAAGGTAACTGGTGCATTATTACCTGATGCAAATAAAGGAAACAGGAATTCATACAAAAAAAAGTCAACCTGATATCAATCGAGGCTGGATCGTTCGGTTGGTACCAAGATAAAGATGAAAGATAAGCAACGCCATTTCCCACTCACATTTAATGGAAGTCAATCAACAGGCAATGGTGGCAATTGTGCACCGATAAATTATTAATTATCTGACAAAACACATGGTAGTTGTTAACCCGATAAAATATCCGTCTAACTGTTTTCTTTAATCGTCAGGTATGCGTTTCTACCACACCTAATGACGCCATCTATCAATGTTCTCGTGTAAACACTACGAAGTACATAATATACTGTTCAAGATAATATTAGACAATAATTACAGGTGCTCAAAGGATCCACAAAAGTGGATAGCTTTCTAAATATGATTTAAAGATGGAACATTCAAGCCATCAAAATTCAAGACGGCGGTGTCCTCACTATAAATATGGTGCACAAGATACTTTAACATCAGAATTCACAGGGAAATCGGTCTGATGTGATTTACCTGTAACGAATGTTGAATTCAAGAATAATACCGACCCGATTCTACCACACACCGTAATGGATGCCAGATATGTCAACAGTGTCAATGAATACAAAATGCAGGGCTCGACGAGTTCCAAAAATATCACTAGCCCGGTCTGACCAGTAAGCAGCCTGAATCATGAATAAACATTGATAAATGCACCATATGCTGATGAATTTTGTTACATTCATCATAACCTATTGACCTATTTTTTTCTATTTAACAAGGCAAACAAAAATAAGATGCAGATTTAGAAATAACCACACAGCTACCAACCAGCTAGTAAATTTTTAAAAAAAGTGGTATTTAAGGAATAATACTTGCAGATATTCTGCACAGTGGTCAGTGAACCTCATCATTAACCTAGTCAGATGTCGAGGGTGTCTTTCGTGTAATTTTATAATCGTCCCGCAGTTCAGCGTAGCTATAAATTCTTCGCTCGAGACCAATTGGGTGTAATAAAATTGTACTACCAATGTTTAATGTTTAAGTGGCAATTACAAGTGACTGGCTGATTGATACTATAACCAAATAGCGCTTATAGTTTAGCATGAATGGCGTGATCTTGTCGCGCGTTTACCAATGGTTGGCCGTACCTTACAAATATTATGAATTATTCATGAAGCTGGGGCGCAGACAATAGGTTGCCGCTTGCTGCAGCCAACCTCAAATCGGCGGCAGCATAAGCGGGTTAAGTGTAGCAACGATCAGGTCTCAAGCCTGTGTGTTCACATCGTTGGTAATAAGAGTTACCCGTTTGAGCTTAAGTGAGATAAAACAAAACTATGAAAAAGTGTGAATTGATTATTTGATTTAAACTTCTTTAATGTTCTGAACTAAGCATCCGATTCCACAATCAATTCTAGGCAGCATGAAAATCACAAGCTTACATCGACTTAATCATTTGCGCCGCCATACATAATGCCTGAGTCACATTTGAAGTTCAAATATATTGATGATATGCTTATGCTTACCAATATTGCGTTCGCTGGTGTTATTCGTTCATAAATGTCATTCTCTCCAATAATAAGATAATTAAATTATCAGTTATTCTGTTTTGGTGCTTTCTTGGACTGTTTATACAAAGTAGCGTCAACATTGGTGATGTGTATATTCAATTGACAAAGCGTGTGCTGTCGAATATCAAAGTGAAAAGTCTTTACCTACTTACTGACTGACAAACATTCTTACATTGAGATATTCATAGAACCTGTGTGCAATGAATGCCAAGTGCGGATTGGGGCTGCAATATAAAACAGTTGCTCTTGAGACTTATTTACACAGCCCTTGTTATGGGATATCCTAGCATATGCATTGCTTATATTGCCCCTATATGAAAATGGGCTGCACAGAACCTGATGTAAAAAGTGACGCCATGGCAATATATATCACAATGTCCAGCTTAAAGCTTCTGCAAGCATTACGAAATGCTTTGTATCTCCAAAAGATGTTTTCAACCAGATGTCTTTGTTACAAAAAGAGATTATTTAACCCCCCCAATTGTGGTGCCACAAACACTATAAAAGATAGATAAATGTCACACATTGCACTTTTTAAACAATAGGCAAACCCGCTGGAAATCGTATTGCAATGCATGATGCGGTAGATAATGCAATTTTGTCGTCAGATACAATTCGTAGGAAATTTAGGGATATTAATATATCAATACATGTAATTGTGTAATTTACATGCATGTATTGTTGTTTGTTGTTGTGCTGTTGAAGCATGATGGAAATATTAAGCACCAAAATCGACAAAGTCATCCCAACCTACATATTGCAATCGTGTAGGAATATAGTCAAAGGGTCGCACCAAGGCAAAATGATCATTTCCCAATATGAATATTCAGATTTTGTCTAAGCACGTAGAATAATGTTCGGGAATTGCACATCAAATATTCTATAAAACATAGTGGATTCAGTTTGACACATCATTGATAGCTTAATCAACTTGTCTTTGGTAGATCTGCAATTCATCGATCGGATTTGTGTGTGCATTGGTTCTGGCAAAATTATCCGATAACTACGACAATTACTCATTTGTCAGTGGCAAACGTTCAGGGAGTTGTGTGTCTGCATGGCGATAATGTCACATACTATGCTTTAATCACATGGAATAATATATCTGCATCAAGAGCCATTTGGCTTGAAATAAATATTCAATTAATTAGATATCGTTTCTGCTATCCAAGGCCATGATGATTCATGTAAAGTGTTATCATAACAATTAGCCATTGTATGTGGTCAAGGAACCAAACGCTAACCGTTTATTCAAAACATGCGGGCAACCGCTTAATTACATATCTTAGGAAAGATCTTGTAACAGTTCATATGCAATGCTATGAATGCGTCTTTCCTGAGTTGTTAGTCAATTGCTTTGACGATTTGACGATTATCGTTTCAATATATTCCATGAATGTTGACGGGTATCTTGGCATTGTCGAAAATGGCGCGGTCGACACGGGAAGCCGTTGTACACAACATTGTGATTATTGGGAAGAGCTTTAGCTCATACTGCATGTGATACATAATATTTGCAATATACTATATTATTAAAGACAATGATGCTCAAAATCATGCCCTCGCTGTATGAACTATTCATGAGCTCGCCACTAGTTGCTAAGCGTAAAGGTGTCAACCTGTCAAGGGATTACGAGGTAGATCGTTAGACAACATACTGCATGTCTACGATCTACCTCTCTGAAACCAATGCATCCCCAACATCATAAACTAAGTTTAAAATGCCCGAAAATGTCATGCATATGTATATTCATTTCATCAATACATGATGTGACACTACTTTCGAATGCTAAGTGTTGTTTGATGACTTGTGTCAATTCACCACATTAACAAAATAATGCGATGCACGTTCTATATTCTCCAGGAAATAAGAGGTTTTGCTAGAATATCTGGCATACATATATTGATAGAGATACTTTTTTACTACCTTGGCTGTTCTTGATCCATTTAACAGGATTACAAATGCAGAATTACATTAAGATTGTTATTTGTTTCCAAATGGGGTGTTAGATCATTGAAAGGTATAAATAATTATCGAAGCTTACATATCTAATTTACCTTGCATGTGCACGGGATATATTCAACCGGAAAATGTTCACTGAAGTAATGCATTGTTTATTATTATTGAATGCAACAAGTATTCATGTATTTTTATCCGTTAAACATTTAATACTTTATCTATCAAGTTGCAAGTTCAGAATCTGATAAATCGGGCGATCAATCACATTTATCATAATCAAAATTGCGATAAATTTACATATCAACAGTACATAAGCATAATGTGGGACATTGTTCCTAAACGGTTAGTTCAAAGAGCCAATTTATAGAAGGTTTGCGTTGGGTCAATATTGCTCCATTTGTGAATGTTTTCGCCAAGTTCCTTTGAATGCACAGTTTTTGCTACATAAAATAAAGGTGCTTGTTTTCTATTGTATTTATTTGACTGCGTCTCAATAAAAAAACGGTTTCAAGTGACACAGAATAAACACTCGCAATATAAAGCATTGACCCCCGCCATAATGTCACAATGTCTGCGTTCGTGGTAACAGACTCATTATAATGAATGCTACAATATTTTATGATCCCTGTGTCCTGACAATCGTTACTTTCGTTATATTCCGATTCCTAATGCCTTGTTTTTGACACGTTAATAAATCAACCCACTTCAATATACGAAATAGCACTTCTGCACACACAAATTATTGGAGGCTCAAAATAGGCAACCTCAAACTGTTCATTGATAAATAGCTCCATGCAACCGTTCTGAACTAAGAGGAATATCCTGTGGAGGTTGTGTATTGCTTACATAATATGACTGCAATGGTGACGCAAATAGTGCACCACATGTTGGCGCAACAAACTGTATGCACATTTATTCCAAGTAGGTCACCCGTGTTTACTACATCATGATGACGGTGATAAAGACTCAAAGAGGTCTTGATGTAATTGAAAACCGATACCATCCAGGTAAAGTGATATAATATATATATATATATATATATATATATATATATATATATATATATATATATATATATATATATATATATATATATATATATATATATATATATATATATATATATATATATATATATATATATCTATATATATATATATATATATGTATATATATATATATATATATATATATATATATATATATATATATATATATATATATATATATCTATATATATATATATGTATCTGTATATGTATGTGTGTGTGTGTTAGATAAAACTTTGAATATAGCAATTAAATTGTGTACCCACTCTCCATTTCTTCTAGGGTCGTTGAATATAATTGATTGAGCTGTCATTGAGTTGACAGTCGCAATAAATATCACCATTACCAAATATTGACACGCTTTGTGGCGCCTACTGAAGATTGTGTAACCACCCATAAAATATTCTACATTTGTAGGAACCTGCCAACGAAGAGCAAGCATGATTTGCGATAATTGGCAGACAATACAAATCCTTTCTGGTGAATGCAAGAGCGCGACCGTAGCATGCTAGACACGCCCTCTTCAAAATGTGATCATAATTTCTGTGTTGGTAGAGTTGAAAGCTCTTGGAATGCACAATTCTTTGATCATTACAACTGTGGTTGTAATCTTCTGTCTCTGTATTATGGACAGTTGTTAAGAATGTGTTATGTTGTGTGGCGGCATACGTATTCCAGCTTGAAATATTGCATTGTTGAATAAAGTGAAACAGGATCACAGGCATGGCATGTCCGTGTGTATTATAAACCAATGCAGTAGGCATATTATGCATCTTATAATCAGCTGCGACAATCAAGTACCAACCATCTATTTTGAATAACAATTGACATCACACAATGGATAAGATCCTAGCAATCTTTGTCCGATATCTCCCACAGTGACATCATTGTAAACACACACACGCAATGATTGTTATTTATATGTGAGAGCAAACGTTTCAAATGATGCTTGTATATGCTGTTTAGCCCTAACACGGACAAATATTTCCGACACAACTTCTTAATGCAGGCAGCTTATATTCAAAACCATAGCATCTTATTTGTATGCAGTGCGAATATATGCATGATATAGCTGCTTTTTCAAAAAAAAAGCTCGGACCTAGGGGAATTAATATAACGCGGATGTTTGATGATAATATTGATTAAAATAATCATAATAGTAGTTGTAACATCATTGCCTCTCGTTCGTGTTCGTCAGTAGTCCATGTTGCAGGGATGGGCATAAAGATTCATGTTCATATGCATTAACGTCCTATCCCCAGTAAAACATTGTGAATGTTCTACTGCCAATTGCTTTGTTTATGTCAGGTGGAATCAGAAACGTGTTCCAGGTACGTCAAATAAACACTGTTTGTTTGTGCATAGTGTAAACGTTTGAAGGCTCCTAATGTACAACCACGGCTGGTGTGAGGGCTTGTATATATAAACACACACACACACACACACACACACACATATATATATATATATATATATACATGTATATATAGATATATATATATATATATATATATATATAGATATACATATATATATATGGAGTATATATATATATATATATATGTTTATATATATATATATATATGTATACATGTATATATTTATATATATATATATATATTTATACATATATATATGTATATATATATATATCCATGTATATATATATATATATATATATATATGTATATATATATTTATATCTATATAGCTATATATATATATATGTTTATATATATATGTATATATACATATACATGGATATATATATACATATATATATGTATATATATATAAATATATACATGTATATATATAAAGGTAGTGCACACTTGTTTGTATATATATATATATAAATATATATATATATATATATATATATATATATATATATATATATATATATATATATATATGTGTGTGTGTGTGTGTGTGTGTGTGTGTGTGTGTATGTGTGTGTCGTTATGTCCTGCGCCCACTACCCACTTACCACGATCATGTATCCGTTTGCGCAATTTTCGTTAAAATTGACTTATGTTAATAAAACGAGCAATGTTGTTCAAATATGTCTATGCAGCATGCTAAATTGCAAATTGTATTCTGCCTTATGAGACGCTTGGCATTCAGCAAAGTGAGTACATCTTAATACACCTTTAAACTGTGGCATTTGAACGTAACAATGCATTTGTCAATGTGTTCCCTGCCGTATACGCCATGGGGAACGGCATTGATGTTGTTAAACGCTAAATCGGCATGAATTCTTGCGCTGTGTCCTTTTAATGATTTTAGAATAAATGCAGCTGCCTTTAAGTCTTTTTTCTGTATCCCAGCTTATGATAACTGCAACAGTAGGAACAGAAATGGAAGAGCTGCTAGCGCCGATGCTCAGGGATTTGCGGTGTTCATAAACCGTGGAATCTTATCTGAACAGCCCCCAACCATGATTATGTCCATAAATTAACATACTGCTGTGAATGGATATGCACAAATGCTCTTGGTCTGTTGTTTAGTTTCAGTATCTCGATTTTGTAAGAAACTTGTGGTGCTTGTGCTACAAGGAACAGCTAATCATTGTGGGGTTCATCTGAGCCCCAAATATTTACAGTATGTTAACAAAACGAGCAAAGTTGTGGGTTTGTGGGTTTTAGATCTTGCAGTCTGATGTGAATATATGTATGCCGTGTCGTTCCTAAGATACTTAGAATACATGACAGTTATATTACATATATCACTGACTTTCATTTTCCACAATTCAAAAATGCCATTTCTTGTTTTATGTGATATGAATGCCGAGTTATAAGTTTGAGCGATAATACCATATAATGATAGAATTGCAGATGCAAAATTGCATATAACAGTTCGCTACTCAAAAAAGTCAATATACAATATATGATTTGTTGTTACAAGCACCAAGAAAGGGCTGCAATCGAGTACGTTTTCCAAAAAAAACAACACACATACGCAATAGGATTTACTCGCAATGGCCAAAATAAAACCCCGCTAGCATAACACAGTGGTAGGCTGTCCAATTAGCTACGATCAAAACCACAAATGCTGTTCATGGCCAAATCAAAACCCCGCTAACATAACACAGTGGTAGGCTGTCCAATTACATGCGATCAAAACCACAAATGCTGTTCATGTTGAAAACCATGTGATGAAATAATGGTTCCTGTTTTCCATCCGAGGAGCGGCCTTAATGAAAAACGATTTTCAGTTGTTTTTATTGTAGTATAGACCACAGTTGTTTGGGAAATGAAAGCCAATACAAAGTGTTTGAATTGCTGCATAGTTGTAAAAGCCAAGCTTCTGGCTTCGCTTCTGTGTTTGACACTGCGTTACAGCTCTTATATCATCAGTAACAACCAAGGGTAACATTTAAAAAGGCAAAGCAGCACCGCAGCCCTCAGAGGGTTGTTTGAGCTTTTTATATAAACAGAATAAATACGATAAGTATTCTTAGCCACATCAAACAATTGCGAGAGAGTATTGTCAACATCTGCCCTCTTGAGCTTGTCACTACAAGGTTAGCATCATGTTGTCAACAGCACATGAGAATATCTGAGTAGCAAACGCAGGTGATTACAGAGAAATTTATGGCAAAGGAGCTCTCCTAAACAGAGGGCCTTTTGACAGAGAGCAATCAAAGTTTCGGATCAAAATATTGACAAGACCCAATGACGAATCGCATTCGGCAAGCTCACTAGACTCCGGCGTAATATGAATAACGAAATGTCGTATCGCCTGATGTGCACTAATGAATAGTATCACAGTGTTGAGGGGTGCGATTATGTCTATCATATACCGTACAAAACCATTCTGATATTTTGTTCGATTCAAACACTCCGACAAGGTCATTGAATGCAACAACTGAATAGCTAAACTAAATTCCACACTGCCTGCTCTGTCCAGAATTTGTTTCCATATATTCGGAAACATGCATTGACCAATAGTTAAGGACAGCCAGACACATAAAGCAATACACATAAACATATCTACATATGCAACTTTATATGAATAAATACATATGTGTATATGTACATATATTAACATATATATGTAAATATATATAAATATATATATATATATATATATATTTGTATGTATATATATATATATATATATATATATATATATATATATATATATATATATATATATATATATATATATATATCTATATATCTCTATATATATATATATATATATATATATATATATATCTATATATATATATATATCTATATATATATATATATATATATATATATATACATCTGCATCCAAGGCAATGCTCTAAAGCGTTCTCGCAATAGCAAAAGTTTCGGCATCTTGATAAAACTGGTATTTATAATGTAAGCAAGACTGATTGCTACTTGGGAACGGGAGTATTTTTATGATGGTGGTGCATTAATCATTGCAAACTAATACGTTTTTTTTCTTTTATATCAGTAATATCGTCCGGCCTCATCCTCTTTTGCCTTCATATAAACATGACTCCAAATGCTTGTTACCGTTTGACGATAACCTTATACCACTTCGCTTCCTCACTCATTTTTTATTCCATCATTACAGTTGTGCTTACTACCATTCTCTGCTTCATAACTCCCGTGACCGACCACAAAATGAAAAATAATGGTGTGCCGTTTACGAACTTTCATGAAAGTGTGTTCTCGTTTGCAATTATTTATGTAATTCAATGATATAGCACATTCTGTTCGCATTTCTATGTATGACTATATACATCACACCAATAGATTTATGACAACTGGGCAAATAACCTAGAGTCGGTCCTTCCACATAAGCAGGAATTGATACATACAAATAACATTAATATAGACACTGATGATCTCTTTGATCTGCAAGTTCATAGCCAAAGATTTAAATGGATCCTGTTGACTATGCCTAGTGAGCGTTCCTCTGTAAGATTTGTCATCACATCGCCGCCACAACACATATAAGTGAGGTGAGAACACTATCATTACAACCACTGTAGCCTCCTTTCCCAGACAGTCCCAAACATCAAGGCATTCAATCTAACATATTGTATATTTCATCAGCGTTTTGGAAGACATGTGAAATGCCCAATGTACAATAGTGCACAATAATTATATTCCTCTCCATGTTTGTCTGTCTTTGTATTTGCGAAAGTATACCAATGACCGTTCGTCCAAACAAGCGTCACTACGTGAGACAACAGGTTTACCAAGCATATTTCGCAGTCAAATGTAAATAGACTGTCGTTTTAATTGGCAACAAAGATAGTCCATGGCATTCTTAAACTGTCTGTTTATTACTTATTCAATGCAACCGTTCTAAACTAAGAGGAATATTCCGTTATATAAATTCAATATTACATATCATCTGACCTTATCGTAGTTATGTAGAACACCACTGGAATACTTCTGCATGCATGCATAAAAAAACACCTAAAAACCCGTATCACGTTTTATGACAGAGAAGGCATCGCTGCTCTATATCAGCAAACGCGCAAACTGTTAGACCTGTCATTGA
>CM067358.1:23385174-23440174 GCA_034190875.2 Urechis unicinctus | reverse complement strand
AAGCACCTGAATTAGGAACAACTGATTTATATCCACCATAAGGTATACTAAATCTGTCAGCAATGTAAAGGAATACAAAGGTTAGTAGAATCCATTTGACAAAACATGCCTATGAGTTTTGCACATACCATGCTCTTTTAGCAACTATAATTCATAAATAAGTGGATTAGCGAGAGACGAGGAATAGAGTTTATATCTATATGTATTTTGATGCCAGTCGTTTTCTCCAAGCCAATACGTTTAAAAAAATGTCTAAATGGGCGATGTTCAGTAATGATAAAAGCCGCAAGCCTCGGAGTACAAATCGTCAATGACAAGAGGAAACTATTCTAACTTTAGTGAGAAAAAATATGATAAAAACGTGAATTGATAACTTTGACTTAAACTTCTTAAATGTCCCGAACTAAGCGGCCAATTCAACGAGCAATTCTAGTCAGCATGGAAATTACCAGCTTAAATCGCCATTATCGTCTGCGCTGCCATACTTATGTATGAGTGACATTCGAAGTTCAAATACATTGATAATATAAATTTTATCCAGCTGGTGCGACTCTCTAGTGTTGGCGTGTTCTTATAGTGACTCCAAGTCCATGAAGTAAATGCAAAATCACAGGTTATGCTTTTTCACAAGCTAAGGATGCTTTGCGCAAGTAAGTTGCGCAGCAAAATTATCATTTCTTGATCAAAATTCGCAGATTTTGTCTAAAAACGTTTGGATATAGTTCAATCTTTCATTTACTGTTTATACGCAATAGTTTAATACGGTATGATGAATTGCATATCACGTTATGTTTCTGCAATTATGGATACAACATGGCACATTATTGATCTCTCAATCCAGTTGCCTTTGGGTGTTCTGCAAAAAATTGATGTATGGACATTGGTTGTGGCAATATTGGCTGGAACGATTTGACAGTGACACGATTTGACAGTTAAATACATTCAGAGCGTTCCGATGCTGCATAGCTATTACTTCATACACAATGCCATAGTCACTTGGAATGATAAACTTGCACCAGGAGTCATTTGGATTGTAATACGTATCCAATTAAACATATAACGTTTCCGCTATCAAAGACCATGATGCGTACATTGTCGTGATGATAAACATGTCTTCTATTATTTATTCATTTGTATTGTGGCCTTCAGTCCTTTTTATTTATTTTACATTTGTGTTGTACAGCAGCAGTGGTTCTCACAACAACTAAAATGATACTTGAGTGGTGGCAGATTCAACCGCATCCCTATATCAACAGTGTGCCTGGTATTGAACGACCTCATCGAAGGTTTTACAGTACTTGTTATTTTTACGTGACTCTGGCGAATATGAATGCAAACACTACAACGATAGTCAGACGTTTCAATCGCAATTCGACGGTATTAACATCATCATATTCTACGGATGATGACGGGCATTTTTATGTTGCTAAGTCGATGTATTCAACTCGGTTCGATGGGTTTGATAAGCGTATTAACAGCAATTTAAGCTCAAAGAGCCATGTTATAGAATGTTTGCACATGGCCAACATTACCCCATTTGTGAAAGTTTTCGCCTCGTTCCCTGGAATTAGTGCTTGTGCTACAAAATATAAATGGGTTTTTCTGTTTAATTGGTTTATCCGAGACGCAGTTAGAAACGGGTTCCAGCTACACAAAATAAACACTCTTTGCCATTGACCTTCGCCATTATATAAGTAAAATATATGCAATTATCTTACATATAAATTTGGTTATATAGTCATCATTTGGTTTTCTACAACAGAGCAAATGGAATGTGGTCGAGCGGACAAAAGAATTCTTAATGTTGCTCCATCAATGTGCGAGTTCATATCGGAACTGTTTGAATGAATCTTGTTGATTATGTCTAGCGAGTGTACCTGTGTACGATCTGTCATCACAACACCAGCACGGCGCCCACAAATGTCGAAGCGAGCTCAGAACATTGCAGGGAATTTCATTGCGATAATCTTTCTCATATACTATACCAAGCCATTTTACCATTTTCTTCAATAATATCAAGTCCTGTTAATAGTATTGGACAGCGACAGAATAAAGAGTGTTTCAGTAATAATACCAACTTATGGCTGGCCTGACAGCATCTATTATCGTTCACTTAAAGTTCATGTGATGCCAAGAAGGACAACATCTATTATCGTTCACTTAAAGTTCAGAAGGCAACTGATATAGATGTGGCTTCCATTCAGAGAGAACCATGAAATACAGGCTGCCCGTCAAACTAGATGAAATCATGTGCAGCTTACTTGTGCCTCGAATGGCTCCAGTTCAATAGTCGTGGCAAATATCGCGCCATTGCAATGTACAAAAAATTGTTGTTTCTGCGTTATTACAAAGTGAAGGGTGGAGTGCCTCGAGGCAGTAGTTTCGATGCAATTCAAGGGCTTTATGGCATCCATACATCATGTAGTTGCTAACCAGGAAGCAGCTTGGTGATTACTGCGATAAATTACCACAGGGCAGCATATCATTGTGAACCAATTCAACGATCACTGAGAGACCATTGTCAATATACATTTACGATTACCAACATCTACCATAACACTTTGCAACGATTTCCGATGTATCCAAAGGCAACAATAGCATTACATGTTGGTACAAATGTTGACTTATGATAGTGGTAGTTGCAGGTACACAATATAGCCAGTCTAACTAATTGCAGCTAAGGCTCTAGCCTTCGATTTACATCTTACACGCGGACGGTGAATACAGCTTATACAGCGTTATAAGTGATCAATTGGAAGTTAATGATACGTTACGTCCATAATCATCGTTGCAGCAGATATGTGGTTCTATGGATTACATTAGCAAGATCTTCTATATTAGCAACTTCACTACATGCTATGTATGTTCGAATTAATCCATGATATGGGCTTCTCTTTCAAAGAACTAGCAATCATTTGGCTGTTTGGAGATGACCGCGTGTGGATATCTCAGGACATTTAGTAATTAAAGTTGAGGTCAGACTTGATAGAAGTATTGCTCATTGTATGCATTTGCTCACATTTTGTAACAATGGTCCATGTCCCTGTAAAGTGGAAGTAATATGGGGAATGCTTGATGAACAATGGTAGCCGATCGCGTTCTTGATATATGTATAAGATATATGACAATTGTGAGTTCTGTATTACAATCATGACAATGGCGGATGATTGAGATGCGACATTTCATTTAATGTTTCATGGATGGAGGAAGTATATATGGCGTTTGTTTTGATCTATCATCATGACAAAGAGTGATTTGAGCTCATTGGATGTGACCAATATCCATATTAATGCAAAATGATACAAAAGCCATGATGGCAATTCAGTAATCGTGTGATAACATTAAATGGTGTTTATTATGTATCACCAAGTCAGCAAAAAACATAATCATACATAATTAGAACGATTTAAGGGTAATGCATACATGCATGCTTCCGTATCTTGTATTGTTACTGTGTTTGTTATAGCATGACTACCAGATTGTACAAGAGATATCAATAGACACCTGTGAATCTTGTCAAAAGAACTCCATGTACAATAGGGCTTGTTTAATATCAACTGCATTGGTCTCATCATTCCGGTCGCAAACAATTTAGACCTTATATCACATAACAGATGACTCGTAGCAACAACTGGCGTTACTCATACTATTAGAGCTGGTTCGACATCGATCAAAAACCGACATCGACGGAAAGCAATGATAAGGCGCTATAAACCGGCAAAATGAATGCCATCGTTCATATTTCTTAGTTAGGCTGACTAGACATATTATATATTTAACCTTTCCCTTAGGCTTTCAGAATATTTGTTCCGCGTAAAGTCAAACCAGCATTACGCTGAGTATAAACATCGACCAGTGTGATGTTGGCACGATATATCCGACTTCAATGTTAATGGTGCCAAGCTATTGTAGGCGGGGGAACATCTAAGGCGGCCATTATATATTTATAAACGTGATTCTCGTTTTCCATCGCAGACAAAAAGAATAAACAGAATCTTGGCATCAATACAATTTCTAAATATGGCTAACAAACTTGAATGATAAAAAATTAAATTACAAAACTACACTTGCATGGGATATAAAAAAACGAGAAGAACATCAGAATGAAATGCATTTCTGCAAATTATTGATGACTCATCAAAAGCCAACATTGAAGAGTACATTTATCGCGCTGATTATGGCATAGTTAGATGTTACAATGACGGATAGTTCCATACACAGTTTATATACAGTGCAAACAGGAGGTTCCTGGGAAAGTTGACATGCAGCCAGTATTATAGCTCTTGCGAACAAACACATTATCATTTATTCATACTTGTGCCAACATTGCGTTGCAAAACAAGACCTTCATAAAACTTCAAAATATGAAGGAGTTATTGGTGTGAATGTATGTTATAGTACAGCATAGCATAGCATAGCTTAGCATCCCTTTAACACCTTAATCTCTGTCATGAGGCAGGTTTATCGCATTCCACAGGAAGCCTTTGTTTGCCCCATAGAAACATTTAAGGTGAGAAAGAACGTCGTTGTGGACTTCTCTATCGCATTGCACAAATTGTGTAACATGTTTGCTTCTATTGCTATGTACAATGTGAAATTATTGTCATTCTCATTATCATTGCAGGCATAAAGGTACAAATCAGCTTCAGCCAAATCAACAATAATTAGGTCCAACGCGATAATATTGAGCCACCGGTTCAGGGTTTATTATTTCACCAAATTATGTTTTATGGAGTTTTGATTAATTCAACATCTGCACGATTTAATAACGGCACATTTATTACGCCGCACGTGGCCTGGGGATTACATCTGCAATCCTTTTGCACTGTGATAATAAATATGTGACAATTTCCGTCAACTTGAGTTGACGCACGCACGTTTGTGGGAATGCTACTTAGGTGAAATCAAGATTCAATTTGACAATCACAAAGATGATATACACATATCTGATTTGTTATTGCAGCCTGTAAGGAGCTGTTAATGTGAATTGGGACATGTCATCGAAACCTATAATTGCTTCCAGTGCAATCAAAACGTTGTAATCGCCATTTATACAGGTTGACTAAGACGACCATCAAGACATGGAATTTGCAAATCATTACATTGTTATGTGTGTATTAGAATAAAAACAATTATGATGCAAACAAAAAGTGAGAGAAATAATTTGACTATCTCTGTTTTATTTCGTGCCCTATGGCATGTATGAAACATCATAAAGTTTGCAATATTACAACATCACCTGGTAATTTTTATCATACTTTCTTCGAAAAAGAAGATAAATGCATTTTGCATAGAGTATAGGTAGATTTACATATATTTTGATGTAGAAGGGAATGCCTAATAATCCCATCTTTCATCTTACAGCAGATGTCAACATCATAGCGGGACCGTTTGTAATCAACCCGTTTATAAGCCAAAACATACAGACCATCTGACCCTCAGAAAAATGCTATCAGAATTAAATAGATTGAACATGCAGTTTGAAGATGAATTCTCTATACTATAATTCTGGATGCTTCACTAAAGTTATGCAAAGTGCATAATGGATTGATATATTTAGTTGATGCTGTCTTGTGACAGTACTATGTCAATATAGAATGAGTAACACGTAAGGTCGAGCTCCTAAAAATACCCCATAATCATTTACATTAACACCCGTTAATATGAACAATTTTTGGCAATGCCATCATTATAATGTGCCTGGAATAAAACATAATACGGAGTATAATATGATCATCCCATTAACGACCGTAACTCACTAATTTCAACTAAACAATTACACCCATTAGAGATTCCCCAACACCCACACCCGATAACATACACTCCAACAGATTCAACCTGGAACATACACCCCATTAATCATATCTTCGTACTGTCATATATTACATCTGAATGGGTAATTTATATAAGTTATACCTATACGACTTGGGCCAAGACACATACCAACAGTAACTAAAGCAGTGTCTACTCCGTCCACTGAGTTCACTGCACGCCTATATTTCTTGTATATAGCACATTATTTTTCAATTACTTTCTCAAGGTATTGCTTCTTGAGACTGATCTCATTCAACCGATAGGAGTGCCCTTGATTCTCATCAGGCAACTTCGGATATAACGGTGCCGTCGGAATGGTTGGTTGTTGTTTCATACTGCTGTTGTTTACATGAGTCAATCTGTCTAGTTCAATAAGGAGTGATACTACTGACATTGATGCCTGGGAAGCACTACCACATGTTCTGAAACTAATTTGGTCACCTGCAACCAACTCGAGAAGTGTGGTAAACACTCGGACGCCTACATAATCGTTCTTTTGTTTGTTTACATAGTATCTGCGTTCATGGGCACGATTTACAACAATAGTTACACCCATAAGGGAAGGCCATCCACTCAGACTAGTTGGTAGCCCCATACGCAAAACTCGACCCGGCACCATCATAGGATATCCATGGTCAACTCCACTGACACTATCACCAAATGACCATCCATGCATTCCATTAAACAACACACCTCTTTCTACCGCCCAAATAGTAATGAGGGGTTTCAGTGAGGGCTGGTGGTGAAGCACATCAACATAGGTTTTTTTAACATATTCAGAGAGGTCCAGTGAGGGCCTGTTGTGAAGCGCATCAACATAGGTTTTTATAACATATTCAAGGGGGTCGGTGCCCTGATCCTTTTTCTGTTGAGGTCCATCAATACTCGCATTTATTGACATCTTGTAAATTGAACAACAACACAAACAGGAAGGTCGTGATTGTTCAATAGACGCCTCTTATTATCCCTTAACTCAACTTTTAACTCGTTCACAGCTCCGCCAGTAACACGTTTTGACACAGGATTAGGAATGTTTGTGGTTATAATAATATCTCCAAAAGAGCAACCGTCAAAACCCACAACTTCAAGAAGCGTAATGGGGGCACCATCAAGCATGTTGTGCGTGGTACTGACTTGATCGAGGTGGACATAAAGTTGGTTTAAGACGCTAAAATGTACGGGTCGGCAACCTCTATAACGACCGTAAGTAAGCCTTTTTCCACCCAGACCGCATCAATACCCAATATTTTTGATACTCTGTCGTCACATTCTAAAGTCCCATCAAGGTCAGAAATTCTGAGCATAACATGCCCATCTTTTTTATAGGTTTCACGTATGCTACACCATTCGGAGACTTCTAAACGAAATGCGGGTAGCACTACCGGATGACGCTACATGGTCAGCCACCGATAATACCTTTGACAAGATAATCTACCATGAAATCTGCCATGAGTTTGGTGTTGCCGAAAATACCGATTGGAGGATTAAAGGTGGAAACCAGGGCCTCGGGCGGGTCTGCTTTACCGACCCCCAGACACACGTAGTACGGCCAATCACTCATTATGGAAACACCCACTTGTACGAATCCATCAGGCAAACCTTTGAATAATCAACAGACGGCTTTGTTTTCCAGGGTGGCAAGCTACATATTGATTAGGATAAAGCAAGAGCAAGTGGGTTCAAGCACTGCCTGCAGTACTTACATACTGGACAAATCTGAGGGATTTACAGCCCCAGGTATCACACAGATTAACGAAAGTATTCGAACCTATGTTTGGGTTATTCTTGGTGCTCAGGCGCAGACCCGCTCAGGGATACTAGGTACAGGCCTTTGACACCCGAAAGCAGTTTCAGGCTAATACTGAGGATGCTATCAACTCACCAGCTGACATTCGCACATCCATCAGCAGGTATCAATACCTGCTCTAGATACCTTCCTCAAAGGTTGATTATGTGTTTGGAACGGGCCTTTACAGCCATGATACGATGGAGCTGCTGCTTTGCCCTTCAGGACGGTTCAGCTGTTTTTTAATCCATTCATGTACAACAGTTTTGTCAGCTGGCGTCGGTGTTGGTGCTGGGGCGGAACTAGTGCCCCCTCCGTCCGTCAAAGCAAGAACCAGGGTCGAGATTACCAATCCAATCGAAAAGTAGCTGGGTACAACAATCTGATTGCCATCGCGTCTGACAGGCAGCAGTTCAGTATCAACACTGATGTCAACGTGGCTGCTGCAATTTCAAAAAGAGGAACCTTTGAAACCCGCCTGATGATATAGGCAGCCCCTCTGCACTTGTCCCGATCGGCGTTCCTGATATACCACCCCCATAGAAAAAGGCGCACGAGGATGAGAAAACCGCTCTTATTGTAGGTGGAATCGCAATAGGCTTAGCTGTGCTTTGACTTGCTACGTAGTAGGTCATGGAGTATTAGGAGGATATTTCCCCCACCGCCACAGCTGCTGCCCATACATGTTTTGCCATCCAACCAGCCACCTTTGCAGCTGCCTTGAGCAGCCATGATACGATGGAGCTGCTGCTTTGCCCTTCAGGACGTTTGCCAAGGAGTTCAGCTGTTTTTTAATCCATTCATGTACAACAGTTTTGTCAGCTGGCGTCGGTGTTGGTGCTGGGGCGGAACTAGTGCCCCCTCCGTCCGTCAAAGCAAGAACCAGGGTCGAGATTACCAATCCAATCGAATTGAGGACGGAGGCGATTGTAACCCCTTGCTCCTGGAATATGGTGCGTACACGCTCGCCTAGTGTTGTGTCCTCGTTAAGAAGTCTGTTGATGGTTTCTCTGATGTGGTTGATTTGAGTCCGCAGCAATTTTCGGTTTACAGAGGCAGCCTCAATACGGGCGCTAAGTAAGCCTTGAAAGCTCATTCGCTTGAAATTTTCCATGCTCGGCTTTGACCCCTCCCATCTTCCACCAGGCTTGCCATTTTAGCTTCCCGCTGATCTCCCCTTCTAGTGCAGTTATCTTAGTTAGGTTGTTGACCAGCTCACCCCTCTGGGTCTGCATAACCATGTCAAGGTCTTCGACAGCGCTATGAACGCCCTCTACGAAGCTTGTTTAATCTACACCATCTTGCTCTGTCACGGCTTCGGGGCTGCTCATTTCTAACTTCTGTGGAAGAGTAGCTTCCGCTTTCGCAGCAGCTTGGTCTATACCTTGGAGGTCTTTTGCTGCCTTTTTGGATAGTTCAGGGGTTCACTCCAAGAGCCCGAGCAAGCTGTGTACCGCCGTACTTTTCTGTACTACTTGGCGAGAGAAATTTGCTTGGATTGGTCTTCAATGTCAGAAGCTTCCACTCTCGGCCCCACTTAACCCAAAGATCACCTTCTTTAGACGATCTTAACTCCAGAGTGGCCTGCAGCTCATGCTTAGACACGGCCTTCTTGCACCTTGGAACTAAGACATTTGTTTCTTCTTTGGATCCCACTTGATCTTCTATTAACCCAGCAGGCATTTCAGTAATAGCCCATTGTGGACCAGTCGTACTCGACGTATCTAACGTTCCGTCAATGAAGTTAGTTTCTTCATCATTAATGAAGCTAGTCTCATCCCTCTCCTCCTCCGCTACGTCTTTATATGTTGGGATATCAAAGTCTTCCATATTACTGTGTTAAAGATATATTCGCTATTATTTAACATGACGAGTACTTACGGACGCAAACTAAATCCATATCGTCTGGTACGTGAGCCCCTTAGGGTTAAGGGCGTGCGACATTCTGTAGTTAGTATAAACAATCCAAGCACTATGGACCAGAACCAACAACTGCTGGTCCGCTTCCCCAATCTAGGTGCAGACGACGTCATTGTCCCAGGGACAGCACGGCTGGCCTTTACAACCACGCTGACTTCGACTGATGCCAACCGCAGCGTTGTGCAAAACCTGGGATGTGCCGTGGTTAAGAAAACGACAATCAAGATTTCTGGCAATGAGGTCATGTCCATTGATGACAGCGATGTGTACCATTGTTACCACGACTTGTGGCGTACTGCACTGGAGAGACAGGGTATCCAGTATCAGGGCATTGGCACATCAGATTACAGAAACGCAACTAAGATACGGGTGGGGGCAGGAGACAAGGAAGAGGACAAGGCCCTAGCCGATGTCTTTAGTAACAGGTTCTACGTTCCACTTGACTTTGAACTCCTCGAGTGCCACATGCCATTCTACCAGAGTGCACTTAGCGACATACTGGAATACGAGCTCACATTCAACGACTACAGAATTGTGATTCACGCAATGGGCGACACCGACGCCAGCAACAAAATTGATGGCATCTCCTTAGAGTATGACATGGTACCCAACCAGAGTTGGCCCGTACGATACGCACCCAGTACACAGGTCGGCTCTCGATTCTGTATCAGCTTGGATACAATGAAATAGATACACTGTGGAACATCAACATGAACGTGCCGGCTCGCAGCACGAATGGCATCCTACTGCTCTTTAAAGACCCAGCATATAACTCCGTTTATGACCCTATTCACGTTCCGTATTTTGTCATAAAATGGCAGCATTAACACAGGAAATCCGTATTTCAACCTTGTTCTTGTGGTTATAAATTTTCTGAGTTACAGTCTGCTTATGCCTAGGTTACATGAGACTAACGGGCCGACTACGGGCTACATACAGGCCCAGTATGAACCAAAACCCTGCAAGTCCGCGCCGGCCAGCAGGGTGTGTCGTGCTGCCCTGTGCAGGGCCTGTATGATGTTGGGAAGGTTTTTTGGCCTCTTACGGACCCCGTAGCACTGTTAGCCAAAAGTTGTGCATCCTTATGGGTTGAAGCCCGTAGATGGCCTGAAAGCAGTCACGCGGGGCCATTGTGGGGTCCACAGGGTTTTCTTACGGGTTCTCTGACGGCCCGTATAGTACACATATTATTGGTTATTTTGTCTCAAGGACCTAATCCCCGTAAAGAACCCGTAGAATGCCTGTTGACCCTACCCTAAAGCGTGTTACCACAACTTCAGACCGGGGATAATTTTTCTTACGTGCTTCCACAGCCCCATACAGCCCTCAAGGTATGCGACCACAACTTCTCACGGACAATGATTTCCTACGGGCTTCCTACGGACCACAGCCCTGTATGGTCCTTAAGTTCGTACGGGAATCATATCACCTCTAGGTCTCATGCGACTTAGGCCTAACCCTGGTTATGCATTTAATGTGTCTTGCAAAAATAGCATGATCCACAGGCGATCACGCGCCGCTTCACCTTACTTAATTGTTGCTGTTCGCAAAGACTGTGAAGAATCCTTCAGCTCCAGGTTATCTTCTTCTACATAACCCACTTGCACCTCCAAGTCTCTGACGAGTACCTTCTAATCCTTAGCACGCTTTGGAGTTCACTGGCAGTTTGAGAAGAATACTTAGCCTCGCAAAACTTAAACTTTGTACTATTATGAAGATAAAACAAAACCAGTGTGCACCTATGAGGGCAAACTAACTAAGCTGGCTAAGGAAGCCACTGACAGAGCCACACAAGCCACATCACCTATCTCAAGCGTAATGACAATGGGTGTCACAGCAATGGTAGACAGCAGCACCCCACCTGTCACACCCACACTTAGAGCAGCTCTTTTATACCTCTCATTCACGAGCTGCCATTGCAGCTGTGGAATCTTCCCAAGCCTAAATGACTGAGGTTGGCTGACTGACTGTCACTGACTCGGCTTCATTAGGTAGCTCAGATATATTGAAACGTTGGGTGGTTGTTTCATACTGAGTACAGAAGTTTAATAAGAAGCTTCTCAGTTTGATGTGGTTATAGAAACGTTGTCTTCTTCCGGATTTAAAGTTTGGTAGAAATATATTACAGCAGCACGTAGGCCAGAAGACTCAACTATCCCCAAGTACCGATGGAAATATGCTCGCCAACGCACTATACTACAGTGCATTTGTTTCTGGTATATCTGTAGGTATTTCGAGCTCAAGCCACGCGACCTGGGCATGGCTGCTGCTGACGTAGCCCTCGCCATTACAACAAAGGAAATGCTTATTAAACAAGGGGTCATACCAGCTGATTGCACAACAAACTCACAATTAAAGCCACCACAACCAGCAGACTCAACTATCCCCAAGTACCGATGGAAATATGCTCGCCAACGCACTATACTACAGTGCAGTTGTTTCTGGTATATCTGTAGGTATTTCGAGCTCAAGCCACGCGACCTGGGCATGGCTGCTGCTGACGTAGCCCTCGCCATGACAACAAAGGAAATGCTTATTAAACAAGGGGTCATACCAGCTGATTGCACAACAAACTCACAATTAAAGCCACAACAGCAACACTT
Source organism: Urechis unicinctus (assembly GCA_034190875.2). Classification (NCBI taxonomy): domain Eukaryota; kingdom Metazoa; phylum Annelida; class Polychaeta; order Xenopneusta; family Urechidae; genus Urechis; species Urechis unicinctus. The sequence goes on along the minus strand of CM067358.1, from coordinate 23,428,051 downwards.
GGTGGAGGTGCCCTTTTCAACGCCCTTGCGTTCTCTGGGAACATCTTTGTTAAAAAAACTCCTAAGTGGACGCAGAACATGAATTGAGATGACGGTCATTATCCTGGGGATTGTTGTATCTATCGTCTTGCGTCAAAAACGATTTGTGCGGCTGCAAGGAATAATTATATTTAGTTTATCAACGTCCGGTGCCAGTAAAATGGCGGGATTTCTGCAAGAGAAATAAACAACAGTTTTGTACATTTAATTGTGTCGGACTATCTAACAGGGATGGCAGCAGCGACTGTCTGATCGTCTTTAGGCTCGCATACAGGCTCTCATGCAAACTGAAAAGACTGCGTTTCATCCCTGTTCTTTCTTACCCAGCAACAACGGTTTGAGTCTGCACATCCTGAGTAGAGAGGTTTAAAATCGGTTTTTCTGCAGGTCATTTGGGGGCTCCTGTTGGATTGCGGATTGCGCAAATCGTTCGCATGCCAATCACCAGAGACATTCCTTGGAGTTTCAATAACACATATTCTCTGCACTCCGATCTACGGCATTGTTATTCACGAACGTGACCACAACGACAAAGGCACTTGGAACCTTCGTTTCTTATGGAGACGATTCACACACTTACTAGGTTTTATAATCGGCAATATGATCACGGCTAATCCACACAATTGGAAATTACTTCCATCAACCATGCTTGAACTAATAGCATTATTATTCCGCGATAAATATAAACACTCCTTGTTAAGTTTTGTTGTTTGACAGTCCGTTGGAATTTGCAGGTTACTGGGTCACTTTGCGTCCTTAATCTATGACGTGACTTTGCCTTTGACGCATAAAACGGAGTGTTTATCGCAACAGCGAAACTGTCGTTGGTGTGCTTAGGGGGCACTTTCAATATCTTCCATGTTATCATGAAAAGGATTCATAGACTGTAGGCTTGGTGCCTGCTTTCCTAATATTCAGTAATACTAAATGTGAATCTTCGCCGTTGTCCATATTGTGAAGTTAAAGAACATTCACTAAAACATGACAAATCGTGAATAATTGCGTTATTGATATAAAAACTCCCACCCACTACAATCATCCCACAAACGATTCCTAATTCGAATCAATTGCAAGATAACTCGCTCTTTGGTAGACTAACAACACCCTGTCCGATGCATTTGCGAATAATTTCCTGCCTCGTTTTTACGAAAAACAGCTTGCGGCGTAAATAATTTGAATATCCCGATACAAATGATGTGTCATAAATAACAAACGGCTGATTACGTTTTGGTTCATTTTAAGAACATACATGTTCTTATAACTGTGAAAGCATTTTCCTGGAAATATTACCATTGGGCCGGCATTTTTAAGATTGAGCTTGCGAACTTAAGTCAGCTACCTAGCTAACTCACAGTTAAAGACGCTAGGAGACTTAAGATTCTTTTTGGATACGGTTAAGACGGCCAGCTCAGCTTGCCGTCTCAAAAACTTGAGTTTGCAGACTCAAGTTTCTTTATGGATACGACCCCTGATGTCCAGCCAATCCACGCTGAAATGCTGTTTCCATGGGCTGGTAGGCCCATCGAATCTCGATATTGCATGCCGTGCAGTGGTTCAACTGCATGTCCCGAAGCTGTAGGATAATGTTGATCTACAGTTTGTACTGCTTCTGCTGGATTTGCCTTGTGGATCTGCTGCTCAGTTGGCCTCCTGACCTCAGAACACTCCTACGGTGGACAGTTTACCCCCTTGAGCTGGTGCACCGGTACAAGTAACAATTCCCCGAACAAAACACCTAGCGTTTCGCTTTACAGCTTTGACGCATGGGGGTTTGCACAAAACTGCGTCAGTCCGTCGATCTACGCAGGTATCAAATCAATAATCTGCAAACAATGAGTGCATATGTTATGACTCAAAACAACGATTCGGACTTTCATGAACTCGAGGTGCAGACGTTCCTTACTATTATCAGTCAATATCTGCCCCTTGCTGCTGTTTCATTCCACCCGGATACAGGCACATTAGTGTAAAACAACTATTGATGCTGATTCCTGAAAAAGTGATAAAAGACTTGTTTTAATGGTTAGCTGGCGTTTAACAGTTTACACATCGTCGCGGGTACCAATGCCTTTAATAAAAATAAGAAGAAGTACTACGCATTGGTATCAGGTCCGACTGCGGTTTTATGGAAGCCGACAGTTAGGCTAGTGGCTGGTCTGTCCTGGAGAAATGAACATGCTGTATTGCCAATAGTTGCGTTATAGTGTTGCTCTATTGTTACATGTTTTTACACAATACTGTGCTACATCAACTCAGGGTAGCATCAGTTGTGGGCCTCTCTATGTCATCAATTTATTGGAATGGTTTGGCAGATTTGGTGGGTATTTCGAACGTTACTAACATGTAGTACACGATGGCATCTACAATTACATACCAAATATAACAAGCAAACTGGACATTGGAAATTCTAAGGTGACAATTCCGCCATTCCAACCACTGTTGGGTAGACGCCTTAGTGAGGTTCCGCTCAACCTGTGAATACATACACAACAGCCAGCGTTAGATACCCGATGGCCATTGAGATGGGGTTTTATCCAATCTGCATGAAACTGGTCGCAAAGAGCCTTTATTATCGCTACATACGATACCCCATAGTAATTTCTCTCCCCCACTCCACTGTTATTCAGTGTCAATGTTCTTGATATGGGTAATTCAATCAATATGAATAACCTGATTTATAGGATTAAGCTTCACTTACACGCGCACGCGGAAGATGCTGTCACGCCGCCTTGCATCATTACTCGCCGCTAGGGCATTGATCAAATGTTAGCAATATATACGTAAAGGTATACACATATGGATAGAGGTTGCAGCTATCAGTAGCATATTTATCAAATATAAGATATGCATGATTAGTTGTGGCAAAATTCATATTGAGTACAAACATCCACGTTAGATTCAGAACATTGTAGGCAGCTGTGGCTGAGTGGGCAGATAAACACAGTAAGCATTTACTTGCAATGTAGCATGTGGCAGACAGTACAGTAAATGTGTATACTGTCTTCAAGTTTTCATTCAACAACGGTGTGTTTTCACATGCCATAATAAACACGTAGTCCGACAAGGCAAAATACTGCTTTTTGTATAATAAATGATTGAGGTATGGTTACTTACAAGGATTCCACGTTCGATGCAAGCAATTCTAGGCGGGAGACAATTGTTATACAAAGATAACTGTGCATTATTACCTGATGAAAATAAAGGAAACAGGAATTCATACAAACAAAAGTCACCCTGATATCAATTGAGGCTGGATCGTTCGGTTGGTATCACGATAAAGATGAAAGATAAGCAACGCCATTTCCCACTCACATTTAATCGGAAGTCAATCAACGGGCAATAGTGGCAATTGTGCACCGACAAATTATTCATTATCTGACCAAACACATGGTAGTTGTTAACCCGATAAAATCTTCGTCTAACTGTTTTCTTTAATCGTCAGGTATGCGTTTCTACCACACAAGTGTTGCAATATAAAACAGTTGCTCTTGAGACTTATTTACACAGCCCTTGTTATGGGATATCCTAGCATATGCATTGCTTATATTGCCCCTATATGAAAAGGGACTGCACAGAACCTGATGTAAATAGTGACGTCATGGCAATATATATCACAATGTCCAGCTTAAAGCTTCTGCAAGCATTACGAAATGCTTTGTATCTCCAAAAGATGTTTTCAACCAGATGTCTTTGTTACAAAAAGCGATTATTTAACCCCCCCAATTGTGGTGCCACAAACACTATAAAAGATAGATAAATGTCACACATTGCACTTTTAAACAATAGGCAAACCCACTGGAAATCGTATTGCAATGCATGATGCGGAAGATAATGCAATTTTGTCGTCAGATACAATTCGTAGGAAATTTAGGGATATTAATATATTAATACGTGTACTTGTGTAATTTACATGCATGTATTGTTGTTTGTTGTTGTGCTGTTGAAGCATGAAGGAAATATTAAGTACCAAAATCGACAAATGTCATCCCAACCTACATACTGCAATCGTGTAGGCATATAGTCAAAGGGTCGCACCAAGGCAAAATGATCATTTCCCAATCTGAATCCGCAGATTTTGTCTAAGCACGTAGAATAATGTTCGGTGAATTGCACATCAAATATTTGATAAAACATAGTGGATTCAGTGTGACACATCATTGATAGCTTAATCAACTTGTCTTGGTAGATCTGCAACTCATCGATCGGATTTGTGTGTGCATTGGTTCTGGCATAATTGTCTGATAACTACAACATTTACTCATTTGTCAGTGGCAAACGTTCAGGGAGTTGTGTGTCTGCATGGCGATAATGTCACATACTATGCTTTAATCACATGGAGTAATGCACTTGCATAAAGAGCCATTTGGCTTGAAATAAATATTCAATTAATTAGATATCGTTTCTGCTATCCAAGGCCATGATCATGTAAAGTGTTATCATAACAATTAGCCATTGTATGTGTTCAAGGAACCAAACGCTAACCGTTAATTCAAAACATGCGGGCAACCGCTTGATTACATATCTTAGGAAAGATCTTGTAACAGTTCATATGCAATGCTATGAATGCGTCTTTCCTGGGTTGTTAGTCAATTGCTTTGACGATTTGACGATTATCGTTTCAATATATTCCATGAATGTTGACGGGTATCTTGGCATTGTCGAAAAATGGCGCGGTCGACACGGGAAGCCGTTGTACACAACATTGTGATTATTGTATATTCATTTCATCAATACATGATGTGACACTACTTTTGAATGCAAACTGTTGTTTGATGATTTGTGTCAATTCACCACATTAACAAAATAATGCGATGCACGTTCTATATTCTCCAGGAAATAAGAGGTTTTGCTAGAATATGTGGCATACAGATATTGATAGAGATACTTTTTGACTAGCTTGGCAGTTCTTGTTCCATTTAACAGGATTACAAATGCAGAATTACATTAAGATTGTTATTTGTTTCCAAACGGGGTGTTAGATCATTGAAAGGTATAAATAATTATCGAAGCTTACATATCTAAGTTACCTTGCATGTGCACGGGAGATATATTCAACCGGAAAATGTTCACTGAAGTAATGCATTGTTTATTATTATTGAATGCAACAAGTATTCACGTATTTTTATCCGTTAAACATTTAATACTTTATCTATCAAGTTGCAAGTTCAGAATCTGATAAATCGGGCGATCAATCACATTTATCATAATCAAAAATGCGATAAATTTACATATCAACAGTACATAAGCATAATGTGGGACATTGATTGTTCCTAAACGGTTAGTTCAAAAATCCAATTTATAGAAGGTTTGCGTTGGGTCAATATTGCTCCATTTGTAAATGTTTTCGCCATGTTCCTTTGAATGCGCAGTTTTTGCTACATAAAATAAAGGTGCTTGTATTTATTTGTCTGCGTCGCAATAAAAACGGTTTCTAGTGACGCAGAATAAACACTCGCAATATAAAGCCTTGACCCCCGCCATAATGTCACGATGTCTGCGTTCGTGGTAACAGACTCATTATAATGAATGCTACAATATTTAACGATCCCGGTGTCCTCACAATCGTTACTTTCGTTATATTCCGATTCCTAATGCCTTGTTTTTGACACGTTAATAAATCAACCCACTTCCAATATACGAAAGAGCACTTCCGCACACACAAATTATTGGAGGCCAAAAATAGGCAACCTCAAACTGTTCATTGATAAATTGCTCCATGCAATCGTTCTAAACTAAGAGGAATATTCTGTGGAGGTTGTGCATTGCTTACATTATATGTCTGCAATGGTGACGCAAATAGTGCACCACATGTTGGGCGCAAACACTGTATGCACATTTATACCAAGTAGGTCACCCGTGTTTACTACATCATGATGACGGTGATAAAGACTCAAACAAGTCTTAATGTAATTGAAAACCGATACCATCCAGGTAAAGTGATATATATATATATATATATATATATATATATATATATATATATATATATATATATATATATATATATATATATATATATATATATAGATATATATATATATATATATATATATATTATATATATATATATATATATATATATCTATGTATATATATATATATGTGTGTGTGTGTGTGTGTGTGTGTGTGTGTGTGTGTGTGTGTGTGTGTGTGTGTGTGTGTGTGTGTGTGTGTGTGTGTGTGTGTGTGTGTGTGTGTGTGTGTGTGTCTGTGCACACTATACAAGCGAGGACATAGGCATGGATACACACCAACCAACCGAGGACACACATACAACCGAGGACGTCCTCGGTTTTTAACTAGTGATTAAACGTTTAAAATGCACTCTATATGCTGTTTTATGCCTTTTCGTGAAATTTCACACGATTCGGAATATGTCCTCGCTTAGACTGCAAATTTCTTGTCTTCCGCGTACAGTCGCTTGGCATTCAAGATAACCACACACACATCTAGCGCGTCCTCGCTTGTATAGCAACATGCATGCCTTGAGTGTGTCCTCACTTGTATAGCAATATACTTGCCGTGAGTGCGTCCTTACTTGTATAGCAATATACTTGCCTTGCGTGGGTCCTCATTGGTATAGCAATGTACATGCCTTGCGTGTGTCGTCATTTGTATAGCAATATACTTGCCGTGAGTGTGTCCTCACTTGTATCGCAATATACTTGCTGTGAGTGTGTCCTCACTTGGATATTAATATACTCGCCGTGAGTGTGTCCTCACTTGTATAGCAATAAACATGCCTTGAGTGTCCTCACTTGTATAACAATATACATGCCTTGAGTGTGTCCTCACTTGTAAAGCAATATACATGCATTGAGCGTGTCCTCACTTGTATAGCAAATATACATGCCTTGAGTGTGTCCTCACTTGTATAGCAATATACATGCATTGAGTGTGTCCTCACTTGTATAGCAAATATACATGCATTGAGTGTGTCCTCACTTGTATAGCAATATACATGCATTGAGTGTGTCCTCGAACGCGAGAAGTGAATCCATTAATTTCACAAACAAAGTATGTATGCCCTCTTTTCCTAAACATATTTTCCTACACTCATTATGTGTTTTTATCCAAACAATCCAAAGCTGTTGTAAATCCATAGAAATATATATATGTTCAAACTTATCATGTATATCGACCATTGAGTTTGGTGGGAGCCTGGTAAACACCAAAGCCACAGAAGTTTATTTATTCACCAAAGTTAAATGTCAACACAAAACAAATAGTGTACCACAGAGCTTTGCAGCAATGTTTTCCCTATCAGACAGCAGACCAGAGATACAACAAAAATGTTTGCCTGATCAACATGTTTACAAAGTTGTACCATGTTACTGTTAAAACTCCTTGACACAAATTTTAAACAAACTAATTTCTACTTAGCTGCTGTTAATAGAGATGCACATGAATATTAAGTAGGCCTTATTAAAGGTTAATTATTATATTTTATAAAGAAGATTGATGTTGAGCTTGAACATATATAGGAGAGCGAGTACAACAGTTGTTTTATCGTAGGAATATCAGTTAGCCTATAAGTGAAGGCATAAATGAAGGCATAACTTGACTTGAGGAAATGGAGGTTATGGTATTATTATCATGGCCAGTGTACATCTAAGTTTCAATGAATGTACACAGCTAAAACATATTTGCCATACAATATGTCATCACTAATGACATACATTAATATCCTCATAACAACATCGTGTTACAGGTGTCTATGTAGCTACTATAAACTAATGGCAGAGGTGGATGATTATGTATGCTGTGTGGAGATTCCTCCAGTCATTACCTCCCAGGTTTCAGATTAATCTGTGTGATCACATGGACCTTGCAAGTGGCATATTTCTTCTACAGACAACATTTCAGATAATGATGTACATAGGTGTAGGATTTTAATTATTATTTTACTAACGCATACATCTGTACAAAGGCTTACAGTGATTATTAACAATTTCATTATATTTATTGTAACCCATGAAAACCATTTGAACATGGATAAATCAACATTGTTATTTTAAAGGTGTTACAGGTATACATCACACAGATAGTTTATTCCGTGGTGCTGGGAACATCTCGGGCAGAAGATAAGTTTCTTCACCAGTCTGTGCTGTCAAAATAATGCATGTGCCTGCATTCAGGGTCAAATATTGGTAATGTGACAGATTGGTTTCCTTCAGTTGGGTGCAGTCATCAATGGCGTCAGAAGGATGCGCAGAATTGTCTTCAGTACCAAGAGTTTGTTCAGGTTCAGCTATCTGACAGGCATCCCTCGAACATCCAGTGACATATATATGTTTCAACCATATCATCGTCATATCTAGCCATAGCTGCTTCCAAAATCTGTATATCAATAAAGAAACTAATTATATCGGTGCTATTTGGATACAATTTATGCACAAAACAAACAAACCACTTTGGTGTATTCAATATTATATGCATAATAATTGTTCATTGGCCACAACCACTCCTTGCCTTAGTTGAATGTATCAGCTATATCAATCTTCTGAATCATCACATTTATACAGAATGGGCTACATGGTCGAAATGTACAATATCTTCTTAGCAAGACAAGGGACTATATAATTAATATTGATGCAACAAAAAGGTCACCGAGTCTCACACTCTGCTTCTCTCTCTTGATATAGCCCTATAGGCAGGATTGCTGTTCTTGGGCTGAGGTGGGAGGGGATCACTTGTCTCACCATGCGAGGGGCTGTTTACACTCTCAAACTTGTTTCAGAAGGCCGTCTTCGGGGTTAACTAATCGTACTCAGATATATTATTGTTTCATATTTATTATCTTAGTTTGTACTCGGTTATCTTCATTTGTTCATAACTTGCTATACATTTTTCATGTTTTACCTTCCCTCTGTACAATGGGTTTTACTCACTCCGCAACGATGAAATATCATTAAATATCACAAGTCCCTCAAACGCGTGCATTTGGAGTAATCACATAGGTCTGTGGCTTTATTAAACCGCATATTTCCGACAGACTATTGACCTCATATATTGGATACCGTCTTCGGAACCTATATTTGACTATTCCATTTTTATACAGCCGGTGATTGTCGATCCATCGTGCGGACAATAATCGACACGGGACACCTGAATTGCCCAGCCCCGTCCTGATATCACTCCCTCCCTTGTCCTCTTTTGAATTAGCGCATCCCACGGACGAGTTTCTAAAGCTTTTATCTAGCCATAAAATTCCCAGGATGTGCTACATAGAGCATCCAACACCGACAGAGGACAGCAGCATCAACCAACGATGCTTCCTATAAATGATAAGTCAGTCGTACCCGGTCAAAGTATTTTAATGAGCTTGATGCAGACAGGCCATGGACAAGGTCACTGTGTTCACACACAGTAGTATTATAAAACCCAAATTCAAAGTTTAGGCCTTCCATCATTCTCAAACCACAAGGAGCTATTAACAGTTACAAATACGCATGCGATACAATAAAGCCTCATGCGAAATATTCCAACTTGAGGGGGAGGGTCGGGACACACAGCCATTAATGTTTGGTATGTTAGGGTTCCGCTAGATAGCTCCCTGTTTTTTTACAGTATATTCCATTAGATTGGATTGCGTTTTCTTTACCAGCCCGCTCTTAAGCATACAATCACGCAGGCTCGCTACAATTAATTTTGTCGCAAATACTTTCAAGCCCTAAAGTCCGTTTGTTGACAAAGAAGTAAAACCAAGAATGTAGATCTTGGCACCTTTTTGCTGGCGCGACGTAGGGTCGGATGGGATTATGACGACATCACTATGTAGCCTTGTAGGGTTTATCAGCTCGCCGTGTGGGGGGAAATACGAAAACGAAGAGATAAGAAGAAATCAAGGATTAAAAGAAACTAAGATTCAACCCATTAATTTTAATTCAATTGATTCATGTGTTTTTTTATAAAATCTGTCATATGGTCCAATTTCTCTAATAAAACCAAGGATCTTAGACAATTCATAAAGACTTTGAACATATACGGCGTGCTTTGATATATACCACGCAACCGTGCTTTATATTTGGATAGATTCTAGGCATCTATCAAAACTACATCAACGACGGCTTCCAGAATTGCGTTTTTACGCGTCGATTCGCTTTTTTGTCGTTTCTCCCAAACTACCTGCTATGGATTCAACATGCTGTTCCGAAACCCCGTCTTCCAGTCGTGGTTTTCCAGCCACCTCTTCTTACACATTTATGTCCCATGCATGGTCCTGCTCGGATATAATTCTAGGATGTTCCAATTGTGTCGAATCTCTAAATGGTTGTCCAATCCCCTCTAGTGTACCAACTCTAGTGCCCTCTAGATCCCAAATGTGTGCGCAGTGATTATTCGAGACATGAGGCCTAAAGGGGATATGAACGAGGTTAGGATAGTAGCGGCTTTCAGAGAAATCAGGCTCAGGCGAAATTGAATAGAGCTCATGGGGGAGACCTGGCCAGCAATATTATAAGCCATGTATGCGTCGCGAAGACCAGTAATCAATAACATACGATTTCCGGGATACAATTTATGTAGGTTATGGATGATGTGGATGTACACATCGGACGTATTTACGACACCACCCGCGAATGACGAAGGCGACATCAATGGCTACTTCGAAAATTACGTCAGGTCAATGAGACGACACTTGTTCCAGGTAGTCTAGCTGAACGTCGTGCGCTGGGATGCTGCAGATCATATATTCACAATAACATTATCCTGTATGGTGGCGAATGAAATATATACCCCTGCAACCAGGCGACTGTTAAGTCAGCCAGTGTCTATCAACAAGCCAGTATAGCACTGTCATTTGATTACCCCAGATTGCTATGCCTATAAGCAGAACTGTACACACATTAACTGTAAACGCGACTCTACAAGCATTTTCGTCAGTAGACAGAAAACTGTAACTATCGTTCGCCGATTTAGCCACTCCAAATTCCCGCATGGCGGATTTACAAACGAGCAAGCTTTGTCGAGTCAAACGAACGGGAAATGTCGTGGTCATGGCCCACACTCAGCGATTGCCGCAGCTCCGAAATCGCACTACAAACACATTGGTAGCGTTGCGGCTTTCTTCTGCATAATAGTAAATAATAATTTCAAACACATTCTGAAATAGCTGTTTAAATGTCCCCGATGGCAACATTCGCCGCCCTGGTCGCGTGATGTTATCGGTTAGCGAAGCTGCTGCGTGTGGCTGCTCCCTCTCGATAGCTGATTTGAGAGAAGACTTCCTGCAGCCGCAATGAAATAGAAGTTATATATGCGTCATGCTGTAGAAACTAAGGAAAAGATGATCGGCATAGACGGGGAACGACCTCTTTGTATATGTTAAAGGATGTGTATCCCTTCAACAGATTGTTCATCTACTAGTCGACTGTCTGGTTGTTGGTTTATCTCATAATTATCCCTAAAACTGCCACGGAAACAGAATGGAAGGCCGGTGCATACACACGCTTAATTGGGCTGAAGGAATTCCAAGAACCCCGCTGCGCAGAGCTGGGGAAACATTAAATGGCGTGACATCATTAAAAACATTAGCTAGGTGAACAAGCAATATCAAAACCGATTACGCATTATATGCAAAAGCGAGGAAGATAAATGGAAGCTGGCCTGGAAAGCCGGAAGGCCTGGGTGTCAGGAGTAAGGAAGAAGCAAAGAGAAGAAAAAACAACAAGGCGTCAAGACGATTTAACTTTTGACGCGGATGACCTCAAGGCTAGGGTCACTGTCCATGGCAGATATGTTTGACGCTTCGCTAACATAACATCTCTGCAATAGTTAACGGAGCGCATGCGATTCTGCTCGGTTTTGACATATGGCCTTAGGGCGATAACAAGCAACGCGCGTCAAACATAAACAAACATGAATGGAGCTTATCGGGGAAGCTCGGAAGAAAGCCCTTCTGTGTTGAGTTTATAATTTGCCGCTAAATCAATATCAGTTTGAGAAAATTTGCCGGAAAATGAGCGATGATCATCATTAACGCCTAATTATTGAGTTACGTCCTGGATGTATATTCCCACAGAGATTTTCGGTGCAGTGCTCGAGGGAACTCAAGGTTGTAGGTTCTAGCACAGGGATTTGCATTGGCCTGCCGGCCGCTATCTTCTATGTATACATAAAAGCTAGCGGCCGGCAGGCCAATGCAAATCCCAGTGGGTTCTATGGTTCTGTTTGACAACCAACAGTACACGTTTCCATAACATCCAATTTCTGCTACGCAGCATGAATTGTGTTAATTTGAATGATTGATTTACTAAACAAACATCGCTGTCGGGGAATTTATGTTGCCATAATACATCTCCCAGCATCAAAACCACAAAAAAACTGAAAATTTGTGACCCCGGGTTTTCTGTTGATATATAAATTCACCCCGTACCTTGGTTCTTCATCAGGCTGTAAAAAAATATAGGAGATCGACAATGACTCGTCATAAAATTACAAACTTTCAATTGTTAATGTGCATGTATAAGCGTAATCCAACAATTACCGCTAAAAATCACATATTGAATACTGGAGGCAAATACTTCAAAATAATTAAGGTTCTACCGCGGGTGGTGTCTCACTATGTGGAGGTTAGTGGTGATATGCCGCTAATTTGGGTCGTTTTGGTGTTTTTTGCATTTTGGCATACAAATGGGTCGTTATTTATAGAAGACAGGTATATCAATGGGTCGGGTTTTTGGGCAATGACCTGGTATACCGGGTACGTATTTTTGACAGCGACTATAGCAAGGGATATTTGTTTTGTGATGGGTATCCAATACGATGATAACATTGCTCTAGTCCCCTGCGTTAATGGTGGCCAGTCCTATCAGTCAGCGTGGGTGCGTTGTTTCAAAGACAAGTTTTATGGCATGATAAGCAAACAGAAAGGTTAGGTCCCTACATTCTCCTTCCACTGTTTCCTGCAATATTGTCTACCTCATGGGCCGTACGTCCTGGGGCGCTCGTCGATAGCCTGTGGCCCGAGTCACACATCTGTTTATTTAGTGGCCGCTATTTAATTAATTAACTTGCCGTTACGAACCAGAGCATCGTTGGGACTGACCACAGTATCAGCAAAGTTGCGAAGCTTAATAAACGTACTTTTTCATTGTGAATCGTTAGTTTGGTATATGGATGGGTCCCTTGTAGCCCCTCGAGGTGGTCTAGATATGATTTGTGATCATTAATCATGGTATATGTATTGGTGACCCTTTTTAAAAAAATTGTATATATATTGGTCTTTTTCAGATGTAAGTGCGCAGCAAGGGATACTTTTTAATTTATAACGTTATTATAGAATATCACATAAGAATCGTAGTTCGTTAACTTAAGTGCAAAATGATCATCAATATTATGTACTATGGCATATCAAAGAATAATCTATAAAATATAACCCAAGGAGCCAGTGGTAATCAATAGAGTAGGTTAGTTGTAAAATTATTATTAACGGAGGTTTTAGCTGTGGGAGGCAGAGGAGAGATGGAAGTGGTAGACTCAACTTTTCAAGTCGCCTAGAATTTTGATTGCCTCCCTGGAAGACCCTGGTGCAATGCCCCAGAGGCGCCGCCCCGCCGGATACTATGACCCGAGTAGAGGTCAGGGTTGGAGATGATGGTGCCCAATATTTCCCGAAGCTCGGAGATAAAAACCTTGTACAACAGAGGGGCTGGACGTTCCCTATCACCGGGCCTTGTCATGAGAGCGGGGCCCTGAAGTGAGGCGTTACATGTGCAGCAGAATACGTGCGTCACTGTAACACCCGCTGATAGTGCTGAATAGTTTTGGACCAGCGAATTTGTGCTACGAATCCGTGGCTTAGGCCGCCAGAATGTACAATGAAATCGCACCGTCTGAAGGCTTAAGAAGGCTTTAAAAGCAGCCGTAAAAGTGTGTGTGGGGGGGGGGGGCGATGTTCGTAGGACTTTCTGATCATCGTGAAGAATAAAACCAAACAAGCAGCCCAGAAGCGTTTATTTTGCGGGGACGTTAGGTCAAGCTTTGATCTAACGGCGAGGAGGATGTCAGGGGGAATCAAGCACTTACGCTTAACAGAGGTGCCTTTGTCTTTGGCTATTCAGAGGACAGCGACCAGTTATCATCAATGGGGTCAGGGAAACCTAATTCTAAGTGCATTATTCTAATTACATCGAGGTTCTGCTTGACGGAGCTGAATGCAACTCTGTCTGCAAAGTGTGCCGCATATCTACAAAGCGTGGTGGTGGATTATGTTGGTAACAGATGTCGTTGCAGAAAGTTAGGAAGGACCTCTCTGTTGCTCCGATAGCATTGTCTTTGGCCTATGATAAAAAAAAAACTTTGATAGGCAAATACTAAGTCATTCAGCTCTGCTTCAATTTCATATAGGACTGAATCTGTTTGAAGACTGACTGATATGATGAAAAGGACATGTGTCGATTCTGTCGTTAAAATTTATGAGTTGAAGTAATCATCCTGAGCGCATTCGAAAATGAGTACAGATTTCGTCATGAAGCCCATTGATTTCATTGGGGGCCCGCTCCCGAAACTCCCTTGAAGGAATATATGGTCAATTTCCTCAATATTGGTTCTTCGACAGATGTATAGAAGAATTCGCTTTTAAATAGAACATGAAAATACTATACCTGCCCTCGGTCTGATGACATGCGTTCCTGGTCCGCGACATTCAATGTCATCGCTTTAATGCTTATCTGTTTGAACATTTGGGGAAAGGGTTTTGATACATGTGTGTAATCATCAACAAGCATGGAGGTTTCTGATTGGACAAGGGCGTTTACAACAAGCTGACGACGCAGATTGCGTTTGCAAACTGCACAATACATTTAATGTGTGCAATATTGAGGGTGACACACACGACCACCTGTACCCTACGTTACACTCCTCAACATAAGGGTTGTTGCAGGGTTCCAATGGTTCAATATGGTACTCAAATATGGCACAATGTTTGGTCTTAGGTTCCATATAGAACCAAGCTGATTTTGATCGTACTGTTTACCACTCGCATCAGACTGATTTTGATCGTACTGTTTACCACGCCTTAGAACTTCTGGCCTTAGTTGTGTGCGCTAAGCTACGGGGCCTTTATTGGAGCGTCAACGCTTGATGTTAGTCGTGGATAACGAGGCCGTATCACCGCTTTGAACTCAAGTTGTTCCTGTTCGCCTTACATACAGCGTTTGTTGATCTACTCCAGCCTTTGGTTCTCCGGTATACATAATAAACTGGCCGACCATCTTAGCGGGTGGCACTTGTCCCCGGACCATCAATACGAGTTCAACAGACTATCCACTTTGCCTCCCACCTCAAACGGCTTCTATGGCATTCGGGTTGGATCCGACCCTTTATTCGGCCTCCGTCGAGGCTTATCGCGCAGGCAGTCTTACGACCTGCTTCAGCACCACGGTAGTTGGTTCTCCGACTTAATCAGCGCTTTCTCTCGTTCACTCATCAGCTGTGCATTTCAGTCACTCAAACATTGTGTCACGGTTTGTTGCCTTGATACTGCTTTAGACAATGCTATCGGTTCGACCCCCTATTAAACATTTGTTATCCATTTACGCTTGTTGTAATGTTCTTCCCTCCTCTTTCTTCTTCTTGCCCACGTCTTCTCCTTCATTGGCCGGTCCCTTGGCGGCCTTCCTGACCATCTCTCATTTTTCCATTCAGCTTTCGTAGTCTCTCTGTTCTTCTTTGCCTTTTCCCTACTCAAAACACCCGACATGTTTGCCCCAGCTCTGCACAGCAGGGTTCTTGGACTTCATTAAGCCCAATAAAGCGTGTGTATGCACCGGGCTTACTTTGGGTTTCCTTGTGAGGTTTGGGGGTAATTGCTGCCATAAAGTTAAGTGAATACAGACCACCAATTACAAAACTGCATGGACACAGAGAGGTATATAAATGTGGAAACCAGTCAGAGGTGGCACCAGAAACAGCACAAACTCTAGGCCCGGTAGTAAGTGGGAGCCCTTCAGTTTCTGAAAATCGCACACCTTTAAGGAAATATCCCATTGCATGCCGAGATTCAGCCGACGTCGATCAAAGTAAGTTGGTTTAAACTAATTTCGGACGAAGGCTTCATCTTATGAACACACCATTGGAATCTGTGAGAATGAGACTTACACGACTATCCGCATAAGAGTATGATCCTACTAGCTCCGAGGAAGGAGACTTAAAATTGTTTTAGATGATGATGTAAATAAGATATTGCTGTGAAAAACGCTCTTGTAGCCATGCCTCACATTTTCTAATGGTACGTCGCTTATTTCTTGTTTGCAGCAGATATTGATAACAAGTGTATTTTTGATGATCTGTGTCAATGGGTGCCAAAGTTGTTCTTCGCGCCTCCAAAACCGACCCCAGGTTTTGTATGGATGTTAACTTGTTAGCTGGAATAATTCATGGTGTCTAATGACGACAAGCGGAACATATTCGATCGTAGACTAAATGATGAGCCGAAAGGTTGATAGCTTCTTCAGTAAGAGAAGGCAATGGGTGAACGAAATAAATTTGGTACCAAATGATTACAGACTCATAATCAAATGATGTATCTGTAATTACACCCGGCATAGGCTATGATCTATTCAAATGTATGCATTAATTACATCAAATATTTCGATGTTAAACGTAGCTTTTAGATAACCGATTTGTTGCATGGCACATTTGTACACTGACCAATTGGCGGACCAGTCAAATATACTTCTTTAAATAGTTCATATGTGAAACCGGTGGTCGACGCGAGGTGCGCCACGAACATATCCCTGCGTGTCCGACGCTGCTGCTGTGGCCTATTTCACGTACCCGGCCGACGGTAGTCCGAAGCTGACTATCCTACCGTAAACGACTTAGTTAAAACGTCCAAGTTAATAGTCGACTAAAGCGTTTCACGAACGATTTCGGTTGTCGACTTAACAACGTCGATTATGCCTAGCCAACTACGCGCGTTGCCAGGGGATTTCCCAGGGAAATCGCGTTTGTGCAGCACGTGTGCCTCTTTTTTATTGGTGGGAACGGTGCCATATTTAAGGAGTCGTAAAAGTATACTGCATTGAGGATCAAGCCTCTGCATGGTGACGCCATAACTGCTCGCGGCTTAAATAAGTTTTCGCTTTGTTTGTAAGCCGATGTCGAAGCTCAGCGCATTGAGTCCGCTTATCAGTACTGCGCATATGACTTCGGTCGAATAAATGTCCTCTAAATCTAAAGATAGTGAGGCAAGCTTATCTGATCACGAGGGAAGACAGATAACTTGCTTGCTACAGTGGCGGGAATAGTGCACATGGATTCATGCACGATTTCGTCTTCCGATTCACCTGACTGAGAGATAAGCGATGGGATAATGAATGGCGCGTCGTGAAACTCAACCCGAAGTGTTGTGGCTAACCGCGTTGACGGCTTGCTAATTACTACAGGATGATGAATCGCTGATAACAAGTCCGGCTTGTCCGGTCGCAATTGAGGGGAGTTAGAAGAAAACAGTGAAATTGTCGTAAGGGAAAGCGGATATTTAAGGGTGTTAGTAACAGGGGTGAACGTGTCAAGATCGGGAAAACGATCGATGACGTCATTAGCATTGGTGCGGGTGATGTGTCATAGCGGCGTCGACTTAACGCGTCTGGTACAATGTTGTCCTTCCCTTTAACATGACGCACTTCAAATTGAAATTGCCATATGAATGTGACCCCTCTTGCTAGTCTACCCTGAGGCTGCTTTATCCCTAATATCCATTTGAGGGCTAAATGATCAGTATGTTATCGGAATTTCTGTCCATCAATATACACTCTGAAGCGCTGAATACCATATACTACAGCAAGAAGTTCCCGTTCTGTAGTTGAATAATTTGCTTCAAATTGAGAGTTACTGGTAGGAACATTATGCGCTTGTACACCCTTTAATTAGATCAGAATTTCCAACATTTTGCTTCGCGCCAAGCTTGTGTACTTATATTGGTAGATGCGTTATTGCTCTGTGAATCAGGATCGATGCGACAAACACTACTGGACGCCGCCTTGGTCATATGATCAATGATGGTGACCGGTCTGAAACCAACTGTGTGATGAAGAAGATCCACATTAACAACACCGAAGTGTTGTGTCTATTTGCAACGAAGCGCATACAATCTGGACAGGAGCTTCTCTACGACTATGGGGATGGAATCGGAAACCTGTGGTGGAGGGCTGAGGTCAATATTATGTAAAATTTGCGAAAGCATTGTATTTGCATATTCGATAGTGGCTGACATGCACTGTATTTTAAGTGGAAGCATGCGACGAGCGACAAAAAACTACTACAGATAGGAGTAAAATATTATGTTGCCCAGATGAAATGTGATTGCTACTCACCTCTTTTTCCTGACGCTTCTTCGTGTTTAATGCATCCCCTCCATGTTATTTCAGAATAAGCGCACCAAACGTGGAGCATCGAGCAAAAATGAAGCAGGTAAAACATCTTACCCATTAGTCGCTATATCAATAAATAACCATTACATATACTAGTTATTCTCTGAATTATTCATCTGTAGTGATAGAAACTCCAAATGACACCCGTATGATTACTGCAGGTAGGTTAAATTCAATTACTTATTTGCTTTGCCTTATAAAAAGGGCAGGTGTGGAATTATTCTTAAATTACGGCATATAATTATCTACAGGATATAGTTCTGTTTTTGTATTTCTTGATTGTTGATTTCTGATACTGGTCATTCCATAGCTGAACAAAGAACGCCACCAAAGGTACGACATATTGCCAAACAATCGCGATCATGAATTATAAGGAATTCTGAATTAACCAAATCTGTGAATTTTAACAACATGTGTGTTTAAATGGAAATTAAATATCAAAGTGTTGAAGGTACGGAGGGACGCAGCCCACACGAGCCGGCTTGTTCTAGTTATATACTTTCACATCATACATCATGGATTAATTAGTCCACGCTGTCGTAGTCATATTATGGCTTTCATGCATCGTCTAATGTATGCAACTGTTGAAGATACTGATCTTCACAAGTCGAGAGAATACAAGACGACGATATCGCCTGTAATATCCTCAATACCTCCGGTGGGTATTGTAGTTGCATTACTGTTGGCTTTTCACAATAAATTGGCAATTATTTCGATTTGTGACTCAAAAGTATGATTGTCTTTTTCGAAACCACAAACCGTTGACAAATTGATCAATTCCCACTCAGATGAACACGTAGGCAGAACCAATGGTGGGAACGTTGGGAAAATAGGTTCGGCCTTTAAAATTGAATCAGTTTCTGTTTTTATTTTGTATATCATTTCCGTAGTGTTTTTACAGAATGTTTTTCCAACTTGCAAAATGTGAATATGCTATATAACTGGGTTCCTGTAACAGCTGCCGCATTGCTATCGGTGACCGATGAAAGCAGCAGTGAACACTGTGATGATTCTGGGTCTGAATATGAGCCATCCTTTTGCGGAGACATTTCTGGTAATAATATTTTGGTTAACTGAACTTAAATGCACATTAAACGTTTCGATGGTGATACAGCCTTGTGTGATATAAAACCATGACGTCGCTCCCTAAAGCTTGCATTTTATAGACTGCTGTACATCAGACGAAGATACCAGTAATGACAGGCATATTGGTGACCATCAAGGTGCAATTCGCTCTCAGTCATGTCACATTTTATACTGAAACAGGTGTCATTTGCGTGTGCCGTAAAACTTTATGCATAGCTCACAACTAACCAGTAACGCATCCGTTCATGTTGTAGATAATGCAACAAGTCATGTGTTTGGGAGTGCCAAAGAAGAATGCCGTCAGACTGAAAACTCAATAAAGGTAAGGGTATTTTATTTGTTCTCTGCTGCAATCAATCAATCTATCTATATATCTATCTATCTATCTATCTATCTATCTATCTATCTATCTATCTATCTATCTATCTATCTATCTATCTATCTATCTATCTATCTATCTATCTATCTATCTATCTATCTATCTATCTATCTATCTATCTATCTATCTATCTATCTATCTAGCGATCTATCTATCTATCTATCTATCTATCTATCTATCTAGCTATCTATCTATCGATCTATCTATCTATCTATCTATCTATCTATCTATCGATCTATCTATCTATCTATCTATCTATCTATCTATCTATCTATCTATCTATCTAGCTATCTATCTATCTATCTATCTATCTATCTATCTATCTATCTAGCGATCTATCTATCTATCTATCTATCTATCTCTATCTATCTATCTATCTATCTATCTATCTATCTATCTATCTATCTATCTATCTATCTATCTATCTATCTCTATCTATCTATCTATCTATCTCTATCTATCTATCTATCTATCTATCTATCTATCTATCGTTCTATCTATCTTCTATCTATATATATCTATCTATCTATCGTTCTATCTATATTCCCGTATATCTGTCTATTGCTTCTATTTATGCACCATTGTGAATTCACTTCTTCTTATGTGCATAAATAAAATATATATTTGCAGAACAAAGAAGATTCTGATTTACAGCCTACTGTCAATAACGAGTCACGTCAGGAAACATATATGAATGGTAAGTAAAACAACATACAATACGTCGATTGGATTTAAAACTTATTCCGGACCTGGAAGTTAATTTGTCAACGCATGTTTCAATTATATATCGTATTTAGATTAACAAGAGTTCCGTCTCAACCGAGTGCTGACCATATTCGTATTTTACAATGTCACACCCGTTTTCCCCTTAATCTGAACAATACTTGATATATTGTTATCAACAGCATGTTTTAATACTCTGTTTTCTAGACCAAACCTCGAACGCCACGTGTTACGGTCAGCGAACAACCAGGGCAATGCCATATTCTTGTGACAACGAACACAACGACTCAAGGGGTCAGATTGTTTCCGATTGCGCGATCACAATTCCAATGACTGACAACAACAACAACAAGCGGTCGTGGAACAAGAAGTTCTACTGCCTGTTTTGTGACAAACCACAATCAAAGCTACCAAGGCATCTTGTTAGTTTGCACAAAGAGGAGCCTCGCGTAATCGAGTATGTGTTGGAGAAAGAGTCTCGGTCTAAGCAGTTGAAACTCACTAAACTGAGAAATCTTGGTAATCATCACCACAATGTGGCAGTTCTGCGCGAGGGCAAAGGTGAATTGATAGTAGGCTACAGGCCAAATAGGGTGGCCAATCCTGAGGACTATGCCCCATGTCAAGACTGCTTCATTTACCTCGTCAGAACGGACTTGTGGAAGCATAAATGCCCAGGGGCAAAGGGTTCTGTCGCTAAGGGTCGTCCAGCTCTCAGTAGCAAACTCTTGCTCCCTGCACCACAGGGGGTCACGACCCAGCTGCATGAATTTTTATTAGCAATGATTGATGACAACATCGCACGAGCCGTCAGAAATGACGAATTGATTCTTGACATCGGTCAAAGAGAATTTCAATGCAAAGGTCACGACAAAGACCAGCATAATGATATTCGACAGACCCTACGGAGATTGGGAAGACTGCTGGTGCAACTTCGGGCACAGACGCACAGTATCAGCCGCCCTCTCTCAAGTTTTATTGATCCTGAAATTTTTATGGAGAGCATTGAAGCTGTGAAGGCCATAGCTGGCTATGACGAGGCATCAAACACCTATAAAAAACCAAGCCTTGCGCTTAAATGCGGTCAATCCCTCAACCGCTGTTCAAAGATTGTGGAAAGAAAGGCAATCATTCAAGGTAACAAAACAATGCTCACAAAACGCGACAGAATTTGCGAGATTGTGCGAACTCAACTGGAAAGATTACATTTCCGCGAACGCCTCAAGAACCGTCAACGACAACAAACGTAACAAGGTGAAAATGCTACCATTGACGGAAGACATCATGCACTTCTCCCAATATTTAAAAGCGGAAAGTGTTAGGTGTCAGAAAGAAAAGGACTAAGATTCATGGAAAATCCAGAATGAGGTCACCCTTGCAAGGGTGATTCTCTTCAATCGTCGGCGACAAGGGGAAGCGTCTAGAATGACTCTACGCGACTACAACAAGAAGGCAAGACCAGACGGCGATAGAGTAACTCAAGAGGGATTGTCCCCAATCGAAAAAGAGTTATGCAAGACTCTACATCGTATCGAAATCCGCGGTAATAGAGGGAACACTGTTCCAGTTCTTCTTACAAAGGATGTGTTGAAGCAATAGACAGACTTATCGAAACGCGAAAAGGCGCAGGTGTTGCTCATGATAACGCTTTCTTGTTTCCGCGATCCAACTTTAACAGTTTGGGACACATCAGAGGATCAGATGTTTTGAGAGAACACAGTATGAAATGTGGGGCAGCACATCCTGAATTGCTACGATCAACTGGGCTCAGAAAGCAAATTGCCACTGTGTCACAGATCGTCAATCTCAAAGACAATGAACTTGACATCTTAGCTAAATTCCTGGGGCATGACATCCGCGTCCACCGGGAGTATTATCGGCTACCTGATCACACGATCCAAGTTGCTAAAGTGTCAAAGTTATTGCTTGCATCCGAGTAAGGACGGAATGACTTAGCGGGGAAGTCGCTAGATCAGGTTGAGGTTGACATGGACGATGGTAAGTGATGGAAAAACTCATACTATAAATTGTCTAACATCGAGAATAAAGTAATGCGGCATTTAAATCAGCTAAGCATTTATTAGATTTCGAAGCACGAAATTCATTTTAGAATTAACACTGTGGAAATACTTCACTTGAATTTCATAGTAACCACATTGAATCAAAGCTAGAACTTAACTTTTGGATTGTATGCTTTAGAATTGGAAGAGGAAGTGACTGATGGGGATGACGAGGAACTGGAACTTGTTGAAGAAGATGCACCTGGTGGTTAGTGCATCTGTGTTTCCATACAAATTATTTATATGAGCACTAACCTTTTCAGTGCATTCACATTCAGTAACTGAAAAGATTCTTAGCTGTTCACATTCAACATCATTGACATATGTTAAGCAGTGAAGACAAGTCTTAATTTGCCTTTTGCCGCTATAGTCAAACATTCTAGAGACATTGTGTAACGTGTTGTGTAATAGATGCAAGCACTGCCATGGGAAATATCATTGTACCACAGATGGAGAGTGCTGGTAATATACGATAACTTCCACATATAATCGAACATTGACTGTTTATTTATTGGATATATATATATATAGCATATATATATATGTATATGCATGTATATATATATATATATATATATATATATATATATATATATATATATATATATATATATATATATATAATATGCATATATATATATATATATTCATATATATATATTCAAATATATATGTATACAGATTGACATATTTATATATATATATATATATATATATATATATATATATATATATATATATACATATACATATATATATATTCATATAAATATGTATTGTTTATCTCGAGTTTATATCTATTTGTTATTTACATTAAGTAAACAAACGAAATCATATTTCTGTGCAGTCTATTTAAGTATTGAAAGTGTGTTTCTAATATGAATAAATTAATTGTGTCCCTTGTTTATAGGACCAAAGAGAAAACACAAGAAGAGGCCTTGGAGCACAGCTGAGAAGGTGGCAGCTCTAAAGCATTTGGGCAAGTTTATTCTGTCAAAGAAAGTACCTGGAAAATTGTTGATCGACGAATGCATTAGAAAGGAGCCGGCCCTGCAAAGTCGCGGTTGGAAAAATTTGAAAGATTTTTGCCACAACAGAATGTCTTTGAAAAATCCTCTACATCTGTAAGAAGGCACATCATCTAACTATAAATGTTACCCAAATTGAAACAAGCATTTGTCGTTGTCAAGATAACTTTTCTTTACTGTTTGTCAGTTGTCTTTGTGTCTTAGATAACATATTTTTGGTATCTTATATCAGCAAATCTAAGAATACCGATAAGGGTGAAATGACTCCAAAATACAGGGTGCGATATGTCAGTCTATTGTATAACATGAGTGATATGTGTTTGATGCTAAGTAAGGTTAACTAGTAAAAGAACGACTCTTATATAGTTGTCTCTGGGACGTATTTCTGCGACTGTGCAATGCAATGAACTTTACATTGTCTCATTCTTGTCGAATCTGATGGTTTATAATAAATGGATTTGATCAAGTGCTGCTAGTAACTTCATTTCAAGACATTAACGGGATGTATGATGCGGGATATATAATAATAGATTTTACACATGCGCATTTTCATAAGAGCCCATTTGTGTACAATGTGTCTGTCAATAAATGAGTATTGTCAAGTAAGGCTAATAAAATTGTCAAATCACAATGAAAGGTGTCAACTACATTGTAACTCGACAATATACTAGAGATAATAACCTTTTACTCACATACAAATGCATACATATATGGGTGTATCTTTATATAAGCTTATGCAGCTATGTACATTCACAGCATGAGAAGAAGTAAACGCTGATCGGTAATTGTTGCTATGTTGATATCGTCAGAACAGAGTCTTTTAGTCAGGTCATCACCGACCTCAATCTCAAACGAGCAAAACGTCAAAGCAAATCTTAAAATCTTGGGGTCACAATTCCTTTTCTATGGCCTGAATCACATCGTTTATACGGCTATTTTTGGTGCATGGGTTCAATCAACTAGCTCTCTTGGGGGAACTTTGCTCGAGGTCCATTCCGGTTCAAAATGACGCACATCCTATGGTTGTTTCCCTATAAACTACAGCTGTTGTGTGAGTGGTGATTCGGTTTTCGCTTGCAGTAGGACCACAAAACAGCTCTGTAAAAGACTATGTTTGCATCAACTCATCTACACATTCCCATTTCTTATCTTGATTATTCCTTCACCTCTCCCCTTTCTTCTCTTAATTATATCTTGATCTAGGTTTGGGGTTAACTTCGGTTTGTAACACAACGTAACGCTTCAGTAAGACACCAACAAAATTCTTAAGCATCGGGTGTATTAAGAGCGTACAACAAGGGGTAAATGTTTGCAATTTCAATAATCAGTCAATAAGAGAGTAAAAGTCAATACCCTGGTGATTAGAACCAATGCAAAAGGGTGATATTTGCCTTATACTATTAATCTGAATATGCGCGGAATATACATAGAGAATAGATTATTTCATTTGCAGGTGGTTTACATTTGTTGCTTTAGTTGTATAATGGCGCTGGCTAGTATCCACGGTGTAGTGTGTGGCTATTTAGAGGATAGATTAAAGCATGGAGAGGCAATACGCAAAGCATTCCCAATTCTTCGTTAAGAGAAAATCTTCCAACCCTTCAAGTATAGAAAGTTGTCTGCCAGTCTTTATCATCTATCCTCGGTAAGATCGAGTAAAGTATGCTACGTAGGTGTCGTCGGTTAGATAGAGTAAAACATATGATATGCGTGTCCTCGGTTACATAGAGTAAAACATGACGTGCGTGTCCTCGGTTAGATAGAGTAAAGCATGCAACGTGTGTGTCCTCGGTTAGATAGATTCAAACATATGATGTGCGTGTCCTCGGTTAGATAGTGTAAAACATATGATGTGCGTGTCCTCGGTTAGATAGTTAGATAGTGTAAAACATATGATACGCGTGTCCTCGGTTAGATAGTGTAAAACATATGATGTGCGTGTCCTCGGTTAGATAGTGTAAAACATATGATGTGCGTGTCCTCGGTTAGATAGTGTAAAACATATGATGTGCGTGTCCTCGGTTAGATAGTGTAAAACATACGATATGCGTGTCCTCGGTTAGATAGTGTGAACAATATGATGTGCGTGTCCTCGGTTTGATAGGAAATTTCTCTCAATTAATTACTAGTATTAATAAAGTTTTTAGTCGCTTAACTAAATCACATATTATATTCAGATGAATTTCCGTCATTGTCATGTTCAATAACGGCCATTATAAATTGTCCTCGTTTGAATAGCAAAATTGCACTGTCCTCGGTTGGCACCTTACACAGGTATGTGTGTGTGTGTGTGTGTGTGTGTGTTAGATAAACTTTGAATATAGCAATTAAATTGTGTACCCACTCTCCATTTCTTCTAGGGTCGTTGAATATAATTGATTGAGCTGTCATAGGGTTGACAGTCGCAATAAATATCACCATTACCAAATATTGACACGCTTTGTGGCGCCTACTGAAGATTGTGTAACCACTTATACAATATTCTACATTTGTAGGAACCTGCCAACGAAGAGCAAGCATGATTTGCGATAATATATTACTGTAATCCGTCGTTGGCAAACTCCCATATAGACGCAGACAATATGAATCATTTCTGGCAAATGCAAGAGCGCGACCGTAGCATGCTAGACACGCCCTCTTCAAAATGTGATCATAATTTCTGCGTTGGGTTGAAAGCTCTTGAAATGCACAATTCGTTGATCATTACGGAAAAACTGTGGTTGTAATCTTCTGTCTCTGTATTTATGGACAGTTGTTATGAATGTGTTATGTTGTGTGGAGGTATGCGTATTCGAGCTTGAAATATTTAATTGTTGAATAAAGTGAAACATGATCACAGGCATGACATGTCCGTGTGTATTATAAACTAATGCAATAGGCATATTATGCATCACTTTCCAGGGCTATACATGTCGATACACCCACGTCCATGTAGATTATAATCAGCTGCGACAATCAAAACGCTAAGTACCGACCATCTATTTTGAATTACAATTGACATAACACAATGGATAAGATCCTAGCTATCTTTGTCAGATATCTCCCACAGTGACATCATTGTAAACGCACACGCACGCAAGGATTGTTATTTATATGTGAGAGCAAACGTTTCACATGATGCTTGTATATGCTGTTAAGGCTGGTTTATGTGTTTAGCCCTAACACTGACAAATATTATCTGACACAACTTCTTAATTCAGGCAGCTTATATTCATAACCATAGCATCTTATTTGTATGCAGTGCGAATATATGCATGATATAGCTGCTTTTTCATAAAAAAGCTCGGACCTAGGGGAATTAATATAACGCGGATGTTTAATGATAATATTGATAAAAATAATAATAATAGTAGTAACATCATTGCCTCTCGTTCGTGTTCGTCAATAGTCCATGTTGCAGGGATGGGCATAAAGATTCGGGTTCATATACATTAACGCAATGGTGACCTTTCTTACATATATCATTGTCTTTGAATGCCGATATCAATGAAGCAAACCGACAAACATTTGGCCAACGTTTAATCTTGTAATTTATTGTGGTTATCGGTCACTCTTTAAGACGGCATGAAGC
Source organism: Urechis unicinctus (assembly GCA_034190875.2). Lineage (NCBI taxonomy): Eukaryota > Metazoa > Annelida > Polychaeta > Xenopneusta > Urechidae > Urechis > Urechis unicinctus. Next base: position 23,400,788 of record CM067358.1, on the reverse strand, counting down.
ATAGTCTTCCAGTGGAATTCCGTATTCAGGTTTTTACTCGATTGAAATCAATAGCCATTAAATGCTGGACGAAGTTAACTGTAATGGTTTTATTCGTTTGCGTATGGTACTGTGGTTTTTGTTAGTTTTCTGAATTGGAGAATTTATCTGACCATTTTTTCTATTATTTTTCCTGAATGATCGAAAAATAATATGAATACTATCCGACGTAGTTATCTATTCATCGCCTTGTTTCTTTAATAAATTCAACCGAGTGACGTTACTCAGTCTCATTGTTATCCTCAGTTTTAATAACCATTGTAGCTTGAGTAGTTACAGTTTCGACATAGGATGTCACATGATTTAAGGGTCACCCTTTTTGTGAAAGTCAGCTGACTGACAATGTCGATGGATGTAAGAGATTGGTTTCTCCAGTGTCTAATGTCGGTACTCGGTTAACTATAAAAAAGATTCATTATTGCTCATTTCATATATTATATTAATGAGTGGGATCTTCAACCCTCACCAGTTTCAAGTTCTAGTTGATTTGTTGCAATAAGGATGCCAATTCTCACGTTCAATGTATGACAGAAGGCACATTTTCACGTAATCAATAGTGTCCTGGGCTCTAGATCATGTAGGAATTCAAACCATGAACACCGGTAGTGCTGTGATGATATGTTTAGACGACACGATGTGTGTTCATAGTTCTAGACTATGCTGACCTAATGGTGGCTTGGAGAATTGCTCCTGGATTCAGTCTATTAGTCGGTGCTTTGTTCATCCAACATTTTTCTTTTGAAAGGCTGTACCAGATAAATGATTATGCTATATTTGCATGATATGCGTATTATGTTCTTGTATTCTCTAGCTTGTCATAGATTTGCGAGCTTGTCATAGTTCCACAGCGGTCTAGTTTTGTCGATGAGATTGAAAGCTCAGTCTGCATCAGTGTGTCTCGCAGATTGCTGTTTCTGTGATATTCAGAGAGGGATTTGCGGTGTTCATAAATCGTAGAATCTTATCTAAAAAGCCCCCTACCATGATTATGTCCATAAATTAACATACTGTTGTGAATGGCTATGCACAAATGCTCTTGGTCTGTTGTTTAGTTTCAGTATCTCGATTTTGTAAGAAACTTGTGGTGCTTGTGCTATAAGGAACAGCTAATCATTGTGGGGTTCATCTGAGCCGCAAATATTTACAGTATGTTAACAAAACGAGCAAAGTTGTGGGCTTGTGGGTTTTAGATCTAGCAGTCTTATGTGAATATATGTATGCCGTGTCGTTCCTAAGATACTTAGAATACATGACAGTTATATTACATATATCACTGACTTTCAATTTCCAGAATTCAAAAATGCCATTTCTTGTTTTATGTGATATGAATGCCGAGTTATAAGTTGGAGCGATAATACCATATAATGATAGAATTGCAGATGCAAAATTGCATATAACTGTTCGCTACTCGAAAAAGTCAATATACAATATATGATTTGTTGTTACAAGCACCAAGAAAGGGCTGCAATCGAGTACGTTTTCCAAAAAAAAAAAACACATACGCAATATGATTTACTCGCAATGGCCAAATTAAACCCCGCTAGCATAACACAGTGGTAGGCTGTCCAATTAGCTACGATCAAAACCACAAATGCTGTTCATGGCCAAATCAAAAGCCCGCTAACATAACACAGTGGTAGGCTGTCCAATTACCTGCGATCAACACCACAAATGCTGTTCATGTTGAAAACCATGTGATGAAATAATGGTTCCTGTTTTCCAGCCGAGGAGCGGCCTTAATGAAAAAAGATTTTTAGTTGTTTCTATTGTAGTATAGACTACAGTTGTTTGGGAAATGAAAGCCAATACAAAGTGTTTGAATTGCTGCATAGTTGTAAAAGCCAAGCTTCTGGCTTCGCTTCTGTGTTTGACACTGCGTTACAGCTCTTATATCATCAGTAACAACCAAGGGCAACATTTAAAAAGGCAAAGCAGCACCACAGTCCTCAGAAGGTTGTTTGAGCTTTTTATATACACAGAATAAATACTTCCCTGACCGAGTGGTCACTCAACGATAAGTATTCGTAGCCACATCAAACAATTGCGAGAGAGTATTGTCAACATCTGCCCTCTTGAGCTTGTCACTACAAGGTTAGCATCATGTTGTCAACAGCACAAGAGAATATCTGAGCAGCAAACGCAAGTCATTCCAGAGACATTTATGGCAAAGGAGCGCTCCTAAACAGAGGGCCTTTTGACAGAGAGAAATCAAAGTTCCGGATCAATATATTGACAAGACTCAATGACGAATCGCATTCGGCAAGCTCACTAGACTCCGGCGTAATATGAATAACGAGATGTCGTATCGCCTGATATGCACTAATGAATAGTATTACAGTGTTGAGGGGTGCGATTATGTCTATCATATACCGTACAAAACCATTCTGATATTTTCTTCGATTCAAACACGCCGGCAAGGTCATTGAATGCAACAACTGAATAGCTAAACTAAATTCCACACTGCCTGCTCTGTCCAGAATTTGTTTCCATATATACGGAAACATGCATTGACCAATAGTTAAGGACAGCCAGACACATAAAGCAATACACATAAACATATCTACATATGTGTATATGTACATATATAAACATATATATGTAAATATATATAAATATAATATATATATACATATATATATATATATATTTGTATATATATATATACATATATATATATATATATATATATATATATATATATAGATATATATATATATATATATATATATATATATATATATATATATATATATATATATATATATATATATATATATATATATATATATATATATATATATATATATATATATATATATATATACATCTGCATCCAAGGCAATGCTCTAAAGCGTTCTCGCAATAGCAAAAGTTTCGGCATCTTGATAAAACTGGTATTTATAATGTAAGCAAGACTGATTGCTACTTGGGAACGGGAGTTTTTTTTATGATGGTGGTGCATTAATCATTGCAAACTAATACGTTTTTTCTTTTAAATCAGTAATATCGTCCGGCCTCATCCTCTTTTGCCTTCATATAAACATGACTCCAAATGCTTGTTACCGTTTGACGATAACCTTATACCACTTCGCTTCCTCTCTCATTTTTTATTCCATCATTACAGTTGTGCTTACTACCATTCTCTGCTTCATAACTCCCGTGACCGACCACAAAATGAAAAATAATGGTGTGCCGTTTACGAACTTTCATGAAAGTGTGTTCTCGTTTGCAATTATTTATGTAATTTAATGATATAGCACATTCTGTTCGCATTTCTATGTATGACTATATACATCACACCAATATATTTATGACAACTGGGCAAATAACCTAGAGTCGGTCCTTCCACTTTAGCAGGAATTGATGCGTACAAATAACATTAATATAGACACTGATGATCTCTTTGATCTGCAAGTTCATAGCCAAAGATTTAAATGGATCCTGTTGACTATGCCTAGTGAGCGTTCCTCTGTAAGATTTGTCATCACATCGCCGCCGCAACACATATAAGTGAGGTGAGAACACTATCATTACAACCACTGTAGCCTCCTTACCCAGACAGTCCCAAACATCAAGGCATTCAATCTAACATATTGGATATTTCATCAGCGTTTTGGAAGACATGTGAAATGCCCAATGTACAATAGTGCACAACAATTATATTCCTCTCCACGTTTGTCTATCTTTGTATTTGCGGAAGTATACCAATGACCGTTCGTCCAAACAAGCGTCACTACGTGAGACAACAGGTTTACCAAGCATATTTCGCAGTCAAATGTAAATAGACTGTCGTTTTAATTGGCAACAAAGATAGTCCACGGCATTCTTAAACTGTCTGTTTATTACTTATTCAATGCAACCGTTCTAAACTAAGAGGAATATTCCGTTATATAAATTCAAAATTACATATCATCTGACTTTATCGTAGTTATGTAGAACTCCGCTGGGATACTTGCATGCATGCATAAAAAAACACCAAAAAACCCGTATCACGTTTTACGACAGAGAAGGCATCGCTGCTCTATATCAGATAACGCGCAAACTGTTAGGCCTGTCATTGAGTTGACATGTAATGTGGAAGCCAAAAACATTTATCTCTGCACGCGTGAGATAGTCATGATTACCAAATATTGACACGCTTTGTGGCTCTGACAGGAGATACTGTGGCCGCTAATGAAATGGAAACCTGCCAACCAACAGCAAACATAATTTTTTATCATGCATTGCTGTCATCCATTGTCGGCAAACTCAATTAGACATAACAAACATATTTATTGGTGGTCTTGAGGGCAACTTCAATATGACGCTGAACTCTTTGTGTGATTTTTGTTTCAGCCAAGCATTTCTATGTGGGTAAGTTTTTCTGAGACGTAGCAAAACAATTTCTCCTTGCGAGAATAAATGTGTTTTCTCTACGCAATTTTATCCGACAAATGCGATATTTGCCAACACTGTGCTTTACTTGATCTTCTCAGATGACCTGTGGTTGTTACTTTTTGTCTCTGTATTAGTTGCCCGGTTTGTATTGTATTATGTGACGGTATGCATATTTGAGCTAACCGTAGCTAATAAAACAATATTTCAACGCTCCAACAACATCGATGTGAAGTAGCGGGTATACGTGGTTGAATTGCCGTAGAAACTGCAACAGGATCACTGACATGCAAGTCTATACTACAATATAAAACCCTAAACCTATCATTCATCCCTTTCTAGGGTTATGCATTAAACGGCGAAAATATGACACACCAAAAGGGAGAAGCCCCTTATTACGTAGGCCTGGAATCACCATTAATCATGGCATACCCACATATACCCATACAGGGATAGTAGTTCATCTGTGAGAGCATAAGTTTCAAATGTTACGCTTCTTTGCTATTTCTGTGTATTATCCTGCATGTGTAGTTATGACAAAATATGTTAATCTTCTTAATGTAGGCGGTTTAATTTCATAATCTTATGTGTTGACACAATCATTAAAATTGTCTAATATTATTCGGGATGTCGCCATAGATTGTTAGTTGTTGCCCAATATGACGTGAAGGGAGCCTATATCAATGGCGTATTATTATTTCCTCCAATGTCAGCGAAAATAAATCTAGCAACTTTGATTCATAAGATTTCCTTTAGAGAAATCTAACTTGGGGTTATGACTGAATGGTAAGGCATCTTATCGCTTTTTTCAAGGAATGATGAAAAGTGGAAGATGTAAATCTCTTGTCGAGTGAGACACTCCAAACAAATTACGCATAGCAGGTTGAGACATTCATTTGCAGCTGTTATATATATATATATATATATATATATATATATATATATATATATATATATATATATATATATATATATATATATATATATATATATATATATATATATATATATATATATATATATATATAGGTAGGTAGGTAGGTAGGTAGGTAGGTAGGTAGGTAGGTAGGTAGTAGGTAGGTAGGTAGGTAGGTAGGTAGGTAGGTAGGTAGGTAGGTAGGTAGGTAGGTAGGTAGGTAGGTAGGTAGGTAGGTAGGTAGGTAGGGTAGGTAGGTAGGTAGGTAGGTAGGTAGGTAGGTAGGTAGGTAGGTAGGTAGGTAGGGTAGGTAGGTAGATAGGTAGGTAGGTAGGTAGGTAGGTAGGTAGGTAGGTAGGTAGGTAGGTAGGTAGGTAGGTAGGTAGGTAGGTAGGTAGGTAGGTAGGTAGGTAGGTAGGTAGGTAGGTAGGTAGGTAGGTAGGTAGGTAGGTAGGTAGGTAGGTACGACTGTTGAGTTCTACTTGAGCTATGTGTGTTTGCGCTGCATATTCGGCCAGATATTCAAGGTTACGGATCACGAAATCAAATGGCATTATCAGTAGTCTCTTTGTTTGTTACAACTCATATTATGTTATACCCTTCGCCAGTAGCCAACGCCACAATATAACTGGAACACAAGGCATTTAATATAGGCGTGAAACAAATATTAAAGTTATATGTTGTTTTTGTTAATTCAAATTATAATGGTTTTGGCAGTTTTGATCATGTACCGATTACAGTTATCTTAGGTGTTTTATATAAGCCTTTGCTTTAATGACTTAAAGGTGCCGGTTAAACGTTACACTATTGAAACAACATTCTGACACTGGCGCTTGCATTCATACAAAGTATGTGTGAATGATGTATTTTCCTCCACAATGATGTGAATACTAATCCCCTGCAGAGGACGTTTCCTCAAACTGTGTGTAGAACAGGATGTAATATATCTTTGCTTGTTTGATGGCCAACAGGAAAGCACATCAAACCTAACTTAATGAGCTTTATTTATGTCAAATGTATCATTACCACCGATATACCAAAAACAGCTCTGTTTCACGGCAATATGCATGTTGTTCCATTGATCTGAAAAGGCGTAAAGCAGCATGGCGCTAAATACTATGTACTTTGATGCATATAAACAGAAACTACTCGCGAGTTGCCAGCTTTATGACAGCAATATCAAGGATACTGCAAGAAGCAAAATTAATGTTTGATTCGACGAAGGAAGATAACCAAAATAATGCTAGAATACCTTGTTGGCACAAGTAAATTACTTAAGATAATTAGTGCTGTTATGCTTCTGTTTAAATCGAATAATTGCTGGGATTCTGTTGAGTAATCATTGGATGGATTCTGTCGACATATTGCTTACTTTATCAAAACGGTGAATTTAAGAATGTATATATAGCGAGCTTGCATTTTGTACCCTGTAGCATTGGGAATCGAACCACTGTGAACAAATACGATTGCGTAAACAAAACGTTGCATGATGAGAACAAAAACGAACAAAATTCATACCGTTCAACTTAATAGCCATAGCTGTGCAGTGATTCATCTGTCCCCTTTTCACGGTCGCGTGTAATGTATGTTGCCAGCCAATTCTAATTACTGTTCATTCGTGTAAATAATGGTTATAAATATATATATATATATATATATATATATATAGATATATATATCTATCTATATATATATATATATATATATATATATATATATATATATATATATATATATATATATATATATCATATATATATATATATATATATATATATATATCTATATATATATATATATCTATATATATATCTATATATATATATATATATATATATCTATATATATATATCTATCTCTATATATATATATATATATATATCTATATATATATACATCCCTCTCTATATATATAGCACTCGTTATGAGCCTCTCCATGTGATCCATTCATTGAAATCGGTTTTTGTTGGTAAATTAGGTGGATGTTTAGAACGCAATTTGTGCGATATACCAAATGCATACCATACAAATTGTACAGTGGAACCTCTCCCAACGAACACCTCGCTAAGATAGCCACCCCTCTATGACGACCATTTCTATCCAGTCCCTTGTTTGTAATTCCTTATAATTCACATGTAAGATGGAAACCACTAAGATGACCACCCCGTTATTCCGACCACTTTGGCTCAGTTCATGAGATCAGCGCTTAAGTGAGTTTCGATTGTATCCGGGAATGCATAAAAGTAGCCGGCAAAGACATCCAGCGTGAGTTGCCCTTTGTCTATTGCGATTTTATCTTTTTCAAACAGAAGCAAGCTGGTTGTCGAGAGCCATTCTCAGCGTTATGTAAAATACCTCACAGTTACCGCTCTCCCCCACCCCTCTGTTATTCAACATCACCATTATTGTTATGGGTAGGTCATGAATAACCTGATTTAAAGGATTAAGCATCAATCTTGCGCGCATGTGCATGATGCAATCATAACTATTACGAGTTACGTTCTATCTCACAACTAGGGCATTGGTCAGATGTTAGCTAAGCAAAGTTCCCTGGCCACATAAATGGGTTGTGGTAACAGCTACCAGTAGCATTTTTATCTCATATTTGATAAATAAGGCTTGTACCGTACTCATATAGAGTCCATGCAGCCACGTTGGATTCAGAACATTTTAAGCAGCTGGGTCTGCGGGGGCCTACAAACGCTGTGAGCACCAGCCTCAGCATTTGATCGCATAGTAGCATATAGCAGACATCACAATATATGGGAATGTTGTCTTCAAGTTTTATTCAACAATGAATCGCTTTCAAGTGTCATAACAAAAACGCAGGGAACCAATAGTCCGACAGTGCAAGATAAATACTGCTCTTATTATATAATACTTATGATTACATGGGTGGAGTTTATATAGTACATGTATTCCATGCTCGATGCAAGCATGTCATAAAAACAAACGGCAATATTATGGTTGAGACGAATAAAGGCTGTATGCTAGTGAATTGTTCCTGAGGACCATTGCCAGTTCTGCTGATATAATTGCTACACACAAAACTATATGATGTCCTATTATCTGGGTGCAAATAAAGGATACAGGGGTCCAAGCAAACAAAAGGCTTCCCTGATGTCGATTGAGACTAGATATGTTCGGAAGGTGCCATGATGAAGGTCAAAGATAAGCAATGCTATTTCCCGCACACCATTAATGGAAGTCGCATAAAGAGCAATATTTTAAGAGATTAGCGGCTTTTGTGCACCGATGAATTTAACGCTGTCGGTCCGAACACATCAGTTAGACGATTTCTATTAGCTTCAGGTATGCGTTTATACCAGACACATCGATGCTATTTATCAGTGTTAGCATGTCAACACAATGAAGTACACGTTGCATTGTTCCAGTTTACAATTGACACAATTACAGGAGCTCACAGAACTCGAAAGTTTTCTAAACATGATTCAAAGAAGAAACATTAACAACGTCAGAATTCACAATGGTCTAGAACTAGAACCAGCCGTTTCCTCACTATATGCCGACAGCTGTGCACTACATGACTGATCGCATGTTAGAGCATCTAATACTACCACGAACATTAATTAATCAATCTGAGCACTTTGATGCAACTAGTTTATCATTTCATGACTCTTGATGTTGAAATTTGGTTAAACTTGTTTTATGTGATGGAGGTGTCAAGTTATGACATGAATATAAGGACGACATATGTCCCACATGCTTCTATAAATGAATTCCACTTGGAAAATGGTCTGATGTGAGTGACGTTTGCATTAAAGAATATTACCTGCCTGATTTACATCCACCATAAGGTTTACTAAATCTGTCAGCAATGTGAAGAAATACAAAGGTTAGCAGAAGCCATTTGACAAAACATGCCTTTGTGTCGTGCACATACCATGCTCTATTAGCAACTATAATTCATAAATAAGTGGATTAGGAGAGACGAGGAATTGAGATTATATCTATATGTATTTTAATGCCAGTCGTTGTTTCAAAGCCATTACATGTCACAAAGTGCCTAAATGGGTGATGTTCAGTAATGATCAAAGCCGCTAGTCTCTCTGTACAAATCGTTAATGACAGGAGGAAACTATTCTAACTTTAGTGAGAAAAAATACGTATTCAATTAATCAGATAACTTTTCCGCTATCAAAGAGCATGATGCGTACATTGTCGTGATGATAAATATCAAGCTCTGAATGCTGATGATAAACATGTCTTCCATTATTTACTCATTGTTATTATGGCCTTCAGTCCTTTTTATTTATTTTACATTAGTGCTGTACAGCAGCAATGGTTCTCACAACAATTAAGATGATGCTTGAGTGGTGGAAGATTCAACCGCATCCCTACTTTATCTACTTGGTAAAAGTCTGCATGAATCTCTATCTATGATTTCAAAATGTGGTTGAAACAATAATATAAAAGAAACAATCAGGCTACTCATTTTCACGGCAATATGAGTTCATCGTCAAACCTCATAACCACCGACACATGTGTTTGTTATGTCTTAATGTGTTGGTCTACAACGGATGCTACACTGCATGATTACAAATTATGTATGCTGTTGTTTGGCAGGTTTCTAGTTAACGCTCAGCATGATCATGGACGAATTAAGAATGTGATAGTTGTTAATTTCCCTTGTATATTATTGTATTAAGTGCCTAGTGGAATTATACAGATAATTTTACGTCAGTAATTAGCACATTGACTGCGGTTATTTACATACTACGATTTCCACGATGCTCTATCTCACTTCATATATATTCAGACAACCATGTCCACTTGTTTGTTGCTGTACGACGCTCTGAGCACAAGTTCTACGCCTGTATATTACAACATTCGTTAGCACTTCCAAATGTGGTAATAGTTTTTGCATTTATAGCCATCCCATGGGTACCAAGAAACAAGACAGGGCAATTCTATATTACGATATGAAACCTTTATCCTATTATACATCCCTTTCTAGGACCAAGCATGTCAAAACCAGTTGCGACAATCAAAACGCTGCCAAAGTACCTGCCAACAATTTTGAATCATATGAAATCATCCATAATGCTGGCATCTGTGAGAAGATGGGTTTCACGTGTAAGCAGTATATGCTGTATAACTGATGTGTATTTATGGCCCCAACACCCCAGTTATTATCCAACTTCACCACCTTCTTTATTTTGTAATGGTGGCAAATTATGATAATGTATTTAATATCAGCAATTTGTCTTGATAATCCTTGGCGCTGGCACAATCGTTGCATCTTATTTGTACGAAATTCGTATATTTGCACGAAAGTGTTGCTTGTTCCCCTACCCCATTTATATTGATAGTCATTACATGTTTGACGAAGGCGACTGCACCTTGTTTGTGTGTACAACTGTGTCTTGAAAATAACGTTTTCATCTACCACTAGTCTGATCTCCTTGGTGTAGAGACGAGCGCCGTAACGCAGTCATTCACTATTTGTTTTCTGATTTTTGCCAAATAATTGGCTGGTCTGCCAAACGTTTAAAGTGTCGAATCATATGTCTCATCAGGTATTGAAAGGGTAGTATCCAGTGTCGGTACAAGATTCGCCATAACGTTGTCACTGATCATCTGTATCACCCATCAAACTTGTATCTGAATATGATGGTGGTAGGGACCCCCGAATCGTTACCAGCATTACTTCTAATTGATGGTTTCGCAAATATTGGGGCAAAGTGGATATATATATATATATATATATATATATATATATATATATATATATATATATATATATATATATATATATATATATATATATATATATATATACTATATATATAATATATATATATAGTATCTCTCTGTATCTATTCTATATCTATATATATCTCTATATGTATATCTATATGTATATATATATCCCTCTCTATCTATGCATCTCTCTCTCTCTCTGTATCTATCTATCATCTCTCTCTCTCTCTCCTCTCTCTATATCTCTCTCTCTCTCTCTCTATCTCTATATCTATATATATATATATCATATCATATAAACCTCCACAAATCTGGAGGGAGTTAGATGATATTGCACGGCTAGCTGTGGCGAAAAGGGAAAAAGACAGAGCTCGTTCCAGAGCTCTGATTGGCAGAGAGGAGATATATCAATATATCAATATATATATATATATTATATATATATATATAGATATATATATATATATATATATATATATATATATATATATATATATATATACATATATATATATATTAATATCTTAATCTCTATATATATATCTTAATATATATATCTGTCTCTTATATATCTATATATCTCTCTATATCTATATCTATATCTATATCTATATATATCTATATATCTATATCTATATATATCTCTCTATATATATTGTCAACCTTGTAATTCATTATCTACGTTACTTTCGTATATATGTTTTGTTGTCGCTTCGCCGAAAAGAATAAGTTAGATCTACCAGTTTCAAATAATAATTATTTGTGGTTTGCTAGATGTACATTGCACACTATGGTTTGTATGATATGTAGTATACTTGATTATATCGATCAGCATCATTATCATCATTTTCATCAATAAGCTGCAATGCGAGCTTATCGTATGATATTATTGTCATCATTTTCATCAATAATTTTTTTACACTGTTTTACATTGCTATGATTGAGCAATGCACCCAGATGCGAAAGTCCAAACGGCACTGTTAATTTGATCTAGGACTCAATTAAATGGTGACATGTTGGATACTTGGCTCCATTTACCCATACTGTCTCCGTGTTTTCTAGCCACAGCCAAGGAAATGTGTTTCAGCTACGACGACTAGACACTGTTTCTTTTAGAATTTTCTTAACGTTTGGTGGTGATGTTGATTGTATATCTTCGTTCTTGGTTATGTATAAGCGCATGCAAACATATTTTGCGAATGTGTGGTCCCGCTGAATGGCCTAAATCTTGTAATGATGTTCTCTTCTAAGCAGTCAGAAGTATGGCCTTTGTTATAGCTATGCTAAATTATGTTAGTGGATTATGTAAGCTGATTGTATTTATGGTTCATAGTGCTATATCAGCAAGTATAAACGCTCTTGGCCAGTTGTTAAGTCGCCAATATCTGTTTTTTGTAAACATCATGTGGTATTTGTAAATCTAGGAACAGTGAATTAATTGTGGGTTTAGGTCATGCGGACTGCTGCGTAAATATCTGTGTCTTCTCTAAGTTACCTGAATGCAAGGCAGTGTTATCATCGTATGTCACAGGCTTTTAATCTTATGTATTCGAAGAGACCATTGCTTGTTTTATGCTATAGGAGTTACTTTTACTTACAGTATTTTGGTTGGTTACAATGTATAAAGGAAAGGAATCTCACAGAGTATATAAGCATATTGCTGAAAGACCGCGCCATTCTGCTGTGTTCAGCGACTGATTTCTTTTTACTATTGCTACTAATATCCATCTAGTCGAGTCTATGACTCCGGATATTTGATGTCATTTATCACGTTCTATAGCTTTCTACCGACAGCGTGTAGATTGGATCAAATATCGCTAGTGGTAGAACGATAATACAAGAGAATGATGGAATTGCAGATGCGACATTATTGGACAATGGTACTCGCTAACCCAAGAGTAATGATCGAGAGAGTTTTGCAACCAATACCACTAATAATGATGGTATTAGCGTGGTTGCTTTGCTATTATATCTAGTATGAAAGTACATTAAATGCGTAAGTTGAAATAATGGTCTCCGTTCCTTATCAATTGCATCGGATGATTAATAATGTTGACGATGGAGGCGAGCCGAGATTGGTGGCTATGATAAAATGAAGACACATTTTGAATGACGGAAATGATCAGAACTACTGGCTTTGTGTTGTTATTCCTTCACCATAGCTAATTAGAAAAAATGAATTCAGGATGATTTACATGAATGCATCGTCACAAAAGACAAACACGCATATACCTTAATGATATTTAAAAGATTACACCACACACGCTGACTACAACAACGGGGAACTCACATTTTAAGGTAAATTTGGGTTCGAATGGTTGAGAATATATACTCAAATATCCTAAATCACAATTGTGTGTTTGCTCGTGCCTCGAGGCAGTTTTTTCGATGCAATTCAAGGGCTTAATGGCATTCATGCATCATGTAGTTGCTAACCAGGAAGCAGCTTGAAGGTTACTGCGATAAATTACCAGAGGGCAGCATATAATTGTGACCCAATTCAATGATCACTGAGAAACAATATACATTTACGATTACAAACATCTACCATAACACAACTGTGCAACGACTTTTGATGTAACGAACCAAAGGCAACAATAGCATTACAATTTGGTAAAATGTTGACTTATAATAGTGGTAGTTGCAGGTATACAAGATAGCCACTCTAACTAATTGTGGTTAAGGCTCTAGCCTTCGATTTACATCTTACACGCGGACGGTGACTACCGATTCTAGCTATGTGAGTTGTCATTAGCGCTATAAGTGATCATTGTGAGTAAATGATACGTTACGTCCATAATCATTAGTTGCATCAGACAAGACATTATATAATTTAACCTTTCCATAAGGCTTTCAGAATATTTGTTACGCATAAAGCCAAAACAGCATTACTTTGAGCATAAGCATTGATCAGTGTAATGGTGGCACGATATATCCGACTTCAATGTTAATGGTGCCAAGCTATTGTAGTCAGGAGAACAGATAAGTCGGCCATTATATATTTATAAAGGTGATTTTCGTTTTCAGTCGCAGACAAAAAGACACCACAGAATCTTGGCATCAATACAATTTCTAGTTATGGCTAACGAACTTGAATGATAAACAATTAATTACAAAACTACATGGGATAAAAAAAAGCAATGAGAACATCAGAATAAAATGCATTTCTGCTAATGATTGACGACACATCAAAAGCCAACATTGAAGAGTACATTTATCGTGCTGATTATGGCATGGTCACATGTTACAATGACGGATAGTTCCATACACAATTAATATTGGAGTGCAAACAGGAGGTTCCTTGGAAAGTTGATATGCAGCCCATATTATAACTCTTTTGAACAAACACATCATTACTTATTTATATTTATGGTAACATTGCGTTGCAATACAGGACAACTTCACGATATGATGTGAATGCACGTACAAATTGTGCAGAAGGCACGAGCTTGTAATATTGTTTCCTCTGTGGACTTAGTCTTCTCTATCGCATTGCACTAATTGTGTAACATGTTTGCTTCTATTGCTATGTACAATGTGAAATTATTTGTATTCTCATTCTCATTGCAGGCATAAACGTACAAATCAGCTTCAGTCATATCAACAATAATGAGGTCCAACACGATAATATTGAGCCACCGGGTCAGGGTTTATAATTTCACCAAATTATGTTTTAAGAAGATTTAATTAATTCAACAACTGCACGATTTAATAACGGCACATAAATATGTAAAATATTTTAAGCTTTGATATATTTTCTAATATACAGCTATGTATCCATTTTATATATTAGAATGTCTTCTGTTTGTTAACTTTCAACGAACCATTTAAAATCTTCGAATCATATAGTTGCAGCACAGTTATCAAGGACCAATTACCTTTGTTAAGAGGATGAATTTTCCAAATCTTTCAATTGTTAATCACTCAGGTGGCATTGATCGGCATTTCCATGAAATTGTATCAAGTTGATTCGAGGAAGGTGCGCTACTTAAGGCGCATCTTCATTTAATGTAAGCAGGTCGTAGGTAGTGTAAAGTAAACACTAAGCAAGAGGAGAATTCAATGAAATTTCATTTGCAGCAGAAGCAGAGATTTTCCCCCGCATTTATTTAATGGAAGAATGTTTGGAAAGCAACAAAACAGATTTGTTGAAGACTCAATAATGCTTTATTGCAAAGAACGTATTTATATGTAGCAACGTCAACAAAGACATAGCATATAATAGATATTGTTCAACCTGTTTCATGTATTGTAAAACATTAAGCCTGTATATTTATAAACGTGGAAAGAATGAACGTCAATTATTATCTCATTTGTGTGATCTGTACATGAGATATATTGTTGTGATGAAGTTGCCTCTCTCCACCAGGATGCCGGAGTGAAGTATTGATAAACAAGATTCTTCCACTACGTAGAAGGCGAGATGTGGTTCGTTTGAGCACAACTACGCCGTGTTTATTTATGCGATGCGGTTGATGAATGGCAGGTGCATATGTTTCCTGGTATTTTTTGCAAAATCGTCAACGAGATGCTCGGTGAAATCTGCCTGCGGGATTTATGC
>CM067358.1:23365174-23382674 GCA_034190875.2 Urechis unicinctus | reverse complement strand
CAAAATTAAATAGATTGAACATGCAGTTTGAAAATGGAATTCTCTATACTATAATTCTGGATACTTTACTAAAATTATGCAAAGTGCATAATGAATTGATATATTTAGTTGATGCTGTCTTGTACTGCCACAAATGACAGTAATTTGTCAATATAGAATGTGTAACAAGTAAGGTCGAGCTCATAAAAATACCCCATAAACATTTACATTAACACCCGTTAATATGAACAATTTTTGGCAATGCCATCATTATAATGTGCCTGGAATATAACATAATACGGAGTATAATATGATCATCCCATTAACGACCGTAACTTACTAATTTCAACTAAACAATTGCACCCATTAGATATTCCCCAACACCAACACCCGATAACATACACTCTAACAGATACAACCTAGAACATACACCCCATTAATCATATCTTTGCAGGGTCATATATTACATCTGAATGGGTAATTTATATAAGTTGTACCTATACGACTTGGACCAAGACACATACCAACAGTAACTAAAGCAGTGTCTACTGCGTCCACTGAAACTGATTTGGTCACCTGCAGCCAACCAGAGAGGTGTGGTAAACACTCGGACGCCTACATAATCGTTCTTTTGTTTACATAGTATCTGCGTTCTTGGGCACGATTTACAACAATAGTTACACCCATAAGGGAAAGGCCATCCACTCAGACTAGTTGGTAGCCCCATACGCAAAACTCGACCCGGCACCATGATAGGATATCCATGGTCAACACCACTGACACTATCACCAAATGACCATCCATGCATTCCATTAACCAACACACCTCTTTCTACCGCCCAAATAGTAATGAGGGGTTTCAGTGAGGGCAAGTGGTGAAGCGCATCAACATAGGTTTTTTTAACATATTCAGAGAGGTCCAGTGAGGGCCTGTTGTGAAGCGCATCAACATAGGTTTGTATAACATATTCAAGGGGTCGGTGCCCTGATCCGTTTTCTGTTGAGGTCCATAAATACTCGCATTTATTGACATCTTGTGAATTGAACAACAACACAAACAGGCAGGTCGTGATTGTTCAATAGATGCCTCTTATTATCCCTTAACTCAACTTTTAACTCGTTCACAGCTCCGCCAGTAACACGTTTTGACACAGGATTAGGAATGTTTGTGGTTTTAATATCTCCAAAAGAGCAACCCTCAAAGCCCACAACTTCAAGAAGCGTAATGGGGGCACCGTCAAGCATGTTGTGCGTGGTACTGACTTGATCGAGGTGGACATAAAGTTGGTTTAAGACTCTAAAATTTACGGGCCGGTAACCTCTGTAACGACCGTAAGTAAGCCTTTTTCCACCCAGACCGCATCGATACCCAATATTTTTTATACACTGTCGTCACATTCTAAAGTCCCATCAAGGTCAGAAATTCTGAGCATAACATGCCCATCTTTAGTATCAAGTTCCAAAGAGCAGCCTATATTTGTAAATGCCTCCTCCATACTTTTAAAGTTCCAGAGGCCAGGCATAAACCGGGACCCTCTATCTATAGCACCAGGACGGTGAAATTTGCGACCGCCTCTGATTCGATATTGTACCAGCCCACAGTATACGTGATTGATCGTAGGCCAACACATAAAACACCTGCACTGTTGTCAATAGCATTTTACAGGGACACAGCCTCGCTGCTTTGAACATTTGTTTTATACATAGCACTATGGATAAACAAGCCTTTAGATTCAATAGCAATGAAACATACAAACCGGGCCCGCTGTACCCACCCCATTGTGCCAACGGACGTAAATGCAGAGGTATTCAAGGTGGAGTTTGAGCACTACTTGGTGCCAAACATAAGCGACGAAAAACTTGTATTTGGCTGGATAACCAACCACATGCAATACTGTATGGTGTTCAACCTCCTGCTGCAGTGTATCTGTGTTGGACCACCTTTAATCTGGAGTCCCACCAATAAGGGATCTTTTTTATATGTTTCACGTATACTACACCATTCGGAGACTTCTAAACGAAATGGGGGTAGCACTACCGGATGAAGCTACATGGTCAGCCACCGATAATACCTTTGACAAGATAATCTACCATGAACTCTGCCATGAGTTTGGTGTTGCAGAAAATACCGATTGGAGGATAAAAGGTGGAAACCAGGGCCTCTGGCGGGTCTGCTTCACCGACCCCCAGACACACGTAGTACGGCCAATCACTCATTATGGAAACACCCACTTGTACGAATCCATCAGGCAAACCTTTGGCAAATCAACAGACGGCTTTGTTTTCCAGGGTGGCAAGCTACATATTGATTATATAAAGCAAGAGCAAGCGGGTTCAAGCACCGCCTGCAGTACTTACATACTGGACAAATCTGAGGGATTTACAGCCCCCCAGTATCATCACATTTTAACGAAAGTATTCGAACCTATGTTTGGGCTATTCTTGGTGCTCAGGCGCAGACACGCTCAGGGATACTAGGTACAGGCCTTTGACACCCGAAAGCAGTTTCAGGCTGATATTGAGGATGCTATCAACTCACCAGCTGACATTCGCACATCCATCAGCAGGTATCAAAACCTGCTCTAGATACCTTCCTCAAAGGTTGATTATGTGTTTGGAACGGGCCTTTACAATCCGTCGGACACGAGCCTCGCCATTGAAAAAGTAGCTGGGTACAACAATTTGATTGCCATCGCGTCTGACAGGCAGCAGTTCAGTATCAACACTGATGTCAACGTGGCTGCTGCAATTTCAAATAGAGGAACCTTTGACACCCCGCCTGATGATATAGGCAGCTCCTCTCCACTTGCGTGCCTGATATACCACCCCGATAGAAAAGGCGCACGAGGATGAGAAAACCGCTCTTATTGTAGGTCGAATTGCAATAGGCTTAGCTGTGCTTTGACTTGCTGCGTAGTAGGTCATGGAGTATTGGGAGGATAATTCCCCCACCGCCACAACTGCTGCCCATACATGTTCTGCCATCCAACCAGCCACCTTTGCAGCTGCCTTGATCAGCGATGAAACGATGGAGCTGCTGCCTTACCGGCTTTGCCCTTCAGGACGTTTGCCAAGAGTTCAGCTGTATTTTAATCCATTCCTGTACAACAGTCTTGTCAGCTGGCGTCGGTGTTGGTGCTGGGGCGGCACTAGTGCCCCCTCCACCCGTCAAAGCAAGTACCAGGGTCGAGATTACCTATCCAATCGAATTGAGGACGGAGGCGATTGTAACCCCTTGCTCCTGGAATAGGGTGCGTACACGCTCGCCTAGTGTTGAGTCCTCGTTAAGAAGTCTGTTGATGGTTTCTCTGATGTGGTTGATTTGAGTCCGCAGCATTTTTGGTTTACCGAGGCAGCCTTAATACGGGCGCTAAGTAAGCCTTGAAAGCTAATTCGCTTGAAATTTCCATGCTCGGCTTTGACCCCTCCCATCTTCCACCAGGCTTGCCATTTTAGCTTCCCGCTGATCTCCCCTTCTAGTGCAGTTATCTTAGCTAGGTTGTTGACCAGCTCACCCCTCTGGGTCTGCATAACCTTGTCAAGCCCTATAAGCTTTCTGAGTAGTAGTTCGTTGTCTGTTTGTGTACAAAGGTCTTCGATAGCGCTATGAACGCCCTCTATGAAGCTTGTTTAATCTACACCATCTTGCTCTGTCACGGCTTCGGAGCTGCTCATTTCTAACTTCTGTGGAAGAGTAGCTTCCGCTTTCGCAGCAGCTTGGTCTATACCTTGGAGGGCTTTTGCTGCCTTTTTGGATAGTTCCGGGGTTCACTCCAAGAGCCCAAGCAAGCTGTGTACCGCCGTACTTTTCTATACTACTTGGCGAGAGGAATTTGCTTGGATTGGTCTTCCATGTCAGAAGCTTCCACTCTCGGCCCCACTTAACCCAAAGATCACCTTCTTTAGACGATCTTAACTCCAGAGTGGCCTGCAGCTCATGCTTAGACACGGCCTTCTTGCACCTCGGAACTAAGACATTTGTTTCTTCTTTGGATCCCACTTGATCTTCTGATAACCCAGCAGGCATTTCAGTAATAAGGATATTATTGAAGCAGTATTGGATACACCAACGAGCTGGGTGAATCATGTGTGATTGTACCAAAGGCCAATGACGATATACGGCTGTGTATCGACATGAGGCGGGCAAACGAGGCCATACAGAGAGTACGTCATCCCATACCAACAGTAGACGAAATACTCCAAAGTATGAATGGATCAACCGTTTTCTCAAAACTCGACCTTAAATGGGGTTACCACCAAATTGAACTAGAACCGAGATCTCGGGACATAACAACTTTTGCCACCAGCTCAGGGCTCCTCAGATATAAGAGACTATTCTTCGGTGTTAACAATGCTTTAGTAGTCGTTTCATCCCGCAGTACGCTACGCTGTCTGAGCCCTTAAGGAGGCTCACTCGCAAGGATGTACCTTTCAACTTCGGGCCTGAACAAGTGGCTTCCTTCAAAGCTCTGAAGTCAAGCCTTGCAAGGGCAAGCGAGCTGGCGTACTTCGACAAAGACGCACCCACCAAAGTGAAAACTGATGCTAGCCCTGTCTGGCTAGGAGCTGTTCTAGTACAAGACCAGAAGGAAGGCCTAGTTTCTATAAGCTACGCAAACCGTAGTCTCACTGACTGTGAGCAGAGATATTCACAGACTGAAAAGCAGGCGTTGGCCTTGGTTTGGCACGCGAGAAGTTTCATACCTATATCTACGAAAGGAAATTCACGCTTGTCACATATCACAAGCCACTTGAGACCATGTATGGCCCAAGATCCCATCCCTGCGCCAGGATCGAACTCTGGGTATTGAGACTTCAGCAGTACGATTTTGAAGTGGAGCACATCTCGGGCCGAGAAATGATTGCTGACTCTCTGTCTAGACTGATAAATGCCAACGGGGTGAAGGGTACTCACAAGCATGAAGCTGAGGAATATGTGAGGTTTTTCGCTGTGAGTGCGACGCCCAAGGCTCTGACTACTCGTGAAATTGAAATTGCATCAGACGACGAGGAGCTACAGATGGTCCGGGAGGCCATCGCCACGGGGAATTACGGGAACTGTAAGCAGTATGCTCCCATAGCAGGTGAATTGTGCTCAGTCGAAAAATTAGTGCTGCTTTTGACACGTAATGTGGTACCTAACAGTCTGCGGCCCAGGGTGTTAGCCTTGGCCCATGAGGGACATCTGGGTATCACCGGGACCAAACAAGTGTTGAGGACCAAATTTTGGTGGCCCGGAATAGACAGGGCAGCAGAGATGTTTTGCCGGTCTTGTCATGGGTGTCAGGTGGTTTCTAGACCTGATGCACCAGGGCCGTTGCGGCCAAGTTCACTGTCGGGCGGTCCCTGTAATAATAATAATGTCATTCATTTTGGGAGCGCAACAATATATGCATTTCTATGCGCTTGAGAGTTCATGCACGTTCTTTTGGGAATAGGTGTGTTTTAAGACTTTTCCTGAATGCCTCGATGGATTGCGCCTGGCGGAGGCTGTCATCAAGATTGTTCCACAGCCGTGGCGCAGCAGTCCTGAAAGATCGTTCGCCAAAAGCCCTTCTCGCCCGCGGGACTGTCAAGAGTGCTGTTGCGCTTGCAGAACGGAGTGCTCGCACTGGAACGTGCGGGTTGAGGAGGGTTTCGAGGTACTTCGGTGCACCAAGATTGTGTATAACCCTAAAAACACCACCAGGAGCACCTTATACACAATCCTTACATGCACGGGGAGCCAGTGAAGGGTCTTGAGTATGGGGGTGATGTGATCAAATTTCCTGGTGCGGGTAACCACTCTAGCGGCTGCATTTTGGGCTAGCTGCAAACGGTTGAGAAGAGAGGCAGGAACCCCAAGAAGAAGTGCATTGTTGAAGTCGAGTCGTGAGGTAACAAGAGCGTCCACCACTCGCTTGCACGTCTCCTTATCCAGTATTGGCCGGATTCTGCTGATTTTTCTGATGTTGCAGTACATCGCTCGCGTTACCTGCGCCACCTGAGTGTCCATGCGCATGGAACGATCAAACATAGCACCAAGGTTTCTCACACATTCCGAAGCGCGTATCGATGCGTCACCTACACTGACACATGGGTCAAAGTCTAGTACACTATTGATGTAGTGCTTAGGGGCCACAGCCAGAAGCTCAGTCTTTCCATCGTTGAGCATGAGTTTATTGCGTGACATCCACACTCTAACGTCGCTGGCGCATAATTCAAGGCATCTAATGGCCTGCCGAAGGGACAGCTGATCACCGAGCCTGAACCTTGTGTAGACCTGCGTGTCGTCTGCGTAGCCATGTCTGAGCAGAGAGTGGCTGTCAATGACACGGGCTAAAGGCAAGACATAACACAGGAAAAGTAGCGGGCCTAGGACACTGCCCTGTGGCACGCCAGTCTTCAAGGCGATCACATCCGATTCTTCTCCGAGAACTGCGACACTCTGTGATCTGTCTTCAAGATAGCTCTTAATCCAGCTGAGAGCTGTTCCCCGCAGACCGATGATGGCGAATAGCCGGTCAATAAGGATGGAGTGGTCTACAGTGTCGAACGCTGCCGACAGGTCCATCAACAGCAGGAGAACCCCTTTACCTTCATCCAGTGCGACATCAATGTCATCCTTCACTCGGAGCAGCAGCGCCGTCTCCACGCTATGACCTCTCCTGTAGGCCGACTGAAAGGGATCAAACAGACCATTCCTGGTCATGTGCTCAGTTAGACGACTAGCAACTATCCTCTCAATAAGCTTCCCCAGGAATGCCAGGTTCGACACTGGTCTGTAGTTCTTTAAGATGTTAGTGTCTAGACCACGCTTTTTGAGCAGAGGAGTGACAATCCCTTTTTTTAAGACTAGTCGGTACTGTCCCTGACATGAGAGACGCATTTACACATCTAGTCATCACCGGAGCCAGTACCTGCAAGACTTTCTCATCCTTCAGCAGCCAAGTTGGCAATGGGTCAAGAGAGCAGGATTTCGTGGGGCACTTCTTGATCAAGGCAATGACTTCATCACAGGTAACTGAAGAAAAGGACACCAGCAGCTCCCCTGCAAGTTTACAGTCAGGTAGTACCCTACCATCATCCACATCAACTGAGTTCATCACCTGACGGATATCTTCAACCTTGTCATGGAAAAAGTTCACAAAGGTGTTTGCCAGCTCAGCGCTGCTGTTTGCGATAGGCAATACAGTTGTCGTGGGCTGCAACAGTCCATTCACAGTCCTGAATGTGGCACGAACATCACCCTCACTCAGCCTTTGACGGTAGTACCTCTTCTTTGCATCATCCACAAGTCGCACCACTTCCTTCTGCTGGGCTTGCAGCATCTGCAAGTGCACTGTAAGGCTAGTTTTGCGGTACTTTCTTTCAAACTGGCGGCGGACTTTCCGGGCCTCGTGGATGGTGTCATTATATACCAAGTTTTTCTCCCACCCTGCTTAGGCGAAACCAGACAGAGAGGAGCATGCAGGTTTATAACAGCCAGCACTGTCCTGACATAGCTCTCTGCACATGCACCAGCTTGTGTTGGTGGTGGGTTTGTGGCAAGTGCTTGGTGAAGATCTCTAGAGAAACTGTCCACATCAATCTTTCGGAGCTTCCTCACCTTCACTGTTTGTCTTTTCCTGCTGACAGCTCCCATCTTCACTGAGAAATTCACGGAGAAGTGATCTGAGAACGCATCATCCATCACATCCTGCATCTCCAGGAAAGGATCAGTGTCCCTTGTTATTACAAAGTCCAGGATGTGGCCACTCTTGTGGGTGGGCACTGACACGAGCTGCTTTAGTCCTGTACCCGCCAGTATGTTGTTGAAGCGTTGGACATGAGCATCAAGATGCAGGTTGAAGTCACCAAGCACGCAGACCTCCCTACATTCAGCCATAAACACAGACAGCAAGGACTCAAACTCTCCAAGAAATGCTGGCATGCTGGAGGAGGGTGGTCTGTAGATAATAACAAACAGCCGACTGTAAACGCCCTTCATTCTGAACGCCATGGCCTCAAAACTGTTGTGGGGTTCCAGGGGAACACGGGTGATTAGCCCGCCCAGGCTGGCTCTGTACACCACTCCTAGACCGCCACCCCGGGATTTAAGTGAAGAAGGTCTGGACTCACCCATGAATTCATAGTCCTCTGGGCATAAGTCACCAATAACAGGGCTGTCAGACTCTCTTAGCCATGTTTCAGTCATCAGAAATACATCCAGGTTCTTATCCATTATGTGTTCACACAGCAACGCAGCTTTGTTGCATACCGACCTTGTGTTGAGTACAGACATCTTGATCTGCTGATTAGGTGGATTCAGCCGACCACCGGTTTGTTTACATGGCCTTACCCTGTAACCTCTATGAGTAGGCTTGACAGCACAAATGCTGAGGCCCCTGAGCCTGTGGTAGACATCTGGGTCAATGGCTGATCTGGAACTAGGCCTCAGTGCCAAGAGCTGATCACTGCTGTATAGAGTGGTCATAAAGCTAATTAAAGCACACTCGGAGCCTTTAATGGGTGCGGTCATTCGAAACTGGTTCCATTGTAATCCTTGCTCAGTCAAGCAGAACACACAATTCTCAGAATTCAGACCAAAACCACGCTCAATTTATACTACAATCCAATGAATCTTCTGGCGTAGAAATATACCAACATTGATCCTGAACACTTCAAAAGGTTGCACACCAAAACTTGCAGCACTAGTCGACACAATTCCACCGAAATTCCCAGAAAACTCAGCACACACAAACTCTCTGCTGGCAACCAGTGGGCGCTCAACTTATTGTATAGTTGCCAAGTATGAAACCTGGTCACACTCATGATCTCTATCATCAGGATGTGAGGGATCCCGATGCTGAGGTGAAAGGTCGTACCAAGCTGTATGTGGATAATCGTCGTCACTCATCATACTCTGAGGTTCCTTTGGGTGATGAAGTTCTCCTGAAGCAGGATAAGACTGACAAACTGAGCTCTACCTTCAATGCTACACCACACAAGGTGATTGCTAAGTCTGGCAATAGTGTCGTGGTGGAGTCACCATCAGATTCGAGATATTACCAGAATACCACTCATCTACGGAAATTTGTGCCGTGGTGTTGATCCAACATTTAGTGTTCCTGAACAGGGTGAAGAACCAGAGGTTACCGTGGATACGCCTGTCAGTGTTGATAACGGTGATATAATGGATACACATGCTGACAGTACGAGACCAACTCGCATGAGGAAAAAAGCCTGAAAAGCTGAAGGATTATGTTCTGAAGTGATATTTAGATTGTTTAATTGTGTAGAAAATATTATTTTTTAATGCGTGTCTGTTTGTATTATATTGAACTGGATGTGCCAGCTACAGAGACGGTGAACTTTACATTATATATAGACAGTTGTTATTTCAGTATAACTTGCAGAGGTAGTTTGAACTGATCTGTTATTTGTATAAGTGTATAAGCGTTATGAGTAAGTTTTCTTCCAAGAAAGGAAGGGATGTTGTATCTATCGTCTTGCGTCAACAACGATTTGTGCGGCTGCAAGGAATAATTATATTCAGTTTATCAACGTCCGGTAAAATGGCGGGATTTTTGCAAGAGAAATAAAGTTTTGTACATTTAATTGTGTCGTACTATCTAACAGGGATGGCAGCAGCGACTGTCTGGTCGTCTTTAGGCTCGCCTACAGGCTCTCATGCAAACTGAAAAGAATGCGTTTCATCCCTGTTCTTTCTTACCCAGCAACAACGGTTTGAGTCTGCACATCCTGAGTAGAGAGGTTTAAAAGCGGTTTTTCTGCGGGTCATTTTGGGGCTCTTGTTGGAATGCACTACAACGGATTGCGCAAATCGTCGCATGCCAATCACCAGAGACATTCCTTGGAGTTTCAATAACATATATTCTCTTCACTCCGATCTACGGCATTGTTATTCACGAACGTGACCACAACGCCAAAGGCACGTGGAACCATCGTTTCTTATGGAGACGATTCACACACTTACTAGGTTTTATAATCGGCAATATGATCACGGCTAATCCACACAATTGGAAATTACTTCCATCAACCATGCTTGAACTAATAACATTATTATTCCGCGATAAATATAAACATTCCTTGTTAAGTTTTTGTTGTTTGACAGTCCGTTGGAATTTGCGGGTTACTGGGTCACTTCGCGTCATTAGTTTATGACGTGACTTTGCCTTTGACGCATAAAACGGAGTGTTTATCGTAACAGCAAAACTGTCGTTGGTGTGCTTAGGGGGCACTTTCAATATCTGCCATGTTATCATGAAGAGGATTCATAGACTTGTAGGCTTGGTGCCTGCTTTCCAAATATTCAGTTATACTAAATGTGAATCTTAGCGCCGTTGTCCATATTGTGAAGTTAAAGAACATTCACTAAAACATGACATATCGTGAATAATTGCGTTATTGATATAGAAACTTCCACCCACTACAATCATCCCACAAACGATTCCTAATTCAAATCAATTGCAAGATAACTCGCTCTTTGGTAGACTAACAACACCCTAGCCGATGCGTTTGCGAAGAATTTCCTGCCTCGTTTTTACGAAAAACAGCTTGCGGCGTAAATAATTTGAATATCCCGATGCAAATGATGTGTCATAAATAACAAACGGCTGAGTACGTTTTGGTTCATTTTAAGAACATACATGTTCTTATAACTGTGAAAGCATTTTCCTGGAAATATTACCATTGGGCCGCCATTTTTAAGATTGAGCTTGCGAACTTAAGTCAGCTACCTAGCTAACTCGGAGTTAAACACGCTAGGAGACATAAGATTCTTTTTGGATACGGTTAAGACGGCCAGCTCAGCTTGCCGTCTCAAAAACATGAGTTTGCAGACTCAAGTTTCTTTATGGATACGACCCCTGATGTCCAGCCAATCCCCGCTGAAATGCTGTTTCCATGGGCTGGTAGGCCCATCGAATCTCGATATTGCATACCGTGCAGTGGTTCCACTGCATGTCCCGAAGCTGTAGGATAATGTTGATCTACAGTTTATACTGCTTCTGCTGAATTTGCCTTGTGGATCTGCTGCTCAGTTGGCCTCCTGACCTCAGAACACTCCTGCGGTGGACAGTTTACCCCCTTGAGCTGGTGCACCGATACAAGTTACAATTCTCCGAACAAAACACCTAGCGTTTCGCTTTACAGCTTTGACGCATGGGGGTTTGCACAAAACTGCGTCAGTCCGTCGATCTACGCAGGTATCAAATCAATAATCTGTAAACAATGTGTGCATATGTTAAGACTCAAAACAACGATTCGGACTTTCATGAACTCGAGGCGCAGACGTTCCTTACTATTATCAGTCAATACCTGCCCCTTGCTGCTGTTTCATTCCACCCGGATATAGGCACATTAGTGTCAATCAACTAGTGATGCTGATTCCTGAAAAAGTGATAAAAGACTTGTTACAAATGATGTGTCATTAATAACAAACGGCTGATTACGTTTTGGTTAATTTTAAGAACATACATGTTCTTATAACTGTGAAAGCATTTTCCTGGAAATATTACCATTGGGCCGCCATTTTTAAGTTTGAGCTTGCGAACCTAAGTCAGCTACCTTGCTGCTGTTTCATTCCACCCGGATACAGGCACATTAGTGTAAATCAACTAGTGATGCTGATTCCTGAAAAAAGTGATAAAAGACTTGTTATAATGGTTAGCTGGCGTTTAATAGTTTACACATCATCTCAGGTACCAATGTTATCTCTGACTTGAATTAAAATAAGAAGTACTACGCATTGGTATCAGGTCCGACTGCTGTTTTATGGAAGCCGACAGTTAGGCTAGTGGCTGGTCTGTCCTGGAGAAATGAACATGCTGCATTGCCAATAGTTGCGTTATATTGTTGCTCTATTGTTACATGTTTTTACCCAATACTGTGCTACATCAACTCAGGGTAGCATCAGTTGTGGGCCTCTCTATGTCATCAATTTATTGGAATGGTTTGGCCGATTTGGTGGGTATTTAGAACGTGACTTACATGTAGTACACGAAGGCATTTACAATTACATACCAAATATAACAAGCAAACTGGACATTGGAACTTCTAAGGTGACCATTCCGCCATTCCAACCACTGTTGGGTAGACGCCTTAGTGAGGTTCCACTGTGAATACATACAAAACAGCCAGCGTTAGATACCCGATGGCCATTGAGATGGGGTTTTTTTCAATCTGCATGAAACTGGTCGTAAAGAGCCTTTATTATCGTTACATACGATACCTCATAGTAATTTCTCTTCCCCACTCCACGGTCATTCAGCGTCAATGTTCTTGATATGGGTAATTTATTCAATATGAATAACCTGATTTATAGGATTAAGCTTCACTTACACACACACACGGAAGATGCAGTCACGCCGCCTTACATCATCACTCACCGCTAGATCGTTGATCAAATGTTATCATTATTTAGGTAAAGGTACCTAGACACACATATGGATAGAGGTTGCAGCTATCAGTAGCATATTTATCAAATATAAAATAGGCATGGTTAGTTGTTGCAAACTCATATTGAGTACAAACATCCACGTTAGATTCAGAACATTGTAGGCAGCTGTGGCTGAGTGGGCCAATAAACACAGTAAGCATTTACTTGCAATGTAGCATATGGCAGACATTACAGTAAATGTGTCTACTATCTTCAAGTTTTCATTCAACAACGGGGTGTTTTTACATGCCATAATAAACACGTAGTCCGACAAGGCAAGATAAATACTGCTTTTTGTATAATAAATGATTGAGGTATGGTTACTTACAAGAATTCCACGTTCGATGCAAGTAATGCTACGCGGGAGACAATTGTTATACAAAGATTAAGGGTGCATTATTACCTGATGCAAATAAAGGATACAGGAATCCGTACAAAAAAAAGTCAACCTGATATCAATCGAGGCTGGATCGTACGTTTGGTACAACGATACCCACTTACATTTAACGAAAGTCAAACAACGGGCAATAGTGGCAATTGTGCACCGATAAATTATTCATTATCTGACCAAACACATGGTAGCTGTTAACTCGATAAAATATCCGTCTAACTGATTTATTTAATCGTCAGGTATGCGTTTCTGCCAGACCTAATGACGCCATCAATCAATGTACTCGTGTATACACTATGACGTGCATAATACACTGTTCTAGATAACATTAGACAGTAATTACAGGTGCTCATTGCTTTAGAGCATCTTATACTCTGAGCACTTTGTGGCGACTGGTTTTTCATTGAATGGCTCTTGAATGTTGAATATTTTTTTGACTTGGTTTATGTGACGTGTGTGTGTGTGTGTGGGGGGGGGGGGTCAGGTTATCTATTCCATGTGTTATTAGGCCAGATAAAATAAACATTGAAAACAGCGAGGCGGAATATATATGCATAACGCAACAAATCTACAGACTTATTAGAACTGCATGCCATTGCAATGCAGCATAATTAGCAGGTTTCATCGGTGCACAAGATACTTTATCATCAGAATTCACAGGGACAACGGTCTGATGTAATTTACCTATAAAGAATGTTTAATTCAAGAATAATACCTACCCGATTCTGCCACCCACCGTAATGGATGCCAAATATGTCAACTGTGTCAATGAATACAAAATGCAGGGCTCGACGAGTTCCAAAAATATCACTAGCCCGTTTATATCAATAGGAATGTTTATGCGAAGTAACGTGCCACCAACATTGGTGATGTGTATATTCAATTGACAAAGCGTGTGATGTCGAATATCAAGGTGAAAAGTCTCAACCTACTTACCTACTGACAAACATTCTTACATTGAGATATTCATAGAACCTGTGTGCAATGAATGCCAAGTGCCGGATTGGGGCTGTAATATAAAACAGTTGCTCTTGAGACTTATTTACACAGCCCTTGTTATGGGATGTCCTAGCACGTGCCATGCTTATATTGCCCCAATATGAAAAGTCACTGCACAGCACCTGATGTAAGCAGTGACGTCATAGCAATATATATCACAGTGTCCAGCTTAAAGCTTCTGCAAGCATTACGAAATGCTTTGTATCTTCAAAAGATGTCTTCAAACGGATATCTTTGTTACAAAAAGAGAGTATTTAACCCCCCCCCACCCCAAATGTGGTGCCACAAACACTATAAAAGATAAATAAATGTCACACATTGCACTTTGTAAACAAAAGGCTAGCCCGCTGTGTCTTCGTTGGCTCGAAATCGTGTTGCAGTGCATGATGAGGTAGATAATGCAATTTTGTCTTTGTATACAATTTGTAGGAAATTTAGGAATATTAATTTATTAATACGTATAATTGTGTAATTTACATGCATGTATTGTTGTTATCATGCATATGTATATTCGTTCCAACAATACATGATGTAGCACTACTCTCGCATGCAAACTGTTGCTTGATGATTTGTGTCAATTCATCACATCAACAAAATAATGCGATGCACGTTCTATATTCTCCAGGAAATAAGAGGTTTTGCTAGAATAAGTGGCATACAGATATTGATAGAGATTCTTTTTGACTAGCTTGACTCTTCTTGCTCCTTTTAACAGGATTACAAAAGCAGAATAACATTAAGATTGTTATTCGTTTACAAATGGGGTGTTAGATAATTGAAAGGTATAAATAATCATCGAAGCTTACGTATCTAATTTACCTTAAAATGTTCAATAGTTTTCTCTGAAGTAATGCATTGTTTATTATCAAGTGAATGCAACAAGTATTCGCGTATTTCTATCCGTTAATCATTAAATACCCTATCTATTAAGTTGCAAGTTCAGAAGTGTTGGACATTTTTCCTAAACGGTTGGTCAATTAATAGAATGCTTGCAATGGGCCAATATTGCTCCATTTGTGAATGATTTCGCCATGTTCCTATGAATGAACAGTTTGTGCTACATAAAAAAAGGTGTTTCTTCTATTGTATTTATTTGCCTGCGTCGCAATAAGTAACGGTTTCCAGTGACACAGAATAAACACTCGTTTAGTAGCGCAGTATAAAGCCTTGACCCCCGCCATAATGTCACGATGTCTGCGTTCATGGTAACAGACTCATTATAATGAATGCTACAATATTTTACGATCCCGGTGTCCTCACAATCGTTACTTTCGTTATAATCCGATTCCTAATGCATTGTTTTTTACACGTCAATAAATCAACCCACTTCCAATATACGAAAGATCACTTGTGCACACACAAATTATTGGAGGCCCAAATAGGCAACCTCAAACTGTCCATTGATAAACTGCTCCATGTAACCGTTCTAAACTAAGAGGAATGTTCAGTGGAGGTTGTGTATTGCCTACATAACATGTCTGCAATGGCGACGCAAATTATGCGCCGCTGGTGTGCGCAAAAACTGTATGAACATATACGCCAAGCAGGTCACCCGTGTTCATTTAATCATGATGACCGTGATAAAGTCTTAAACAGGTCTTAATGTAATTGAATACCGATACCATCAAGGTAAACTGACATCTTCTAGGGTCGTTGAATATAATTGATTGAGCTGTCATTGAGTTGACAGTCGCAATAAATATCACCATTATCAAATATTGACACGCTTTGTGGCGCCTACTGAAGATTGTGTAAACACTCATAAAATATTCTACATTTGTAGGAACCTAGAAGAGCAAGCATGATTTGCGATAATATATTACTGTAATCCGTCGTTGGCAAACTCCCATATAGACGCAGACAATATGAATCATATCTGGCAAATGCCAGAGCGCAAACGTAGAATGCTAGACACGCCCTCTTCAAAATGTGATCATAATGTCTGCGTAGATAGTGTTGAAAGCTTTTGGAATGCACAATTCGTTGATCATAACAAAAAAACTGTGGTTATAATCTTCTGTCTCTATATTTATGGACAGTTGCTATGAATGTGCTATATTATGTGGTGGTATGCGTATACCAGCTTTGAAATGTTGAAATGTTGAATAAAATGAAACAGGATCACAGGCATGACATGTCCGTGTGTATTATTATATTATTAACTAATGCAATAGGCATTTTATGCATCCCTTTCTAGGTTTATACATGTCCATGTACATTAAAATCAGCTGCGACAATCAAAACGCTAAGTACAAACCAGCTATTTTGAATTACAATTGACAAAACAAAACGGAAAAGAACTTAGATATCTTTGTCCGATATCACCCACAGTGAAATCATTGTAAACGTCCACACACGCAAGGATTGTTATTCATTATGAGAACAAACCTTTCACATGTTGCTTGCATATGCTGTTAAGGCTAGTTTATGTGTTTAGCCCAAACACTGCCAAATATATATCCGACACAATCTTCTTAATGCAGGCAGCTTATATTCATAATCATAGCATCTAATTTGCATGGAGTCCATATATATGCATGATATAGCTGCAAGTTCATAAAAAAACTCGGACCTTGGGGAATTAATATAACGCGGATGTATAATGATAATATTGATTAAGATAATAATAATAGTAATTGCAACATCATTGCCTTTCGTTCGTATTCGTCAGTAGTCCATATTGCAGGGATGGGCATAAAGATTCGGGTTCATATACATTAACGCAATGGTGACCTATCTTACATATATCATTGACTTTGAATGCCGATACCAATGAAGCAAACCGACAAACATTTGACCAACGTTTAATCTTGTAATTCATTGTTGATGTCGGTTACTCTTTTCGACGGCACGGCCCGATGTATAACCTTCCAGTGAAATTCCGTACTCAGGTTTTTGCTCAAGTGGAGTCGATAGCCATGAAATGCTTATATTCGTTTGCTTATGGTACTGTATTTGTTATTAGTTTACTGAATTGGAGACCATTTACTTTATCATTTTCCCGGAATGTAAAACAATATTATCAATACTATCCGACGTAGTTATTTATTCATAGCCTTGTTTCTTTGATAAATCCAACCGAGTGACGTTACTCAGTTTATTGTTATCCTCAGTTTTAATAAACATTGTAGCTTGAGTGTGAAGGATATTTGTTTTTGGTTTTGTAACTTGTGCCTAATCATTGACTGGTCTGTCAAAGAGACATTTCAGAGTGACAGTTTAGACATAGGATGTCACATAATTTAAGGGTTGCTCTTTTTGTGCAAGTCAGCTGACTGACAATATCGATGGGTGTAAGATATTAGTTTCTCCAGTGTCTAATGTCGGTCCTCCGGTAACTTTATATAAGATACGGGTAATCATTATTGCTCATTTTACATTTTATGTTAATGAGTGGGATCTTCAACCCTCACCAGTTTCAGGTTCTAGTTGATTTGTTGCAATCAGGATGCCAATTCTCACGTTCAAGGTATGACAGAAAGCACATTTATACGTAATCACTTGTGTCCTGGGCTCTAGATCATGTAGGAATTTAAACCATGAAGTGCTGTGATGACGACACGATGTGTGTTCATAGAATATTCTGACCTTATGATTCAGTCTATAAGTCGGTGCTTCGTTCACCCAATATTTTTCTTTTGAAAGAGAGTACGAGATAAATGATATTGCTATATTTGCATGATATGCATATTATGCTGTTGTATTCTCTAG
>CM067358.1:23208984-23360674 GCA_034190875.2 Urechis unicinctus | reverse complement strand
ATGTCGTAATGTCCTGCTCCCACTACCCACTTACCAATATTTCGCTATTTTCGTTAATACTGACTTATGTTAACAAAATTAGCAAGAATGTTCAAATATGTCTATGCAGCATGCTAAATTGCACATTGTATTCTGCCTTATGAGACGCTAGGCATTCAGCAAAGCAAGTACATCTGAATACTCCTAACAAATGTGGCATTTGAACGTATCGATGCATTTGTCAATGTGTTCCCTGCCGTATACGCCATGGTGAACGGCATTCTTTTGTTGTGTACTTTTAATAAGTTTAGAATAAATTTTCTTCCTTTAAGTCTTTTTTCTGTATCCCAGATTATAATAACTTCAAAAGTAGGGAGAATAATGGAAGTGTTGCTAGCGCCGATGCTGACACATTGCACGTTATGGTTTAACTTCGATCGTATTATGTATATGTGGAATTCAAACCCTATAAACGCAATGCCATTAAATACTATCACATGTGCTGCATCCTAGGTTCGAGAATATTTAAGAAAATCTTGCCATTGTCATGTGGCATTGATAGCGAATACTGTATACCCTTTGGACATGTTATCGAGTGTAATGGATTGCGACCTAGAGAAATTAAAATCATTATAGGTATGCGATAAGGTGGCTATTGGCCCAACCAGCCTTGACACGTCCAGTGTTACTTCCAAACCTAGGCTCAATTTGTGTTGCTCAGGGATTCGCTGTGCGTGCTCATAACCCGTGGAATCTTATCTAAATAGCCCCTAACGAGTGACGCCGTTGCCGAATAAATGACTTCTCGTCCATTATTTGTACATTGCGACCTAATCAATGAGGGTTTATCTGAGCTCCAAATATTTACAGTATGTTAACAAAACGAGCAAAGTTGTGGTGTTGGGGGTTTTAAATCTTGCAGTCTGATGTGTATATATGTATGCCGTTTCTTTCCTAAGGTACATAGAATACATGACAGTTATATTACATATATTACTGACTTTTCAGAATTCAAAGATGCAATTTCTTGTTTGATGTGATATGAACGCCGAGTTATATTGCTTTTACTTAATTTGTTTGCAATGATTATTGGAAAGAACACTTCCAGAGTATATTTACTGCACATTTGGTTAAAAGCCAGTTTCTTGTTAGACACAAATAGACGCGTGTTGGATCGATAATACCATATAATGATAGCATTGCAGATGCAAAAGTGCATATAACAGTTCGCTACTCGAAAATGTTAATACAACATATATGATTTGCTGTTTCCAGCACCAAGAAAGGGCTGCAATCGAATATACGTTTTGCACCAAAACAACAAACAGAAACAATATGATTTACTGGCAACTGCCAAAATAAAACCCCTCTAACATAAAACAGTGGTAGGCTCTCTAATTAGCTACGATCAAAACCACAAATGCTGTTCACGTTTGAAACCATGTGATGAAATAATGGTTCCTGTTTCCCATCCGAGAAGCGGCCTAAATGAAATATGATTTTTAGTTGTTTCTATTGTAGTATGAACTACAGGTGCTTGGAAAATAAAAGCCAATACAAGGTGTTTGATTTGCTGCAAAAGCTTTAAAAGCCAAGCGCACAGATACTTTAATGTCATTTTTAGCCCTGACTCCAATAATATGTCAATGGAGATATGAGGCACTGACAACTTTGAGGGGCCTCATAATAATAAGCTTATGGCTCTGTTTCTGTGTTTGAGACTACGTTACAGCTCTAACATCATCAGTCACAACCAAGGGCGTCATTTCAGAAGGCAAAGCAGCACCGAAGTTCTCAAAAGGGTTGTTTGAGCTTTTTATATACACAGAATAAATACTTCCCTGGCCGAGTGGTCACACAACGATAATTATCCGTAGCCACAACAATTGCGAGAGAGTATTGTCAACATCTGCCCTCTTGACCTTGACATTACAAGGATAACATCATGTTGTCAACAGCACAAGACAATATCGGAGTAGCATACGCAGGTCATTCCAGAGACATTTGTGGCAAAGGAGCGCTCCTAAACAAAAAACATTTTGACAGAGAGTAATCAAAGTTCCGTATCAATATATTGACAAGAAGCAATCACGAATCGCATTCGGCAAGCTCACTAGGCTCCCGCGTTATATCAATTACGAGATATCTTATCGTCTGATGTGCAATAATGATTAGTATTGTAGTGTTGAGGAGTGCGATTATGTCTATCATATACTGTACAAAACCATATATATATAAATATATATATATATATATATATATATATGTGTGTATATATACATATTTATATATATATATAGATTTATATATATATTTACATATATATATATTTAGATATATATATAAATATATGAATAGATATATATATATATATATATATATATATATATATATGTATATATAAATATATATATATACATATATATATATTAACGTATATATATATATATCCATATAAATATATATATATATAAATATATATATTATATATATATATATATATATATATATATATATATATATATATATATATATATATATATATATATATATATATATATGTGTGTGTGTGTGTGTGTGTTTCATCGTACAATATCAACTTCTGAGAGAAAACTGAACAAGAAATATCGTTCGTCATGATCAAATAAAAACCACATATGCAGTATGCATGGTGTTGTTGGAAAGTTTTAAGATGATTGTTCATGAATGTTTACATATTGCTCAGATGTTTCCTGGAATAAGCAGATTGTTTGTTTGTTCCCCTGTTAACAAAGGTGTTGTCTCGTTGAATTGGTTTTTCTGAGGCGCAGTTAGAAACGGCTTCCTGCTGCGCAATATAAACAACCTTCTTTATGCATTATATACATGTGTGGCGCAATACAGAACCTTGGCCTCCGCCATGCGTTTATTACATCTGCGTCCAAGGCAATGCTCTAAAACGTTCTCGCAATAACAAAATTTGCTAAAGACCTGTCATCCCAATATTTGTTTTGTTGAATACCAACTATAATTCCGTGTTTCGGCATCTTGATAAAACTTGTAATCCACCCTCTGAAAAAGCAATTGTGCATAAAAAAGAGATGAGAGGCCTGTAACGACGTCATAATGTAAGTAAGACTGATTGTTACAGAGGAGCGGGAGTTTTTTTATTATAGTGGAGAATTAATCACTGCACACTAATACGTTATTTCATTTGAATATGTAATATGGCCTCATCCTCTTTTGCCTTCATATAAACATGACTCAGAATGCGTGTTCGTGTTTGACGATAACCTTAACTACCATTCTCTGTTTCATAGCTCCCGTGACCGACCACAAAATGAAGATTAATGATGTGCCATTTACTAACTTTCATGCAAGTGTGTTCTCGTTAGCAGTTCTTTATGTAATTCAATGATAAAGCACATTCTGTTCGCTGTTCTATGTATGACTGTATACATCACACCAATAGATTTATGACAACTGGGCAAATAACCTAGAGTCGGGCCTTCCACTTAAGCAGGAATTGATACATACAAATGACATTAATATAGACACTGATGATCTCTTTGATGTTCAAGTTCATATCGAACGGTTTAAAATGAATCCTGTTCACTCTGCCTGGTGAGTGGGCCTCTGCAAGATTTGTCATCACACCGCCGCCACAACACCCATATATTTTGAAGTGAGGAGAGAAAACTACCATTATGAGCGCTGTAGCCAAACATCAAGGCATACAATCTAACATATTGGATATTTCACCAGCGTTTTGCAGGACATGATGAAATGCCCAATGTACATGACAGTAGAGCACAACAAGTATATTTCTCACCACGTTTGTCTCTCTTTGTATACCGATGACCGTTCATCCAAACAAGCGCCACTATCAGAGACAACAGAATTTATCTCTGCACGTCAGGTAGTTGTCATGATTACAAAACATTGACACGCTTTGTGGAGATTGTGTGGCCGCTAATGAAGTGGAAACCTGCCAACCAACAGCAAACAAAATTTCTTATCATGCATTGCTGTCATCCATTGTCGGCAAACTCAATTAGACATAACAAACATATTTATTGGTGGTCTTGAGGGCAACTTCAATATGACGCTGAACTCATTGTGTGGAGAAACTAATGATAATGTCTGATTCTTTTACATCATTTTTTCGACCCACACCATCGACCATATTTTCGAATCAAGTGTTATTATGGATGATGATGCATGCAGATCTTTGCCAAGTCTTAGTTGGATAAATAACGCCCAGCACGATCGCGGAAGGATTATGAATGCAATAGCTCTTAGTTATCCTGGTATATTATTGCGCTTCGTGCCCAATAAGGTTGTCAAAATACTTTGACTCGGTAAAAAGCACCGTAACTGCAGTAATCTGCCTCCCACGATTTTCATCATGCTCATATATGTTAACACCAATGGCCACACAATAGCTTTTCGACGCTATAAGCACAATTTCTCGACGCGGAGTATATTTCTGACATTACAGCATTCGTTAACACATATTCTTTATGTTCTGTACGATCACAATATGTCGATTCATGTTAAGCAAATTGTATTGTACGAGAAGTTTAGCTTTTGTTTCAGCCAAGCATTTCTATGTCGGTAAGTTCTGAGACGTAGCAAGACAATTTCTCCAAGTGAGAATAAATGTGAGTTCGCTACTCAATTCTAACACTGTGCTATACTTGATCTTCTCAGAAGACCTCTGGTTGTTACTTTCTGTCTCTGTATTTGTTGCCTGGTTTGTATTGTATTATGTGACGGTATGCATATTTGAGCTCACAGTATTACAACGCTCCAACAACATCGATGTGAAGTAGCGGGTATACGTGGTTGAATTGCTGTACCAACTAAAACAGGATCACTGGCATGACAAGTCTATATTAATGTTTAATACCTTAAACCAATCATACATCCCTTTTTAATAATATGCATTAAATGGCGAAAATATTACACAACAAAAGGTAAAAGAATACATAGGCCCGGGTTCACCTGCAATAATAGCAGCTGCACACACAAACACAGGGGTAGTATTGTGCAGTGAGAACAATAGTTTGAAATGTTACGTGTCATTGGATTTGTTTCGGTGTAGCGGCATAACACTAACAATTATTATTCCTAATCACAATCATCTCATTTTGAAGAAATATGTTTATCTTCTTAATGTTTACGGTTGCCTTCATATTTGTATGCGTTGACACAATCGTTGCATCTTACTTGTATGTAGTCAAATATTTGCATGATATAGTTATTTACTAATCAATGATACCAAATCTAGGGAACAATTATGGCAATAATACATAATAATAAAAACGATAAATTTGAACAATAATTGCCTTTTGGTCTTTTGCGTCAGTGGTCGATGTTCCATGGATAGAAATAAAGGGTAAAATATAGTTCTTACACGTAAACATCATGGTGACTATGATAAATCATTCATTCATGTACCAATTCATTTGGATGCCGATGCCACTGAGGCAAATCTTGCGATTCAATAGTAACATCGGTCATTTTCGGAACGGCAACAGCTAATTTTGTCCTGTTTAAATATGTACTTAGGCGCCTATTCCATTGAAAATCATAGTCATATATATATATATATATATATATATATATATATATATATATATATATATATATATATATATACATATATATATATGCCATCACAACAACAACCCAAATATCGCAAAGCGAGCCTTTTAACCGAGAAGTCCTAAACATCAAGGCATGCAATCTCGGAAATCGGATATTGCAACCGTTTTATGTTATACCTGATCATATGTGCAACGCGTACAACCATAGAAAACATTTTGGTACTTTTCCGGGTATAAAGTGCCAAACAAGGTTGTTATAATAATTGTGCGTCAGTGATTAGCACAGAGTCCGTGGTAGCCTGCATTCCATTACATTCGCGATTTTTAAACTGCTATGTCCCACTTGCATGATGCTGTTCGACGCTGTGAGTTCATGTTCCAGGCTTCGAGTATATTGCTTGCATTAGAGTATTCGTCAGCATTTTTTTTCATAGTTCTTTACCACAACATTTGGTTTTTTGGGCTGCGCAAATGCTATTTGGTGGTTTTATTTCAGACATGCATTCTCATTTAACCGAAGTATTTTTGAGAGACGGATTACAGATGTATTATATCTTTGCATAGTATCTCGCGAATGGCAGAGGTGCAAATGACATTATCGTCAGACAAATTCTTAACTTCATAGACAATTGTGTTTTATATATCTCTGGACCAACATGAGTTGTATTTCGCGATTAACGATTTCATGGCGTTAGTTTTCAATATATGCAAATAGTAAAAGAGTAAAGCATACTTCTGTCACAGTTTTTACTAGGTATGGCAAGATTGGATATAGTCTAGTTGCTTTTTGTCTAGAATATTCGCGGACACACCTAAAGTTTGATATTTTAGATAGATCTGCTTCTCAAGGTAATGCATCGTAAGTCAAATTATCCGCGGCTACGAGATTACCGTACAAATATACTTTTGTCCCATTCTTTGAAATTACAAAATACTATGTCTCAGCGTATTAATGCGAGTTAACACCCAAACAGTATTGTTGCTGTAGTTATAAATACACCAGCCTATGCATGCACCTAAAAGGTGTTGTAAGACCATGACCAGAAGATATACACACACGCATAAGCATATCTATATAAGGAGCTTTATATAAATAAATACATATGCATATATATATATACATATATATATATATATTTATATATATATGTATATTGCAAAGCTGTAAGATGAATGTTTACATATTGCTTAGATGTTTCCTGGAATGAGCAGAATAGTCGTTCTCAAGTAAACAAACGTTTGGTCCCGTTTAATTGGTTTTTCTGAGACGCACTTATCATCGGCTTCCTGCTTCGCAATATAAACAACTTTCTTTATGGATTGTAAACATGTGTGGCGCAATACAAAACCTTGGCCTCCGCCATGCTTTTATCATACCTGCGTTCATGGCAACGCCCTAACACGTCCTCATAACAGCAAAAGTTGCTCAAGCACTGTCATCACAATTGTTTGTTGGTTGTATACCAACTATATTCCCTTGTTTTCAGCATCCTGATAAAACTTGTGTTCCACCGTAAAGCAATTTTGCATAAAAAAGAGGCCCTTAACGCCGGATTTCATACTGTAAGCAACACTAATTGTTGCATAGTTAGTTCATTTGGATCAGTTATATCTTTGAAACATGCGTCTGGCGTCATCCTCTTTTGCCTGCATATAAGCATGACCCCAAATGCGTGTTACTTTTTGACGATTACCTCATACGCTTCCTCTCTCCTTTATCATTCCGTCGTTACAGCTGTGCTTACTACCATTCTCTGTTTCATAGCTCCCGTGACCGACCATACTATGAAGAATGATGCTGTGCCATTTATGAACTTTCAGATATTGGAGGTTACCGATCACGAAATCAAATGGCATTAGCAGTGGTCTCTTTACTTGTTACAACCCCTATTATTTTATACCATTCGCCAGTAGCCAACGTCACAATATAAACACATGGCATTTATTATAGGCAAGCGTGAAACAAATATTAAAGTTATCTGTTGTTGTTGTTCATTCAAATTATAATGGTTTTGGCAGCTTTG
Organism: Urechis unicinctus; assembly: GCA_034190875.2. Lineage (NCBI taxonomy): Eukaryota > Metazoa > Annelida > Polychaeta > Xenopneusta > Urechidae > Urechis > Urechis unicinctus. The sequence continues at coordinate 23,353,080 of CM067358.1, read as the reverse complement.
GCCATGTACTACTTACAGTTATACAAAGTAATTGTGAATGAAATATTTTCTTCCGCCAGGATGTGAATACTAATCCCCTGAAGAGAACGTTTCCTCAAACTGTGTGTAGAACAAGATGTATTATATCTTTGCTTGTTTTATGGCCAACAGGAAAGCACATCAAACCTAACTTAATGAGCTTTATTTATGTCAAATGTATCATTACCACCGAAATACCAAAAACAGCTCTGTTTCACGACAATATGCATGTTGTTCCATTAACCTGAAATGGCGTAAAGCAGCAGGGCGCTGAATACTATGTACTTTGATGAATATAAACAGAAACTACTCGCGAGTTTACAGCTTTATGACAGCAATATCAAGGATACTGTAAGAAGCAAAATTGATGATTGATGTGTCCGAAGGAAGAGAACCAAAATTATGCAAATAATGCAAGTAAATTACTTAAGATAATTAGTGTTGTTATGCTTCTGTTTATATCGAATAATTGCCGGGATTCTGTTGAGTTATCATTGGATGGATGCTGTCGACATATTGCTTACTTTATCAAAACGGTGAATTGACGAATTTATATTTAGCGAGCTTGCATTTTGTACCCTGTAGCATAGGGAATCGAACCACTGTGAACAAATACGATTGCGTAAACAAAACGTTGCATGATGAGAACAAAAACGAACATGATTTATACCGTTCAACTTGATAGCCATAGCTGTACGGTGATTCATCTGTCCCCTTTTTACGGCCGCGTGTAATGCATGTTGTCAGCCAATTCTAATCACTGTTCAATCGTGTAAATATTTGTGTGTGTTACCAGCTGTCTCAACATACATTCAACGGTGCTGAACATTTGAACAGCTCACAAAGAACACCATGAAATATTGACGGTGCCTGTATTGTTTACATGACCAATCGTTTCTGATGTGATGTGTCATCATAAAACACATCAAAGGACACTTTCTATGATATTTTCGACAGCAATAAATATAGTAGTGACGTAAATGAAGGGATAATTATATTCCATTTTCACATGCGATGGATTCTATAAATGTTGACAAAAGGCTCTCTATAAAACCCTCATCACGCCCGTAAATTACTTTGCATTCAATATTATATAATCAGATGGCTACAGTAACCCAGGATAGCAGCATTTTTGTTTTAGCTATAACAGTTAGATATATCATTATATTTCCAATTAATTTTATGTGATTTTCTGTTATATACCTGTGATACATAAATGTGTATTTATATGTTTATATAAATATATATATATATGAATATGTATATATATATATTTATATACATATATAAATATAAATATATATTCATATAAATATATATAGAGGCATATCTAAATATATATATGTATAAGATTATATATATAGAGAGATATATATATATATATATATAGAGGGAGAGAGAGATAGAGAGAAAGATATCTATATCTATATAAGGAGATATATTATATTCTCTCCCTCTCTCTCTATATTCTATTTTATATCTGCCTATCTCTTTATATATGTATATATCTATATGTATATCTATATGTATAGATATATATCTATATCTCTTATATATATATATCTCCCTCCCTATATTCTACATATCTATGTCTATATCTATATATATATCTCTCTATAGATATATATATCTATATATCTATATCTATATATATATATCTATATCTCTATATATCTATCTCTATCTCTATATATATATATATATATTATGTTCAATGACGAATACCAACCGAATAACATATTTGCAGCCTGTTACACAAGGACTTATTATTGTTTACTATGGTTACTATACGGTAAATACATCTAAGCTAACATTTGCCCGGAATGTAAACAGTCTCGAGTATTGGTACTACTAACTATTCACAGAAAACGGAAAACATATAACTTCGCAGCTTTAACGCACAAAACTGTCCGTTAATACACTATCCACTATGGTGTTAACGATAATTGACACTAGTAACACGCGATTATATCGCAGTGATAGAAATTCTGGTATCTGTTCAAAATTAACGTTTATGAAGTAAAACCTAGCAGCTCGGTGAGTCACTACTTTTTGCATTCTATTGTATGTAACTTATATATTTAAGACGAAACTGTTACAATTTCACGCTGTAGCATTGATCGCTGAAATTAGATCTCATTTACGTCAAAAGAACCACTCTTTTGCAATATTTAAGGCGGTGACTTTCTTTTGTTCGTTCTATTGTATGGTAAGCATATAAATAAGAAATATGTTACACACAATTATTCCTGGACATTATTTTTGACAAACTGATATGAATTTAGTATTACTATATAATTTGTATACCACATCTGCATGTTTAATGGTTCAAAGTCGCGATTTGGACGCTCATAAATTCGAGGTACAGACCTTCATTTTCGATATATTCAGGTAATATGCGTTGATTTTTCTTTTTTTCCCGCGTACGGCAATTAGCTTCGCTCCATCCGGATAAAAGCACCTGAATTAGGAACAACTGATTTATATCCACCATAAGGTATACTAAATCTGTCAGCAATGTAAAGGAATACAAAGGTTAGTAGAATCCATTTGACAAAACATGCCTATGTGTTTTGCACATACCATGCTCTATTAGCAACTATAATTCATAAATAAGTGGATTAGTGAGAGACGAGGAATAGAGTTTATATCTATATGTATTTTGATGCCAGTCGTTTTCTCCAAGCCAATACGTTTAAAAAAATGTCTAAATGGGCGATGTTCAGTAATGATAAAAGCCGTTAGCCTCTGAGTACAAATCGTCAATGACAAGAGGAAACTATTCTAACTTTAGTGAGAAAAAATATGATAAAAACGTGAATTGATAACTTTGACTTAAACTTCTTAAATGTCCCGAACTAAGCGGCCAATTCAACGAGCAATTCTAGTCAGCATGGAAATTACCAGCTTAAATCGCTATTATCGTCTGCGCTGCCATACTTATGTATGAGTGACATTCGAAGTTCAAATACATTGATAATATAAATGTTATCCAGCTGGTGCGACTCTCCAGTGTTGGCGTGTTCTTATAGTGACTCCAAGTCCATGAAGTAAATGCAAAATCACAGGTTATGCTTTTTCACAAGCTAAGGATGCTTTGCGCAAGTAAGTTGCGCAGCAAAATTATCATTTCTTGATCAAAATTCGCAGATTTTGTCTAAAAACGTTTGGATATAGTTCAATCTTTCATTTACTGTTTATACGCAATAGTTTAATACGGTATGATGAATTGCATATCACGTAATGTTTCTGCAATTATGGATACAACATGGCACATTATTGATCTCTCAATCCAGTTGCCTTTGGGTGTTCTGCAAAAAATTGATGTATGGACATTGGTTGTGGCAATATTGGCTGGAAACGATTTGACAGTGACACGATTTGACAGTTAAATACATTCAGAGCGTTCCGATGCTGCATAGCTATTACTTCATACACAATGCCATAGTCACTTGGAATGATAAACTTGCACCAGGAGTCATTTGGATTGTAATACGTATCCAATTAAACATATAACGTTTCCGCTATCAAAGACCATGATGCGTACATTGTCGTGATGATAAACATGTCTTCTATTATTTATTCATTTGTATTGTGGCCTTCAGTCCTTTTATTTATTTTACATTTGTGTTGTACAGCAGCAGTGGTTCTCACAACAACTAAAATGATACTTGAGTGGTGGCAGATTCAACCGCATCCCTATATCAACAGTGTGCCTGGTATTGAACGACCTCATCGAAGGTTTTACAGTACTTGTTATTTTTACGTGACTCTGGCGAATATGAATGCAACACTACAACGATAGTCAGACGTTTCAATCGCAATTCGACGGTATTAACATCATCATATTCTACGGATGATGACGGGCATTTTTATGTTGCTAAGTCGATGTATTCAACTCGGTTCGATGGGTTTGATAAGCGTATTAACAGCAATTTAAGCTCAAAGAGCCATGTTATAGAATGTTTGCACATGGCCAACATTACCCCATTTGTGAAAGTTTTCGCCTCGTTCCCTGGAATGATCAGAGTGCTTGTGCTACAAAAAATAAATGGGTTTTTCTGTTTAATTGGTTTATCCGAGACGCAGTTAGAAACGGGTTCCAGCTACACAAAATAAACACTCTTTGCCATTGACCTTCGCTATTATCTAAGTAAAATACATGCGATTATCTTACATATATATTTGGCTATATAGTCATCATTTGATTTTCTACAACAGAGCAAATGGAATGTGGTCGAGTGGACAAAAGAATTCTTAATGTTGCTCCATCAATATGCGAGTTCATATCGGAACTGTTTGAATGGATCTTGTTGATTATGTCTAGCGAGTGTACCTGTGTACGATCTGTCATCACAACACCAGCACGGCGCCCACAAATGTCGAAGCGAGCTCAGAACATTGCAGGGGATTTCATTGCGATAATCTTTCTCATATACTATACCAAGCCATTTTACCATTTTCTTCAATAATATCAAGTCCTGTTAATAGTATTGGACAGCGACAGAATAAAGAGAGTTTCAGTAATAATACCAACTTATGGCTGGCCTGACAGCATCTATTATCGTTCACTTAAAGTTCATGTGATGCCAAGAAGGCATCTGATATAGATGTGGCTTCCATTCAGAGAGAACCATGAAATACAGGCTGCCCGTCAAACTAGATGAAATCATGTGCAGCTTACTTGTGCCTCGAATGGCTCCAGTTCAATGGTCGTGGCAAATATCGCGCCATTGCAATGTACAAAAAATTGTTGTTCCTGCGTTATTACAAAGTGAAGGGTGGAGTGCCTCGAGGCAGTAGTTTCGATGCAATTCAAGGGCTTTATGGCATCCATACATCATGTAGTTGCTAACCAGGAAGCAGCTTGGTGATTACTGCAATAAATTACCACAGGGCAGCATATCATTGTGAACCAATTCAACGATCACTGAGAGACCATTGTCAATATACATTTACGATTACCAACATCTACCATAACACTTTGCAACGATTTCCGATGTATCCAAAGGCAACAATAGCCTTACATGTTGGTACAAATGTTGACTTATGATAGTGGTAGTTGCAGGTACACAATATAGCCAGTCTAACTAATTGCAGCTAAGGCTCTAGCCTTCGATTTACATCTTACACGCGGACGGTGAATACAGCTTATACAGCGTTATAAGTGATCAATTGGAAGTTAATGATACGTTACGTCCATAATCATCGGTTGCAGCAGAAATGTGGTTCTATGGATTACATCAGCAAGATCTTCTATATTAGCAACTTCACTACATGCTATGTATGTTCGAATCAATCCATGATATGGGCTCCTCTGTTAAAGAACTAGCAATCATTTGGCTGTTTGGAGATGACCGCGTGTGGATATCTCAGGACATTTAGCAATTAAAGTAAAGGTCAGACTATGATACAAGTATTGCTCATTGAATGCATTTGCTCACATTTTGTAACAATGGTCCATGTCCCTGTAAAGTGGAAGTAATATGGGGAATGCTTGATGAACAATGGTAGCCGATCGCGTTCTTGATATATGTATAAGATATATGACAATTGTGAGTTCTGTATTACAATCATGACAATGGCGGATGAATGAGATGCGACATTTCATTTAATGTTTCATGGATGGAGGAAGTATATATGGCGTTTGTTTTGATCTATCATCATGACAAAGAGTGATTTGAGCTCATTGGATGTGACCAATATCCATATTAATGCAAAATGATACAAAAGCCATGATGGCAATTCAGTATTCGTGTGATAACATTAAATGGTGTTTATTATGTATCACCAAGTCAGCAAAAAAAATAATCATACATAATTAGAACGATTTAAGGGTAATGCATACATGCATGCTTCCGTATCTTGTATTGTTACTGTGTTTGTTATAGCATGACTACCAGATTGTACAAGAGATATCAATAGACACCTGTGAATCTTGTCAAAAGAACTCCATGTACAATAGGGCTTGTAAATATCAACTGCATTGGTCTCATCATTCCGGTCGCAAACAATTTAGACCTTATATCACATAACAGATGACTCGTAGCAACAACTGGCGTTACTCATACCATTAGAGCTGGTTCGACATCGATCAAAAACCGACATCGACGGAAAGCAATGATAAGGCGCTATAAACCGGCAAAATGAATGCCATCGTTCATATTTCCTTAGTTAGGCTGACTAGAAATTATATATTTAACCTTTCCCTTAGGCTTTCAGAATATTTGTTCCGCATAAAGTCAAACCAGCATTACGCTGAGTATAAACATCGACCAGTGTAATGGTGGCACGATATATCCGACTTCAATGTTAATGGTGCCAAGCTATTGTAGTCGGGGGAACATCTAAGGCGGCCATTATATATTTATAAACGTGATTCTCGTTTTCCATCGCAGACAAAAAGAATAAACAGAATCTTGGCATCAATACAATTTCTAAATATGGCTAACAAACTTGAATGATAAAAAATTAAATTACAAAACTACACTTGCATGGGATATAAAAAACGAGAAGAACATCAGAATGAAATGCATTTCTGCAAATTATTGATGACTCATCAAAAGCCAACATTGAAGAGTACATTTATCGCGCTGATTATGGCATAGTCAGATGTTACAATGACGGATAGTTCCATACACAGTTTATACTGAAGTGCAAACAGGAGGTTCCTGGGAAAGTTGACATGCAGCCCGCATTATAGCTCTTGCGAACAAACACATTATCATTTATTCATACTTGTGCCAACATTGCGTTGCAAAACAAGACCTTCATAAAACTTCAAAATATGAAGGAGTTATTGGTGTGAATGTATGTTATAGTACAGCATAGCATAGCATAGCTTAGCATCCCTTTAACAGCTTAATCTCTGTCATGAGGCAGGTTTATCGCATTCCACAGGAAGCCTTTGTTTGCCCCATAGAAACATTTAAGGTTAGAAAGAACGTCGTTGTGGACTTCTCTATCGCATTGCACAAATTGTGTAACATGTTTGCTTCTATTGCTATGTACAATGTGAAATTATTGTCATTCTCATTCTCATTGCAGGCATAAAGGTACAAATCAGCTTCAGCCAAATCAACAATAATTAGGTCCAACGCGATAATATTGAGCCACCGGTTCAGGGTTTATTATTTCACCAAATTATGTTTTATAGAGTTTTGATTAATTCAACATCTGCACGATTTAATAACGGCACATTTATTACGCCGCACGTGGCCTGGGGATTACATCTGCGATCCTTTTGCACTGTGATAATAAATATGTGACAATTTCCGTCAACTTGAGTTGACGCACGCACGTTTGTGGGAATGCTACTTTGGTGAAGTCAAGATTCAATTTGACAACCATAAAGACGATATACACATATCTGATTTGTTATTGCAGCCTGTAAGGAGCTGTTAATGTGAATTGGGACATGTCATCGAAACCTATAATTGCTTCCAGTGCAATCAAAACGTTGTAATCGCCATTTATACAGGTTGACTAAGACGACCATCAAGACATGGAATTTGCAAATCATTACATTGTTATGTGTGTATTAGAATAAAAACAATTATCATGCAAACAAAAAGTGAGAGAAATAATTTGACTACCTCTGTTTTATTTCGTGCCCTATGGCATGTATGAAACATCATAAAGTTTGCAATATTACAACATCACCTGGTAATTTTTATCATACTTTCTTCGAAAAAGAAGATAAATGCATTTTGCATAGAGTATAGGTAGATTTACATATATTTTGATGTACAAGGGAATGCCTAATAATCCCATCTTTCATCTTACAGCAGATGTCAACATCATAGCGGGACCGTTTGTAATCAACCCGTTTATAAGCCAAAACATACAGACAATCTGACCCTCAGAAAAATGCTATCAGAATTAAATAGATTGAACATGCAGTTTGAAGATGGAATTCTCTATACTATAAATCTGGATACTTCACTAAAGTTATGCAAAGTGCATAATGGATTGATATATTTAGTTGATGCTGTCTTGTGACAGTACTATGTCAATATAGAATGTGTAACACGTAAGGTCGAGCTCCTAAAAATACCCCATAATCATTTACATTAACACCCGTTAATATGAACAATTTTTGGCAATGCCATCATTATAATGTGGCTGGAATAAAACATAATACGGAGTATAATATGATCATCCCATTAACGACCGTAACTCACTAATTTCAACTAAACAATTACACCCATTAGAGATTCCCCCAACACCCACACCCGATAACATACACTCCAACAGATTCAACCTGGAACATACACCCCATTAATCATATCTTCGTACTGTCATATATTACATCTGAATGGGTAATTTATATAAGTTATACCTATACGACTTGGGCCAAGACACATACCAACAGTAACTAAAGCAGTGTCTACTCCGTCCACTGAGTTCACTGCACGCCTATATTTCTTGTATATAGCACATTATTTTTCAATTACTTTCTCAAGGTATTGCTTCTTGAGACTGATCTCATTCAACCGATAGGAGTGCCCTTGATTCTCATCAGGCAACTTCGGATATAACGGTGCCGTCGGAATGGTTGGTTGTTGTTTCATACTGCTGTTGTTTACATGAGTCAATCTGTCTAGTTCAATAAGGAGTGATACTACTGACATTGATGCCTGGGAAGCACTACCACATGTTCTGAAACTAATTTGGTCACCTGCAACCAACTCGAGAAGTGTGGTAAACACTCGGACGCCTACATAATCGTTCTTTTGTTTGTTTACATAGTATCTGCGTTCATGGGCACGATTAACAACAATAGTTACACCCATAAGGGAAGGCCATCCACTCAGACTAGTTGGTAGCCCCATACGCAAAACTCGACCCAGCACCATCATAGGATATCCATGGTCAACACCACTGACACTATCACCAAATGACCATCCATGCATTCCATTAAACAACACACCTCTTTCTACCGCCCAAATAGTAATGAGGGGTTTCAGTGAGGGCTGGTGGTGAAGCGCATCAAAATAGGTTTTTTTAACATATTCAGAGAGGTCCAGTGAGGGCCTGTTGTGAAGCGCATCAACATAGGTTTGTATAACATATTCAAGGGGGTCGGTGCCCTGATCCGTTTTCTGTTGAGGTCCATCAATACTCGCATTTATTGACATCTTGTAAATTGAACAACAACACAAACAGGCAGGTCGTGATTGTTCAATATATGCCTCTTATTATCCCTTAACTCAACTTTTAACTCGTTCACAGCTCCGCCAGTAACACGTTTTGACACAGGATTAGGAATGTTTGTGGTTATAATATCTCCAAAAGAGCATCCCTCAAAGCCCACAACTTCAAGAAGCGTAATGGGGGCACCGTCAAGCATGTTGTGCGTGGTACTGACTTGATCGAGGTGGACATAAAGTTGGTTTAAGACTCTAAAATTTACGGGCCGGTAACCTCTGTAACGACCGTAAGTAAGCCTTTTTCCACCCAGACCGCATCGATACCCAATATTTTTTATACACTGTCGTCACATTCTAAAGTCCCATCAAGGTCAGAAATTCTGAGCATAACATGCCCATCTTTAGTATCAAGTTCCAAAGAGCAGCCTATATTTGTAAATGCCTCCTCCATACTTTTAAAGTTCCAGAGGCCAGGCATAAACCGGGACCCTCTATCTATAGCACCAGGACGGTGAAATTTGCGACCGCCTCTGATTCGATATTGTACCAGCCCACAGTATACGTGATTGATCGTAGGCCAACACATAAAACACACTGCTGCACTGTTGTCAATAGCATTTTACAGGGACACAGCCTCGCTGCTTTGAACATTTGTTTTATACATAGCACTATGGATAAACAAGCCTTTAGATTCAATAGCAATGAAACATACAAACCGGGCCCGCTGTACCCCATTGTGCCAACGGACGTAAATGCAGAGGTATTCAAGGTGGAGTTTGAGCACTACTTGGTGCCAAACATAAGCGACGAAAAACTTGTATTTGGCTGGATAACCAACCACATGCAATACTGTATGGTGTGCAACCTCCTGCTGCAGTGTATCTGTGTTGGACCACCTTTAATCTGGAGTCCCACCAATAAGGGATCTTTTTTATATGTTTCACGTATACTACACCATTCGGAGACTTCTAAACGAAATGGGGGTAGCACTACCGGATGAAGCTACATGGTCAGCCACCGATAATACCTTTGACAAGATAATCTACCATGAACTCTGCCATGAGTTTGGTGTTGCAGAAAATACCGATTGGAGGATAAAAGGTGGAAACCAGGGCCTCTGGCGGGTCTGCTTCACCGACCCCCAGACACACGTAGTACGGCCAATCACTCATTATGGAAACACCCACTTGTACGAATCCATCAGGCAAACCTTTGGCAAATCAACAGACGGCTTTGTTTTCCAGGGTGGCAAGCTACATATTGATTATATAAAGCAAGAGCAAGCGGGTTCAAGCACCGCCTGCAGTACTTACATACTGGACAAATCTGAGGGATTTACAGCCCCAGGTATCACACATTTTAACGAAAGTATTCGAACCTATGTTTGGGCTATTCTTGGTGCTCAGGCGCAGACACGCTCAGGGATACTAGGTACAGGCCTTTGACACCCGAAAGCAGTTTCAGGCTGATATTGAGGATGCTATCAACTCACCAGCTGACATTCGCACATCCATCAGCAGGTATCAAAACCTGCTCTAGATACCTTCCTCAAAGGTTGATTATGTGTTTGGAACGGGCCTTTACAATCCGTCGGACACGAGCCTCGCCATTGAAAAAGTAGCTGGGTACAACAATTTGATTGCCATCGCGTCTGACAGGCAGCAGTTCAGTATCAACACTGATGTCAACGTGGCTGCTGCAATTTCAAATAGAGGAACCTTTGACACCCCGCCTGATGATATAGGCAGCTCCTCTCCACTTGCGTGCCTGATATACCACCCCGATAGAAAAGGCGCACGAGGATGAGAAAACCGCTCTTATTGTAGGTCGAATTGCAATAGGCTTAGCTGTGCTTTGACTTGCTGCGTAGTAGGTCATGGAGTATTGGGAGGATAATTCCCCCACCGCCACAGCTGCTGCCCATACATGTTCTGCCATCCAACCAGCCACCTTTGCAGCTGCCTTGATCAGCGATGAAACGATGGAGCTGCTGCCTTACCGGCTTTGCCCTTCAGGACGTTTGCCAAGAGTTCAGCTGTTTTTTAATCCATTCCTGTACAACAGTCTTGTCAGCTGGCGTCGGTGTTGGTGCTGGGGCGGCACTAGTGCCCCCTCCACCCGTCAAAGCAAGTACCAGGGTCGAGATTACCTATCCAATCGAATTGAGGACGGAGGCGATTGTAACCCCTTGCTCCTGGAATAGGGTGCGTACACGCTCGCCTAGTGTTGAGTCCTCGTTAAGAAGTCTGTTGATGGTTTCTCTGATGTGGTTGATTTGAGTCCGCAGCATTTTTGGTTTACCGAGGCAGCCTTAATACGGGCGCTAAGTAAGCCTTGAAAGCTAATTCGCTTGAAATTTCCATGCTCGGCTTTGACCCCTCCCATCTTCCACCAGGCTTGCCATTTTAGCTTCCCGCTGATCTCCCCTTCTAGTGCAGTTATCTTAGCTAGGTTGTTGACCAGCTCACCCCTCTGGGTCTGCATAACCTTGTCAAGCCCTATAAGCTTTCTGAGTAGTAGTTCGTTGTCTGTTTGTGTACAAAGGTCTTCGATAGCGCTATGAACGCCCTCTATGAAGCTTGTTTAATCTACACCATCTTGCTCTGTCACGGCTTCGGAGCTGCTCATTTCTAACTTCTGTGGAAGAGTAGCTTCCGCTTTCGCAGCAGCTTGGTCTATACCTTGGAGGGCTTTTGTTGCCTTTTTGGATAGTTCCGGGGTTCACTCCAAGAGCCCAAGCAAGCTGTGTACCGCCGTACTTTTCTATACTACTTGGCGAGAGGAATTTGCTTGGATTGGTCTTCCATGTCAGAAGCTTCCACTCTCGGCCCCACTTAACCCAAAGATCACCTTCTTTAGACGATCTTAACTCCAGAGTGGCCTGCAGCTCATGCTTATACACGGCCTTCTTGCACCTCGGAACTAAGACATTTGTTTCTTCTTTGGATCCCACTTGATCTTCTGATAACCCAGCAGGCATTTCAGTAATAAGGATATTATTGAAGCAGTATTGGATACACCAACGAGCTGGGTGAATCATGTGTGATTGTACCAAAGGCCAATGACGATATACGGCTGTGTATCGACATGAGGCGGGCAAACGAGGCCATACAGAGAGTACGTCATCCCATACCAACAGTAGACGAAATACTCCAAAGTATGAATGGATCAACCGTTTTCTCAAAACTCGACCTTAAATGGGGTTACCACCAAATTGAACTAGAACCGAGATCTCGGGACATAACAACTTTTGCCACCAGCTCAGGGCTCTTCATATATAAGAGACTATTCTTCGGTGTTAACAATGCTTTAGTAGTCGTTTCATCCCGCAGTACGCTACGCTGTCTGAGCCCTTAAGGAACAACCTCTCACTCGCAAGGATGTACCTTTCAACTTCGGGCCTGAACAAGTGGCTTCCTTCAAAGCTCTGAAGTCAAGCCTTGCAAGTGCAAGCGAGCTGGCGTACTTCGACAAAGACGCACCCACCAAAGTGAAAGCTGATGCTAGCCCTGTCTGGCTAGGAGCTGTTCTAGTACAAGACCAGAAGGAAGGCCTAGTTTCTATAAGCTACGCAAGCCGTAGTCTCACTGACTGTGAGCAGAGATATTCACAGACTGAAAAGCAGGCGTTGGCCTTGGTTTGGCATGCGAGAAGTTTCATACCTATATCTACGAAAGGAAATTCACGCTTGTCACATATCACAAGCCGCTTGAGACCATATATGGCCCAAGATCCCGTCCCTGCGCCAGGATCGAACTCTGGGTATTGAGACTTCAGCAGTACGATTTTGAAGTGGAGCACATCTCGGGCCGAGAGATGATTGCTGACTCTCTGTCTAGACTGATAAATGCCAACGGGGTGAAGGGTACTCACAAGCATGAAGCTGAGGAATATTTGAGGTTTTTCGCTGTGAGTGCGACGCCCAAGGCTCTGACTACTCGTGAAATTGAAATTGCATCAGACGACGAGGAGCTACAGATGGTCCGGGAGGCCATCGCCACGGGGAATTACGGGAACTGTAAGCAGTATGCTCCCATAGCAGGTGAATTGTGCTCAGTCGGAAAATTAGTGCTGCTTTTGACACGTAATGTGGTACCTAACAGTCTGCGGCCCAGGGTGTTAGCCTTGGCCCATGAGGGACATCTGGGTATCACCGGGACCAAACAAGTGTTGAGGACCAAATTTTGGTGGCCCGGAATAGACAGGGCAGCAGAGATGTTTTGCCGGTCTTGTCATGGGTGTCAGGTGGTTTCTAGACCTGATGCACCAGGGCCGTTGCGGCCAAGTTCACTGTCGGGCGGTCCCTGGCAAGACGTCTCTACGGATTTATTGGGGCCATTACCATCTGGACATTGGCTGTTGGTAGTAGTGGACTACTTTTCGCGCTATTATGAAGTGCGTGCGCTGAAGTCTACTTTTACAGATAAGGTGATAGAGTATCTGGAGGACATATTCGCGACCCATGGGTTGCCGCTGACCTTAAAGTCTGACAATGGAACTCAGTTCAGGTCTGCGGAGTTCAGGGATTATTGTGCTGTCAACGGGATTGTACATTGCAAAGTGACGGCAAGATGGCCACAGGCATGCCAACGGTGAAGTCAAAAGACAAAACTCATCAATCCTTAAAAGGCTCAGGATAAGCTAGGCAGAGGGTAAGGATTGGAGGAAGGAACTCAGGAAGTACCTCGTTCAGTATAGAAACCTGGAACATCCGTCAACAGGGAGAAGTCCTGCTGAACTTCTCTTTGGGTGCAAGACTCGCGACAAGTTGCCAAGTATGAAACCTGGTCACACTCATGATCTCTATCATCAGGATGTGAGGGATCCCGATGCTGAGGTGAAAGGTCGTACCAAGCTGTATGTGGATAATCGTCGTCACTCATCATACTCTGAGGTTGCTTTGGGTGATGAAGTTCTCCTGAAGCAGGATAAGACTGACAAACTGAGCTCTACCTTCAATGCTACACCACACAAGGTGATTGCTAAGTCTGGCAATAGTGTCGTGGTGGAGTCACCATCAGATTCGAGATATTACCAGAATACCACTCATCTACGGAAATTTGTGCCGTGGTGTTGATCCAACATTTAGTGTTCCTGAACAGGGTGAAGAACCAGAGGTTACCGTGGATACGCCTGTCAGTGTTGATAACGGTGATATAATGGATACACATGCTGACAGTACGAGACCAACTCGCATGAGGAAAAAAGCCTGAAAAGCTGAAGGATTATGTTCTGAAGTGATATTTAGATTGTTTAATTGTGTAGAAAATATTATTTTTTAATGCGTGTCTGTTTGTATTGTATTGAACTGGATGTGCCAGCTACAGAGACGGTGAACTTTACATTATATATAGACAGTTGTTATTTCAGTATAACTTGCAGAGGTAGTTTGAACTGATCTGTTATTTGTATAAGTGTATAAGCGTTATGAGTAAGTTTTCTTCCAAGAAAGGAAGGGATGTTGTATCTATCGTCTTGCGTCAACAACGATTTGTGCGGCTGCAAGGAATAATTATATTCAGTTTATCAACGTCCGGTAAAATGGCGGGATTTCTGCAAGAGAAATAAAGTTTTGTACATTTAATTGTGTCGTACTATCTAACAGGGATGGCAGCAGCGACTGTCTGGTCGTCTTTAGGCTCGCCTACAGGCTCTCATGCAAACTGAAAAGACTGCGTTTCATCCCTGTTCCCAGCAACAACGGTTTGAGTCTGCACATCCTGAGTAGAGAGGTTTAAAAGCGGTTTTTCTGCGGGTCATTTTGGGGCTCTTGTTGGAATGCACTACAACGGATTGCGCAAATCGTCGCATGCCAATCACCAGAGACATTCCTTGGAGTTTCAATAACACATATTCTCTTCACTCCGATCTACGGCATTGTTATTCACGAACGTGACCACAACGCCAGAGGCACGTGGAACCATCGTTTCTTATGGAGACGATTCACACACTTACTAGGTTTTATAATCGGCAATATGATCACGGCTAATCCACACAATTGGAAATTACTTCCATCAACCATGCTTGAACTAATAACATTATTATTCCGCGATAAATATAAACATTCCTTGTTAAGTTTTGTTGTTTGACAGTCCGTTGGAATTTGCGGGTTACTGGGTCACTTCGCGTCATTAGTTTATGACGTGACTTTGCCTTTGACGCATAAAACGGAGTGTTTATCGTAACAGCAAAACTGTCGTTGGTGTGCTTAGGGGGCACTTTCAATATCTGCCATGTTATCATGAAGAGGATTCATAGACTTGTAGGCTTGGTGCCTGCTTTCCAAATATTCAGTTATACTAAATGTGAATCTTAGCGCCGTTGTCCATATTGTGAAGTTAAAGAACATTCACTAAAACATGACATATCGTGAATAATTGCGTTATTGATATAGAAACTTCCACCCACTACAATCATCAATCCACACAAACGATTCCTAATTCAAATCAATTGCAAGATAACTCGCTCTTTGGTAGACTAACAACACCCTAGCCGATGCGTTTGCGAAGAATTTCCTGCCTCGTTTTTACGAAAAACAGCTTGCGGCGTAAATAATTTGAATATCCCGATACAAATGATGTGTCATAAATAACAAACGGCTGAGTACGTTTTGGTTCATTTTAAGAACATACATGTTCTTATAACTGTGAAAGCATTTTCCTGGAAATATTACCATTGGGCCGCCCGCCATTTTTAAGATTGAGCTTGCGAACTTAAGTCAGCTACCTAGCTAACTCGGAGTTAAACACGCTAGGAGACATAAGATTCTTTTTGGATACGGTTAAGACGGCCAGCTCAGCTTGCCGTCTCAAAAACATGAGTTTGCAGACTCAAGTTTCTTTATGGATACGACCCCTGATGTCCAGCCAATCCCCGCTGAAATGCTGTTTCCATGGGCTGGTAGGCCCATCGAATCTCGATATTGCATACCGTGCAGTGGTTCCACTGCATGTCCCGAAGCTGTAGGATAATGTTGATCTACAGTTTATACTGCTTCTGCTGAATTTGCCTTGTGGATCTGCTGCTCAGTTGGCCTCCTGACCTCAGAACACTCCTGCGGTGGACAGTTTACCCCCTTGAGCTGGTGCACCGATACAAGTTACAATTCTCCGAACAAAACACCTAGCGTTTCGCTTTACAGCTTTGACGCATGGGGGTTTGCACAAAACTGCGTCAGTCCGTCGATCTACGCAGGTATCAAATCAATAATCTGTAAACAATGTGTGCATATGTTAAGACTCAAAACAACGATTCGGACTTTCATGAACTCGAGGTGCAGACGTTCCTTACTATTATCAGTCAATACCTGCCCCTTGCTGCTGTTTCATTCCACCCGGATATAGGCACATTAGTGTAAATCAACTAGTGATGCTGATTCCTGAAAAAGTGATAAAAGACTTGTTACAAATGATGTGTCATTAATAACAAACGGCTGATTACGTTTTGGTTAATTTTAAGAACATACATGTTCTTATAACTGTGAAAGCATTTTCCTGGAAATATTACCATTGGGCCGCCATTTTTAAGTTTGAGCTTGCGAACCTAAGTCAGCTACCTTGCTGCTGTTTCATTCCACCCGGATACAGGCACATTAGTGTAAATCAACTAGTGATGCTGATTCCTGAAAAAAGTGATAAAAGACTTGTTATAATGGTTAGCTGGCGTTTAACAGTTTACACATCATCTCAGGTACCAATGTTATCTCTGACTTGAATAAAAATAAGAAGTACTACGCATTGGTATCAGGTCCGACTGCTGTTTTATGGAAGCCGACAGTTAGGCTAGTGGCTGGTCTGTCCTGGAGAAATGAACATGCTGCATTGCCAATAGTTGCGTTATATTGTTGCTCTATTGTTACATGTTTTTACCCAATACTGTGCTACATCAACTCAGGGTAGCATCAGTTGTGGGCCTCTCTATGTCATCAATTTATTGGAATGGTTTGGCCGATTTGGTGGGTATTTAGAACGTGACTTACATGTAGTACACGAAGGCATTTACAATTACATACCAAATATAACAAGCAAACTGGACATTGGAACTTCTAAGGTGACCATTCCGCCATTCAAACCACTGTTGGGTAGACGCCTTAGTGAGGTTCCACTGTGAATACACACAAAAAACAGCCAGCGTTAGATACCCGATGGCCATTGAGATGGGTTTTTTTTCCAATCTGCATGAAACTGGTCGCAAAGAGCCTTTATTATCGTTACATACGATACCTCATAGTAATTTCTCTTCCCCACTCCACGGTCATTCAGCGTCAATGTTCTTGATATGGGTAATTTATTCAATATGAATAACCTGATTTATAGGATTAAGCTTCACTTACACGCACACGCGGAAGATGCAGTCACGCCGCCTTACATCATCACTCACCGCTAGATCGTTGATCAAATGTTATCATTATTTAGGTAAAGGTACCTAGACACACATATGGATAGAGGTTGCAGCTATCAGTAGCATATTTATCAAATATAAAATAGGCATGCTTAGTTGTTGCAAACTCATATTGAGTACAAACATCCACGTTAGATTCAGAACATTGTAGGCAGCTGTGTCTGAGTGGGCCAATAAACACAGTAAGCATTTACTTGCAATGTAGCATATGGCAGACATTACAGTAAATGTGTCTACTATCTTCAAGTTTTCATTCAACAACGGGGTGTTTTTACATGCCATAATAAACACGTAGTCCGACAAGGCAAGATAAATACTGCTTTTTGTATAATAAATGATTGAGGTATGTTTACTTACAAGAATTCCACGTTCGATGCAAGTAATGCTACGCGGGAGACAATTGTTTTACAAAGATAAAGGGTGCAGTAATTACAGGTGCTCATTGCTTGAGAGCATCTTATACTATGAGCACTTTGTGGCGACTGGTTTTTCATTGAATGGCTCTTGAATGTTGAATATGTTTTTACTTGGTTTATGTGACGTGTGGGGGGGGGGGTCAGGTTATCTATTCCATGTGTTATTGGGCCAGATATAATGCACATTGAAAACAGCGAGGCGGAATATATATGCATATCGCAACAAATCTACAGACTTATTAGAACTGCATGCCATTGCAATGCAACATAATTAGCAGGTTTCCTCGGTGCACAAGATACTTTAACATCAGAATTCACAGGGACAACGGTATGATGTAATTTACCTATAACGAATGTTTAATTCAAGAATAATACCTACCCGATTCTACCACCCACCGTAATGGATGCCAAATATGTCAACTGTGTCAATGAATACAAAATGCAGGGCTCGACGAGTTCCAAAAATATCACTAGCCCGTTTATATCAATAGGAATGTTTATGCGAAGTAACTAACGTGTCACCAACATTGGTGATGTGTATATTCAATTGACAAAGCGTGTGATGTCGAATATCAAGGTGAAAAGTCTCAACCTACTTATCTACTGACAAACATTCTTACATTGAGATATTCATAGAACCTGTGTGCAATGAATGCCAAGTGCCGGATTGGGGCTGCAATATAAAACAGTTGCTCTTGAGACTTATTTACACAGCCCTTGTTATGGGATATCCTAGCACGTGCCATGCTTATATTGCCCCAATATGAAAAGTCACTGCACAGCACCTGATGTAAGCAGTGACGTCATGGCAATATAAATCACAGTGTCCAGCTTAAAGCTTCTGCAAGCATTACGAAATGCTTTGTATCTTCAAAAGATGTCTTCAAACGGATATATTTGTTACAAAAAGAGAGTATTTAACCCCCCCCCCCCCCCCCCCCCCCCCCCAAAAAAAAAAATGTGGTGCCACAAACACTATAAAAGATAAATAAATGTCACACATTGCACTTTGTAAACAAAAGGCCAGCCCGCTGTGTCTTCGTTGGCTCGAAATCGTGTTGCAGTGCATGATGAGGTAGATAATGCAATTTTGTCTTTGTATACAATTTGTAGGAAATTTAGGAATATTAATTTATTAATACGTATAATTGTGTAATTTACATGCATGTATTGTGGTTATCATGCATATGTATATTCGTTCCAACAATACATGATGTAGCACTACTCTCGAATGCAAAATAATGCGATGCACGTTCTATATTCTCCAGGAAATAAGAGACTTTGCTAGAATATGTGGCATACAGATATTGATAGAGATTCTTTTTGACTAGCTTGGCTCTTCTTGCTCCTTTTAACAGGATTACAAAAGCAGAATAACATTAAGATTGTTATTCGTTTCCAAATGGGGTGTTAGATAATTGAAAGGTTAGATAATTCGAAGCTTAAAGGTACCTTAAAATAATCATTCTCTGAAAGCTTACATTATACAAGTATTCGCGTATTTCCGTTAATCTATACAATATCTATTTACGATCCCGGTGTCCTCACAATCGTTACTTTCTCCATTTATGATTTTCCGATTCCTAATGCATGTTTTTTTTTACACGTCAATAAGTAACGGTTTCCAGTGACACAGAATAAACACTCGTTTAGTAGCGCAGTATAAAGCCTTGACTCCCGCCATAATGTCACGATGTCTGCGTTCATGGTAACAGACTCATTATAATGAATGCTACAATATTTTACGAGCCTGGTGTCCTCACAATCGTTACTTTCGTTATATTCCGATTCTTAATGCCTTGTTTTTTTACAAGTCAATAAATTAACCCACTTCCAATATACGAAAGATCACTTGTGCACACACAAATTATTGGAGGCCCAAAATAGGCAACCTCAAACTGTCCATTGATAAACTGCTCCATGCAACCGTTCTAAACTAAGAGGAATGTTCAGTGGAGGTTGTGTATTGCCTACATAACATGTCTGCAATGGTGACGCAAATTATGCGCCGCTGGTGTGCGCAAAAACTGTATGAACATATACGCCAAGCAGGTCACCCGTGTTCATTACATCATGATGACCGTGATAAAGTCTTAAACAGGTCTTAATGTAATTGAATACCGATACCATCAAGGTAAACTGACATCTTCTAGGGTCGTTGAATATAATTGATTGAGCTGTCATTGAGTTGACAGTCGCAATAAATATCACCATTATCAAATATTGACACGCTTTGTGGCGCCTACTGGAGATTGTGTAACCACTCATATTCTACATATGTAGGAACTTGCCAACGAAGAGCAACCATGATTTGTGACAATGTATTACTGTAATCCGTCGTTGGCAAACTCCCATATAGACGCAGACAATATGAATCATATCTGGCAAATGCCAGAGCGCAAACGTAGAATGCTAGACACGCCCTCTTCAAAATGTGATCATAATGTCTGCGTAGATAGTGTTGAAAGCTTTTGGAATGCACAATTCGTTGATCATAACAAAAAAACTGTGGTTATAATCTTCTGTCTCTATATTTATGGACAGTTGCTATGAATGTGCTATATTATGTGGTGGTATGCGTATACTAGCTTTGAAATGTTGAAATGTTGAATAAAATGAAACAGGATCACAGGCATGACATGTCCGTGTGTATTATTATATTATTAACTAATGCAATAGGCATTTTATGCATCCCTTTCTAGGTTTATACATGTCCATGTACATTAAAATCAGCTGCGACAATCAAAACGCTAAGTGCAAACCAGCTATTTTGAATTACAATTGACATAACAAAATGGAAAAGAACTTAGATATCTTTGTCCGATATCACCCACAGTGACATCATTGTAAACGTCCACACACGCAAGGATTGTTATTCATTATGAGAACAAACCTTTCACATGTTGCTTGCATATGCTGTTAAGGCTAGTTTATGTGTTTAGCCCAAACACTGCCAAATATATATCCGACA
The DNA here is from genome assembly GCA_034190875.2 of Urechis unicinctus. Lineage (NCBI taxonomy): Eukaryota > Metazoa > Annelida > Polychaeta > Xenopneusta > Urechidae > Urechis > Urechis unicinctus. Next base: position 23,332,123 of record CM067358.1, on the reverse strand, counting down.
CAATCTTCTTAATGCAGGCAGCTTATATTCATAATCATAGCATCTAATTTGCATGGAGTCCATATATATGCATGATATAGCTGCTTGTTCATAAAAAAGCTCGGACCTTGGGGAATTAGTATAACGCGGATGTATAATGATAATATTGATTAAGATAATAATAATAGTAGTTGCAACATCATTGCCTTTCGTTCGTATTCGTCAGTAGTCCATGTTGCAGGGATGGGCATAAAGATTCGGGTTCATATACATTAACGCAATGGTGACCTATCTTACATATATCATTGTCTTTGAATGCCGATACCAATGAAGCAAACCGACAAACATTTGACCAACGTTTAATCTTGTAATTCATTGTTGATATCGGTTACTCTTTTCGACGGCACGGCCCGATGTATAACCTTCCAGTGAAATTCCGTACTCAGGTTTTTGCTCAAGTGGAGTCGATAGCCATGAAATGCTTATATTCGTTTGCTTATGGTACTGTATTTGTTATTAGTTTACTGAATTGGAGAGTTTATCTGACCATTTACTTTATCATTTTCCCGGAATGTAAAACAATATTATCAATACTATCCGACGTAGTTATTTATTCATCGCCTTGTTTCTTTGATAAATCCAACCGAGTGACGTTACTCAGTTTATTGTTATCCTCAGTTTTAATAACCATTGTAGCTTGAGTGTGAAGGATATTTGTAATTGTTTTTGTAACTTGTGCCTAATCATTGACTGGTCTGTCAAAGAGACATTTCAGAGTGACAGTTTAGACATAGGATGTCACACAATTTAAGGGTTGCTCTTTTTGTGCAAGTCAGCTGACTGACAATATCGATGGGTGTAAGATATTAGTTTCTCCAGTGTCTAATGTCGGTCCTCCGGTAACTTTATATAAGATACGGGTAATCATTATTGCTCATTTTACATTTTATGTTAATGAGTGGGATCTTCAACCCTTACCAGTTTCAAGTTCTAGTTGATTTGTTGCAATCAGGATGCCAATTCTCACGTTCAAGGTATGACAGAAAGCACATTTATACGTAATCAATAGTGTCCTGGGCTCTAGATCATGTAGGAATTTAAACCATGAAGTGCTGTGATGACGACACGATGTGTGTTCATAGAATATTCTGACCTTATGGTGGCTGGGAGAATTGCTCCTTGATTCAGATATATTTGCATGATATGCGTATTATGCTGTTGTATTCACAAGCTTGTCATATATTTGCGAGCTTGTCATAGGTCCACATCGGTCTAGTTTTGTCGATGAGATTTTCTTTTCAAAGGCTCACAGATTGCTGTTGCTGCGATAAATGATATTGCTATATTTATATGATATATATATTATGCTGTTGTATTCTATAGCTTGTCATATATTTGCGAGCTTGTCATAGAGTATATTATAGGATGATCTACATCGGTCTAGATATATCCTATTATATAGATTGAAATATATACAGATTGCTGTTGCTGCGATATCCAGAGAGTATATATATATATATATATATATATATATATATATATATATATATATATATATATATATATATATATATATATATATATATATATATATATATATCCATATATTATATATAGATATATACATGTATATATATATATGTATATATATATATATATGTGTGTATGTATCTATATATATGTATATGTATATATATATATATGTATTTATATAAATATATATATCTATGTATTTAAACATGTATATATGTATATATATATATATATGTATATATATATGTATATATATATATATATTCTATATATATAAATATATATGTGTGTGTGTGTATGTAAACATATGTATACATGTATATATATGTATGCATGTCGTAATGTCCTGCGCCCACTACCCACTTACCAATATTTCGCTATTTTCGTTAATATGTTAACAAAATTAGCAAGGATAGCGATAACTGTATACCCTTTGGACATGTTATCGAGTGTAATGGATTGCGACCTAGAGAAATTAGAATCATTATAGGTATGCGATAAGGTGGCTATTGGCCCAAGCAGCCTTGACACGTTCAGTGTTACTTCCAAACCTAGGCTCAATTTGTGTTGCTCAGGAATTTGCTGTTCTCATAACCCGTGGAATCTTATCTAAATAGCCCCCAACGAGTGAAGCCGTTGCCGAATAAATGACTTCTCGTCCATTATTTGTACATTGCGACCTAATCAATGAGGGTTTATCTGAGCTCCAAATATTTACAGTATGTTAACAAAACGAGCAAAGTTGTGGGGTTGGGGGTTTTAGATCTTGCAGTCTGATGTGTATATATGTATGCCGTTTCTTTCCTAAGGTACATAGAATACATGACAGTTATATTACATATATTACTGACTTTCCAGAATTCAAAGATGCAATTTCTTGTTTGATGTGACATGAACGCCGAGTTATATTGCTTTTACTTAATTTGTTTGCAATGATTATTGGAAAGAACACTTCCAGAGTATATTTACTGCACATTTGGTTAAAAAGCCAGTTCTAGTTAGACACAAATAGACGCGTGCCATGTTGGAGCGATAATACCATATAATGATAGCATTGCAGATGCAAAAGTGCATATAACAGTTCGCTGCTCGAAAATGTTAATACAATATATATGATTTTCTGTTATTAGCACCAAGAAAGGGCTGCAATCGAATATACGTTTTGCACCAAAACAACAAACAGAAACAATATGATTTACTGGCAACTGCCAAAATAAAACCCCTCTAACATAACACAGTGGTAGGCTCTCTAATTAGCTACGATCAAAACCACAAATGCTGTTCACGTTTGAAACCATGTGATGAAATAATGGTTCCTGTTTCCCATCCGAGAAGCGGCCTAAATGAAATATGATTTTTAGTTGTTTCTATTGTAGTATGAACTACAGTTGCTTGGAAAATAAAAGCCAATACAAGGTGTTTGATTTGCTGCAAAGTTTTAAAAGCCAAGCGCACACATACTTTAATGTCATTTTTAGCCCTGACTCAAATAATATGTCAATGGAGATATGAGGCACTGACAACTTTGAGGGGCCTCATAATAATAAGCTTCTTGCTCTGTTTCTGTGTTTGAGACTACGTTACAGCTCTTACATCATCAGTCACAACCAAGGGCGTCATTTCAGAAGGCAAAGCAGCACCGCAGTTGTCAAAAGGGTTGTTTGAGCTTATATACACAGAATAAATACTTCCCTGACCGAGTGGTCACGCAACGATAATTATCCGTAGCCACAACAATTGCGAGTGAGTATTGTCAACATCTGCCCTCTTGACCTTGACATTACAAAGGATAACATCATGTTGTCAACAGCATAAGACAATATCGGAGTAGCATACGCAGGTCATTCCAGAGACATTTGTGGCAAAGGAGCGCTCCTAAACAAAAGACATTTTGACAGAGAGTAATCAAAGTTCCGTATCAATATATTGACAAGAATCAATCACGAATCGCATTCGGCAAGCTCACTAGGCTCCTGCTTTATATCAATTACGAGATATCTTATCGCCTGATGTGCAATAATGATTAGTATTGTAGTGCTGAGGAGTGCGATTATGTCTATCATATACTGTACAAAACCATATATATATATATATATATATATGTATATATATATGTGTGTATATATATATATTTATATACATATATAGATTTATATATATATTTACATATATATATATATTTATATATATATAAATATATATATATATATATATTTATATATATTTATATATATACATATATATATATTAACGTATATATATATCCATATAAATATATATATATATATATATGTATATATATATATATATATATATATATATATATATATATATATATATATATGTGTGTGTGTGTGTGTGTGTGTGTGTGTGTGTGTGTGTGTGTGTGTTTCATCGTACAATATCAACTTTTGAGAAACTGAACAAGAAATATCGTTCGTCATGATCAAATAAAAACCACATATGCAGTATGCAAGGTGTTGTTGGAAAGTTTTAAGATGCATGTTCATGAATGTTTACATATTGCTCAGATGTTTCCTGGAATAAGCAGAGTGTTTGTTTGTTCCCCTGTTAACAAAGGTGTTGTCTCGTTGAATTGGTTTTTCTATGGCGCAGTTAGAAACGGCTTCCTGCTGCGCAATATAAACAACCTTCTTTATGCATTATATACATGTGTGGCGCAATACAGAACCTTGGCCTCCGCCATGCGTCCAAGGCAATGCTCTAAAACGTTCTCGCAATAACAAAATTTGCTAATGACCTGTCATCCCAATATTTGTTTTGTTGAATACCAACTATAATTCCGTGTTTCGGCATCTTAATAAAACTTGTATTCCACCCTCTGAAAAAGCAATTGTGCATAAAAAAGAGATGAGAGGCCTGTAACGACGTCATAATGTAAGTAAGACTGATTGTTACAGAGGAGCGGGAGTTTTTTTTATTATAGTGGAGAATTAATCACTGCACACTAATACGGTATTTCATTTGAATATGTAATATGGCCTCATCCTCTTTTGCCTTCATATAAACATGATTTCAAATGCGTGTTCGTGTTTGACGATAACCTTAACTACCATTCTCTGTTTCATAGCTCCCGTGACCGACCACAAAATGAAGATTAATGATGTGCCATTTACTAACTTTCATGAAAGTGTGTTCTCGTTTGCAGTTCTTTATGTAATTCAATGATAAAGCACATTCTGTTCGCTGTTCTATGTATGACTGTATACATCACACCAATAGATTTATGACAACTGGGCAAATAACCTAGAGTCGGGCCTTCCACTTAAGCAGGAATTGATACCTACAAATGACATTAATATAGACACTGATGATCGCTTTGATGTTCAAGTTCATATCGAACGGTTTAAAATGAATCCTGTTCACTATGCCTGGTGAGTGGGCCTCTGCAAGATTTGTCATCACACCGCCTCCACAACACCCATATATTTTGAAGTGAGGAGAGAAAACTACCATTATGAGCGCTGTAGCCAAACATCAAGGCATACAATCTAACATATTGGATATTTCACCAGCGTTTTGCAGGACATGATAAAATGCCCAATGTACATAACAGTAGTGCACAACAAGTATATTTCTCACCACGTTTGTCTCTCTTTGTTTTCGCGAAAGTATACCGATGACCGTTCATCCAAACAAGCGCCACTATCAGAGACAACAGGTTTTCCAAGCATATTTTGCAGTCAAATGTAAATGGGCTGTCGTAACATAGATAGTCCGTGGCATTTAAACTGTCTATTTATTATTCATTCAATGCAACCGTTCTTAACTAAGAGGGGTATATTCCTTTATATAAAATTCAGTATTACATATCAATTGACATTATCTTAGTTAGGTACAACTCCGTTCGGATACTCCTGCATGTATGCACGCAAAAAAAACAATAGCGAAGTCATCGCTGCTTTATATCAGCAATAACCCAAATTGTTGTTCCTGTCATTGAGTTGACATATCATGTGAAAACCGAAAAGAATTTATCTCTGCACGTCAGGTAGTTGTCATGATTACCAAATATTGACACGCTTTGTGGCTCTGACAGGAGATTGTGTGGCCGATAATGAAGTGGAAACCTGCCAACCAACAGTAAACAAAATTTCTTATCATGCATTGCTGTCTTCCATTGTCGGCTAACTCAATTAGACATAACAAACATATTTGTCGGTGGTCATGAGGGCAACTTCAATATGACGCTGAACTCATTGTGTGGAGAAAGTAATGATAATGTCTGATTCTATTACATCATTTTTTCGACCCACACCATCGACCATATTTTTGAATCAAGTGTTATTATGGATGATGACATGCAGATCTTTGCCAAGTCTTAGTTGGATAAATAACGCCCAGCACGATCGCGGAAGGATTATGAATGCAATAGCTCTTAGTTATCCTGGAATATTATTGCGCTTCGTGCCCAATAAGGTTGTCAAAATACTTTGACTCAGTAAAAAGCACCGTAACTGCAGTAATCTGCCTCCCACGATTTTCATCATGCTCATATATGTTAAAACACCAATGGCCACACAATTGCTTTTCGACGCTATAAGCACAATTTCTCGACGCGGAGTATATTTCTGACATTACAGCATTCGTTAACACATATTCTTTTTGTTCTGTACGATCACAATATGTCTTTTCATGTTCAGCAAATTTTATTGTGCGAGAAGTTTGGTTTTTGTTTCAGCCAAGCATTTCATTATTGGTAAGTTCTGAAACGTGGCAAGACAATTTCTCCAAGCGTGAATAAATGTGATTTCGCTACTCAATTCTAACACTGTGCTATACTTGATCTTCTCAGAAGACCTCTGGTTGTTACTTTCTGTCTCTGTATTTGTTGCCTGGTTTGTATTGTATTATGTGACGGTATGCATATTTGAGCTCACAGTAGCTATTAAAACAGTATTACAACGCTCCAAAAACATCGATGTGAAGTAGCGGGTATACGTGGTTGAATTGCTGTACCAACTAAAACAGGATCACTGGCATGACTAGTCTATATTAATGTTTAATACCTTAAACCAATCATACATCCCTTTTTAAGAATATGCATTAAATGGCGAAAATATTACACAACAAAAGGTAAAAGAATACATAGGGCCCGGGTTCACCTGCAATAATAGCAGCTGCACACAAAAACACAGGGGTAGTATTGTGCAGTGAGAACAATAGTTTGAAATGTTACGTGTCATTGGATTTGTTTCGGTGTAGCGGCATAACACAAACAATTATTATTCCTAATCACAATCATCTCATTTTGAAGAAATATGTTTATCTTCTTAATGTTTACGGTTGCCTCATATTTGTATGCGTTGACACAATCGTTGCATCTTACTTGTATGTAGTCAAATATTTGCATGATATAGTTATTTACTAATCAATGATACCAGATCTAGGGAACAATTATGGCAATAATACATAATAATAAAAACGATAAATTTGAACAATAATTGCCTTTTGGTCTTTTGCGTCAGTGGTCGATGTTCCATGGATAGAAATAAAGGGTAAAATATAGTTCTTACACGTAAACATCATGGTGACTATGATAAATCATTCATTCATGTACCAATTCATTTGGATGCCGATGCCACTGAGGCAAATCTTGCGATTCAATAGTAACATCGGTCATTTTCGGAACGGCAACAGCTAATTTTGTCCTGTTTAAATATGTACTTAGGCGCCTATTCCATTGAAAATCATAGTCATTATATATATATATATATATATATATATATATATATATATATATATATATATATATATATATATATATATATATATATATATATATATATATATATATATATATATATATATATATATACAACAACAACCCACAATATCGCAAAGCGAGCCTTTTAACCGAGAAGTCCTAAACATCAAGGCATGCAATCTCGGAAATCGGATATTGCAACCGTTTTATGTTATACCTGATAATATGTGCAACGCGTACAACCATAGAAAACATTTTGGTACTTTTCCGCGGTAGCCTGCATTCCACGACATTCGCGATTTTTAAACTGCCATGTCCCACTTGCATGATGCTGTTCGACGCTGTGAGCTCATGTTCCAGGCTTCGAGTATATTACTTGCATTAGAGTATTCGTCAGCATTTATTTTCTTTGTTCTTTACCACACCATTTGGTTTTTTGGGCTGCGCAAATGCTATTTGGTGGTTTTATTTCAGACATGCATTCTCATTTAACCGAAGTATTTTTGAGAGACGGATTACAGATGTATTATATCTTTGCATAGTATCTCGCGAATGGCAGAGGTGCAAATGACATTATCGTCAGACAAATTCTTAACTTCATAGACAATTGTGTTTTTTATATCTCTGGACCAACATGAGTTGTATTTCGCGATTAACGATTTCATGGCGTTAGTTTTCAATATATGCAAATAGTAAAAGAGTAAAGCATACTTCTGTCACAGTTTTTACTAGGTATGGCAAGATTGGATATAGTCTGGTTGATTTTTGTTTAGAATATTCGCGGACACTCACCTAAAGTTTGATATTTTAGATAGATCTGCTTCTCAAGGTAATGCATCGTAAGTCAAATTATCCGTGGCTACGAGATAGCCGTACAAATATACTTTTGTCCCATTCTTTGAAATTACAAAATACTATGTCTCAGCGTATTAATGCGAGTTAACACCCATACAGTATTGTTGCTGTAGTTATGAATACACCAGCCTTTGCATGCACCTAAAAGGTGTTGTAAGACCATGACCAGAAGATATACACACACGCATAAGCATATCTATATAAGGAGCTTTATATAAATAAATACATATGCATATATATATATATATATATATATATATATATATATATATATATATATATATGTATATTGCAAAGCTGTAAGATGAATGTTTACATATTGCTGAGATGTTTCCTGGAATGAGCAGAATAGTCGTTCTCAAGTAAACAAACGTTTGGTCCCGTTTAATTGGTTTTTCTGAGACGCACTTATCATCGGCTTCCTGCTTCGCAATATAAACAACTTTCTTTATGCATTGTAAACATGTGTGGCGCAATACAAAACCTTGGCCTCCGCCATGCTTTTATCATACCTGCGTTCATGGCAACGCCCTAACACGTCCTCATAACAGCAAAAGTTGCTCAAGCACTGTCATCACAATTGTTTGTTGGTTGTATACCAACTATATTCCCTTGTTTTCAGCATCCTGATAAAACTTGTGTTCCACCTTAAAGCAATTTTGCGTAAAAAAAAAGAGGCCCTTAACGCCGGATTTCATACTGTAAGCAACACTAATTGTTGCATAGTTAGTTCATTTGGATCAGTTATATCGTTGAAACATGCGTCTGGCGTCATCCTCTTTGGCCTGCATATAAGCATGACCCCAAATGCGTGTTACTTTTGACGATTACCTCATACGCTTCCTCTCTCCTTTATCATTCCGTCGTTACAGCTGTGCTTACTACCATTCTCTGTTTCATAGCTCCCGTGACCGACCATACTATGAAGAATAATGCTGTGCCATTTATGAACTTTCAGATATTGGAGGTTACCGATCACGAAATCAAATGGCATTAGCAGTGGTCTCTTTACTTGTTACAACCCCTATTATGTTATACCATTCGCCAGTAGCCAACGTCACAATATAAACACAAGGCATTTATTATAGGCAAGCGTGAAACAAATATTAAAGTTATCTGTTGTTGTTGTTCATTCAAATTATAATGGTTTTGGCAGCTTTGGCCATGTACTACTTACAGTTATACAAAGTAATTGTGAATGAAATATTTTCCTCCGCCAGGATGTGAATACTAATCCCCTGAAGAGGACGTTTCCTCAAACTGTGTGTAGAACAGGATGTAATATCTTTGCTTGTTTGATGGCCAACAGGAAAGCACATCAAACCTAACTTAATGAGCTTTATTTATGTCAAATGTATCATTACCACCGAAATACCAAAAACAGCTCTGTTTCACGGCAATATGCATGTTGTTCCATTAACCTGAAATGGCATAAAGCAGCAGGGCGCTGAATACTATGTACTTTGATGAATATAAACAGAAACTACTCGCGAGTTTACAGCTTTATGACAGCAATATCAAGGATACTGTAAGAAGCAAAATTGATGATTGATGTGTACGAAGGAAGATAACCAAAATAATGCTAGAATGCTTGTTAATGCAAGTAAATTACTTAAGATAATTAGTGTTGTTATGCTTCTGTTTATATCGAATAATTGCTGGGATTCTGTTGAGTAATCATTGGATGGATGCTGTCGACATATTGCTTACTTTATCAAAACGGTGAATTGACGAATTTATATTTAGCGAGCTTGCATTTTGTACCCTGTAGCATTGGGAATCAAACCACTGTGAACAAATACGATTGTGTAAACAAAACGTTGCATGATGAGAACAAAAACGAACAGGATTAATACCGTTCAACTTAATAGTCATAGCTGTACAGTGATTCATCTGTCCCCTTTTCACGGTCGCGTGTAATGTATGTTGTCAGCCAATTCTATTCACTGTTCAGTCGTGTAAATCTTGGTGTGTGTTACCATTTGTCTTAACATACATTCTATGTTGTTGAACATTTGAACAGCTCACAAAGTAATCATGAATTATTGACGGTGCCTGTATTGTTTCCATGACCGATCGTTGCTGATGTGATGTGTCATCATAAAGCACATTAAAGAACACTTCCTACGATATTTCCGACAACAATAAATCCATTAGTGACGTGAATGAAGGGATAAAGATATTCTATTTTCACATGCGATGGATTCGCTAATTGTTGATAAAAGGCTCTCTATAAAACCCTCATCACGCTCGTAAATAAGTTTGCATTCCTTATTATATCACCACATGGCTACAGTTACCGAGGATAACAGCATTTTTGTTTTACCTATAACAATTCAATATATCATTATATTTCCAATTATTTTTATGTGATATTTTGTTGTATGCCTGTAACGCATAGAAACATAATGTATATATATATACATATATTTATATATACATATATATAAATATATATATATACATATATATACATGTAAATGGATATGCATACATATATACATATGCAATATACATGATATAAAAAATATATATATGTATATAAATATATATATATAAAATATATATATATATATATATATTTATATGATATATATATATATATATATCTATATATATATATATCTATATATATATATATATATATATATATATATATATATATATATATATATATATATATATATATATATATATATATATATATATATTTCTACGAGATTGTGTGGGTATATCTACGCGCATTTCGGTAGTAGTATTATTATTGCTCGGATAATGGCGTCATTAGACTCGCAGAAATGAACATCCTAGACATTTACTCTTGAAAAATTAAAATATACCTAGTATATATATATATATATATATATATATATATATATATATATATATATATATATATATATATATATATATATATATATATATATATATATATATATATATATATATATATATATATATATATATATATTGAAAAAATATATATATATATATATATATATATATATATTTATATATATATATATATGTATGCATGTGTGTATTTAAATGTGTTTACATAAATATACAAAGACATATATATAATATATATATATATACATGTAAAGATACACAAGGACTTATTATTGTTTACTATGGTTACTATACGATAAATACATCTAAGCTAACAGCTGCCCTGAATGTTAACAGTCTCGAGTATTGATACAACTAACTATTCCCTTTAACGCATGTGGGTTTACACAAAACTGTCGGTTAATCCACTACCCATTATGGTATTAAAGATAATTGACACTAGTAACACGCGATTATATCACATTGATAGAAATTCTGTTCAAAATTAACGTTTATAAAGCAAAACCTAGCAGCTCGGTGAGCCCCTACTTTTTGCATTCTATTATATGATACTTATATATTTGAGACGAAACTGTTACATTTCACGCTGTAGCATTGATCGCTGAAATTAGATCTCATTTACGTCAAAAGAATCGCTCATTTGCTATATCTAAGGCGGCGACTTTTTTTGTGTTCGTTCTATCGTATGGTTAGCATATAAATGAGAAATATGTTACACACAATTACTTCTGGACATTATATTTGACAAACTGATAACTCTATAAATTTGTATACCACATCTGCATGTTTTATGGTTCAAAGACGCGATTTGGATTTTCATAAATTCGAGGTACAGACCTTAATTTTCGATATATTTGAGGGCAGGCGTTGATGGATTACACACACATGAATTAGATACAACTATTGGTGCTAAAAACGTACACGACTGGTAACAGTTTAACATACTCATTTTATCTCAGACCTGAATCAAAATCACGCCTCCTAGTTTTCATGTCCATCGGAGGTAATTTGAACTTGAATCAGCACTCGAGTTTCAGGTACGGTTTTCGCGAAGCCGTCTGTAAGGATAGAAGCTGGACTATCTCGAAGGCATTATCACGCTGTATTTTCAATAGTTGCATTATAGTGTTGCAATATTATTACATGTTTTCACCTAGTCCTGTGTAACAGCAGCACACTGTAGCACTCGTTTTGAGCCTCTTCATGCAATCCATTGATTGAAATCGTTTTGTTTGGTGAATTAGGGGGATCTTCAGAACGCAATTTGTGCGATATACTAAAAGCATACCATACAAATTGTACAGTGGAACCTCGCCCAACGACCACCTCGCTCAGACAACCACCCCGCTATGACGACCATTTCTATCCAGTCCCTTCTTTGTAATTCCTTATAATTCACATTTAAGATGGAAACCACTAGATGACCACCCCGCTATTCCGACCACTTTGGCTCAGTCCATGGGATCAGCCCTTAAGTGAGTTTCGATTGTATCCGGGAATGCATAAAAGCAGCCGGCAAAGACATCCAGCGTGAGTTGCCCTTTGTCTATTGCGATTTTATCTTTTTCAAACAGAGGCAAGCTGGTTGTCGAGAGCCATTCTAATCGTTACGTAAAATACCTCACCGTTACCGCTCTCCCCCACCCCACTGTTATTCAACATCACCATTATTGTTATGGGTAGGTCATGAATAACCTGATTTAGAGGTTTAAGCATCAATCTTGCGCGCATGTGCAGGATTCAATCATAACTATTACGAGTTACGTCATAACTCACAACTAGGGCATTGGTCAGATGTTAGCTAAGCAAAGGTCCCCAGCCACACAAATGGGTTTTGGCAACAGCTACCAGTAGCATATTTATCTCATATTTGATAAATAAGGCCTGTACTCATATTAAGTCCAAGCAGTCACGTTAGATTCAAAACAGTGTAAGCAGCTGGGTCTGCGGGGACCTACAAACGCTGTGAGCACCAGACTCAGCATTTGATCGCATAGTAGCATACAGCAGACATCACAATATACGTGAATACTGTCTTCAAGTTTTATTCAACAATGAATCGCTTTCATGTGTCATGACAAAAACGCAGGGAAGCAATAGTCCGAGAGTGCAAGATAAGTACTACTTTTATTATATAATACCTATGATTACATGGGTGGAGTTTATATAGTACTCCATACTCGATGCAAGCAGTCATAAAAACAAACGGCAATGTAATGGTTGAGACGAATAAAGGCTGCACGCGAGTGCTTTTTTTCCGAGGACAATTGCCAGTTCTGTTGATATATTTGTTACACAAAACTATTTGATGTCCTATTATCTGGTGCAAATAAAGGATACAGGAATCCAAGCACACAAAAGGTTACCCTGATGTCGATTGAGACAGAAAGGTGCCATGATGAAGGTCAAAGATAAGCAATGCCATTTTCTGCACAATATTAATAAAAGTCGCAAAGAGGGCAATATTTATTTTGCCTTTGTGCACCAATAAATCTAACGCTGTCGGACCGAACACATCAGTTAAAACGATTTCTATTAGCTTCAGGTATGCGTTTATCCAAGACACATCGACGCTATTTATCCATGTTTGCATATCAACACAATAAGGTACATGTTGCATTGTTCCAGATTACAATAGACACAATAACAGGAGCACACAGGACTCACAAAAGCAGAATGTTTTCTAAAAATGATTCAAAGAAGGAACATTTCCGACGTCAGAATTCACAATGGTCTAGAACAAGAATCAGCGGTTTCTCACTGTATGCCGACGGCTGTGCACTGCAATGCTGATCGCATGTTAGAGCATCAAATACTACCCCAAACATTAATTGGTCAATCTGAGCACTTTAATACAAGTTTACCATTTCATGACTCTTGATGTTGAAAGTTGGTTGGACTTGTTTTATGTGACGGAGGTGTCAAGTTATCAGATCCATGTGTTCCTTGGTCCAGTGATATGAATATAAGGACCACATTTGTCCCAAATGCTTTTATAAATGAATTTCACTTGGAAAATAGTCTGATGTGAGTGACCTGTATCGAATTTTTGCATTAAAGAATATTACCTGCCTGATTTATATCCACCAGAAAGGATACCAAGTCTGTCAGCAATGTGAAGGAATACAAAGTGGCATGTCAAAAATGGTAAGCTCTTATAGCGAGTCAATGAACCAAATGCAAAATCACAGGTTATGATTTTTCACATGCTAAGGATGCTTTGAGGGCCGCATGTAAGTTGCGCAGCAAAATTATCATTCCCTGATCTAAATCCGCAGATTTATTCTGAAAACGTTTAGATATAGTTCAATCATTCAATTATTGTTTATATGCAATAGTATAATACGGTATGTTGAATTGCCCGTCCGTTACGGCTATTACTTCACGCACAATGCCATAGTCACATGGATTGATACACTTGAACCAGGAGTCATTTGGATTGTAATATGTATTGTCGTGATGATAAATATCAAGTTCTGAATGGTGATGATAAACTTGTCTTCTATTATTCAATAATTTTTGTAGTGGCCTTCAGCTCTTTTTATTCATTTTACATGTGTGCTGTACAGCAGCAATTGTTCTCACAACAATTAAGATGATGCTTGAGTGGTGGCAGATTCAATCGCATCCCTATGTCAAGAGTGTGCCTGGTATTGAACGACCTCATCGAAGGTTTTACAGCACTTGTTATTTGTACGTGACTCTGGCGAACATGAATGCAAACACCACTATGATTATCAGATGTTTCAGTCGAAATTCGAAGGTATTAACATCATCAAATTCTAAGGATGAAGCCGGGCATTTTTGTTGCTAAGGTGATGTATTAAACTCGGTTACATGGGTTCGATAAGCATGTACATTAACACCATAAGAGCTGATAGCGGGGCTTTGTTCTAAAACTGTAAGTTCTAAGAGCCATGTTATAGAATGTTTGCACATGGCCAACATTACCCCATTTGTGAATGTTTTCGCCTCGTTCCCTGGATGATCAGAGTGCTTGTGCAACAAAAAATAAATATGTTTTTCTGTTCCATTGGTTTATCCGAGGTGCAGTTAGAAACGGGTTCCAGCTACACAAAATAAACACTCTTTGCCATTGACCTTCGCTATTATCTAAGTAAAATACATGCGATTATCTTACATATATTTTTGGTTATATAGTCATCATTTGGTTTTCTACAACAGAGCAAATGGAATGTGGTCGAGTGGACAAAAGAATTCTTAATGTTGCTCCATCAATATGCGAGTTCATATCGGAACTGTTTGAATGAATCTTGTTGATTATGTCTAGCGAGTGTACCTGTGTACGATCTGTCATCACAACACCAGCACGGCGCCCACATATTTCGAAGCGAGCTCAGAACATTCCCAATATAACCACTGCAGCCTTCGTACCCAGAAGTCCCAAACATCAAGGCATTCAATCTCGAAAATCCGATATTGCACCAGATCAAATGCGCAATGCACACAGCAATAGTACACAGCATGTGGGCAATCATGTATGCCAATGACCGTTCGTCCAAACCGTCTACAATATATCATGTTCAAAACCTTCAATACACAGTTGTACCAAAAACAGTTGTACCAAAAACTGGTTCATGTAGCACATTTAGCAGTCAAATATTAATGGACTACCGTTTTAATCGGCAGCTTGACATTTTCTTAGCTATGTAATCGTTATTTATCCACTTGGTAAAAGTCTGCATGCATCTCTATCTATAATTTGAAAATGTGGTTGAAACAATAATATAAAAGAAAAAATCAGGCTACTCATTTTCACGGCAATATGAGTTCATCGTCAAACCTCATGACCACCGACACATGTGTTTGTTATGTCTAAACAACGGATGGTACACTGCATGATTACAAATTATGTGTGCTGTTGCTGGCAGGTTTCTAGTTAACGCTCAGCATGATCATAGACGAATTATGAATGTGATAGTTGTTAATTTCCATGGTATATTACTGTATTAAGTGCCTAGTGTAGTTTTACAGATAATTTTGCGTCAGTAATTATCACATTGACTGCGGTAATTTAAATTCATTTATTTCGTGATGGTGGCAAAATATGATAATGTATTTAATATTAGCAGTTTGTGTTGATAATCCTTGGCGCTGGCACAATCGTTGCATCTTATTTCACGAAATTCGTATATTTGCACGAAAGTGTTGCTTGTTCCCCTACCCCATTTATACTGATAGTCATTACATGTTTGACGAAGGCGACTGCACCTTGTTTGTGTGTACAACTGTGCCTTGAAAATACAATCGTCACTAACTAACGTTTTCATCTACCTCTAGTCTGATCTCGAATGGTTGCTTCTTGGGGTAGAGACGAGCGATGTAACGCAGCCATTTAGTATTTGTTTTCTGACTTTTGCCAAATAATTGATTGGTCTGCCAAACGTTTAAGATGTCGACATCATATGTCTCATCAGGTATTGTAAGGATAGTATCCAGTGCGGTACTAGATTCGCCATAAAGTTGTCATTGATCATCAGTATCGCCCATCAAACTCGTATCAAACTTGATCCTTGCCGAGTTTGTCGTCCCTTGGACAGGGCAACCTAGCGTTGCTGTCTGGCTTTGCAGATGTTACGATTTCGCGTCTCATCGAGACACCGGGGAGATGGGATAATACCGTGACTTCCCGATGAGCGACACGCAAACGGATTAACGGCCGGCAAGCAAATGACTCTTGAGAAAACCTCGATATAACACTTGCAAGACGTACCTGATATTAACCACCTCCATAGTGTTGCATTGTTAGAGCTGTAGTGCTCTGTGAAAAAACCTTCGCAAATCTGGAGACAGGCAGGTGATATTGTGACACGGCCGCAGATGTCGTACGGCTAGCTGTGACCTCGAGGCGAAATGGGAAAAAGACAGAGCTTTTTCTCGAGCTATGACTGGAAGAGAGGAGGATGCCATGCGATAGATAGATATATACGATGCAGGAGAAGGAGTTGTTATGTTGTCGCTTTGCAAAGTTATTGATTCCGTTTCACCGAGAAGAATTAGTTAGATCTACCAGTTACCTGTTTCAAATAATTGTTATGTAGAATAATTGATTATATCGATCATAATCATTATCATCATCATTTATCATCGTCATCATCATTAAGCTGCAATGCGAGCTTACCTTGTGATTGTTTTTAGCATTGTTAGCTAAAATTGAGCAATACGCCCAGATGTGAAAGTCCAAACGGTACTGTAAATTTCATCTGGTATCAATTGAATGGTAACATGTTGAATACTCGGCTCCATTTACCCATACTGTCTTCTTGTTACCTAGGCACAGCCAAGGTTTTATGCTTAAGTAAGCAATTGTCCTTTTGCTATAGCCTTGCTTTATCTAAGACTTGGGAAATGTGTTTCAGCTACGTCGACTAGACACTGTTTCTTTTAGGATTTTCTTAACGTTTGTTGGTGATGTTGATTCTATATGTTCGTCCTTGGTTATGTATAAGCGCATACAAACATATTTTGCGAATGTGTGGTTCCAATGAATGGCACAATTCTTGTTATGATGTTATCTACTAAGAAGTCAGAAGTATGGCTTTTGTTATAGCTATGCTAAATTATGCTACTGGATTATGTAAGCTGAACGCATTTATGGTTCATTAATATTTTACCACTGAAACGTACGGTGATGCTCAACTTTTCACAAGGAAAGAGAACAAGTTTATTGAACACTTAAGCTATCATTAAAGGTCAATACGTGCTTTCATAATGTGTTCCTACATATTTGATTGAGGAAGGAAGAATTAATTTTCTGCCAAAAAAAAGCCCAGACCAATGAATAAAGTCGGGTACCAATATTGAGCAGGAGCATACAAAAAGTCATGTGCCTGTATGTCCTAAATGGTGATGAGAGAAATGTTTAAAACAAAGCAATTGGTATTGATGGCTTTATATGCTCAGGGAATGTTAGGACTTTAAGGATTATGTTAACCTACTTGATATTCTGTGCCCACGCACCTCTACCAACAATTATAGCTGTATATAAGTAAATTCCCGTTACCCATGGCAACTTAGGATTATAGTGCTATATCGGCAAGTATAAACACTCTTGGTCAGTTGTTTAGTCTCCAGTATCTGGTTTATGTAAGCATCATGTGGTATTTGTAAATCTAGGAACAGTGAATTAATTGTGGGTTTAGGTCATGCGGTCTGCTGCGTAAATATCTGTGTCTTCTCTAAGTTACCTAAATGCGAGGAGGCGTTATCATCGTATGTCACAGGCTTTTAATCTTAGGTATTCGAAGAGACCATTGCTTGTTTTATGCTATAGGATTCACTTTGCTTACCGTATTTTGGCTGGTTGCAATGTATAAAGGAAAGAACACTCACATAATATATAAGCATATTGCTGAAAGACCACGCAATTCTGCTGTGTTCAGCGACTGAATTTTTTTTTTACTTTCGCTACTAATATTTATCTAGTCGAGTCTGTGACTCCGGATATTTGATGTCATTTATTAAGTTCTATAGTTTTCTTCCGACAGCGTGAAGAATGGACCAAATATCGCAAGTGATAGAACGATAATACAAGAGAATGATGGAATTGCAGATGCGACATTATTGGACTATGGTACTCGTTAACCCAAGAGTAATGATCGAGAGATTTTGCAACCAATACCACTAATAATGATGGTATTCGCGTGGTTGCTATGCTATTATATCTAGTATGAACGTACATTAAATGCGTAGGTTGAAATAATGGACTTCGTTCCTCATCAATTGCATCGGATGATTAATAATGTTGACTATAGAGGCGAGCCGAGATTGGTGGCTATGATAAAATGAAGACACATTTTCAATGACGGAAATGACCAGAACTACTGGGTTTGTGTTGTTATTCCTTCGCCATAGCTAATTAGAAAAATGAATTCAGGATGATTTACATGAATGCATCGTCACAAAAGACAAAAAGTCATTATAGTGCAAGATTGGCACTAATTAGTGCAGTGGTCTAGGCAGCGAATACAACACACGGGGGCGGCGGGCGAATTCGCCCCGTAACGTTAACCATGGGTCGCGACTTCTGTCCAAGGGTAGAATGTTTCAGTAAAAGTACCAACTTAAGGCTGGCCTGACAGCATCTATTATCGTTCACTTGACGTTCATGTGATGCCAAGAAGGCATTTGATATAGATGTGGCGTCCATTCAGAGAGAACCGTGAAATACAGGCTGCCCGTAAAACTAGATGAAATCATGTGCAGCTTACTTGTGCCTCGAATGGCTCCAGTTCAATGGTCGTGGCAAATATCGCGCCATCGCAAGGTACAAAAAATTGTTGTTTCTGCGTTATTACAACGTGAAGAGTGGAGTGCCTCGAGGCAGTAATTTCGATGCAATTCAAGGGCTTAATGGCATCCATACATCATGTAGTTGCTAACCAGGAAGCAGCTCGGTGTTTACTGCGATGAATTATCACAGGGTAGCATATCATTGTGAACCAAGTTATCGATCACTGAGAGAGCATTGTCAATATACATTTACGATAACCAACATCTACCATAACACTTTGCAACGATTTCCGATGAATCGAACCAAAGGTAACAATAGCATTACAGTTTGGTAGAAATGTTGACTTATGATAGTGGTAGTTGCAGGTACACAAGATAGCCACGCTAACTAATTGTAGCTAAGGCTCTAGCCTTCGATTTACATCTTACACGCGGACGGTGAATACAGATTGTAGCTGTGTGAGTTACGCTATATGTGATCTATTGGTAGTAAATGATACGTTACGTCCATAATCATCGGTTGCAGCAGACATGTGGTTCTATGGATTACATCTTCTATGTTAGCAACTTCGCTACATGCTATGTATGTTCGAATCAATCCATGATATGGGCTCCTCTGTTAAAGAACTAGCAAGCATTTGTCTGTTTGGAAATGACCGCATGTGGATATCTCAGGACGTTTAGCAATTAAAGTTAAGGTCAGACTATGATAGAAGTATTGCTCATTGTATGCATTTGCTCACATTTTGTAACAATGGTCCATGTCCCTGTAAAGTGGGAGTAATATTGGGAATACTTAATGAACAATGGTAGCCGATCGCGTCCTTGATATATGTATTAAAATATATGGAAATTGTGACTTCTGGATTACAATCATGACAATGGCGGATGATTGGGATGCGACATTTAATGTTTCATGGATGAAAAGAGTATATATGGCGTTTGCTTTAATTTATCATCATGACAAAGAGTGATTTGAACTCATTGAATGTAACCAATATTCATATTAATTAAAAAAAACCATGATGGCAATTCAGTAATTTGGTGATAATACTATTAAATATCACCAAGTCAGCAAAATAAATAATTATACATAATTTGATCGATTTAAGAGTTGTACATACATGCATGCTTCCGTACCTTGTGTTATAATTGTGTTTTTTATATCATGACTACCAGAACTCCATACACAATAGGGCTTGTACACAGTTAATACTGGAGTGCAAACAGCTGGTTCCTGGGAAAGTTGACATGCAGCCCGTATTATAGCTCTTGCGAACAAACACATCATCATTTATTTATACTTGTGGCAATATTGCGTTGCAAAACAAGACCTTCATAAAACTTCACGATATGAAGAAGTTATTGGTGTGAATGTACGTACAAATGGTGCAGAAGGCACGAACGGGCAATATTGCTTCCTCTGGTTATGTATTCTATTACAGGCAGGCAGACAGGCAGACAGGAAGGCAGGCAGGCAGGCTTACACACCAGCTTTATTATGTGATTAACTTTAATCTGCGATTTCATTCCACATATACAACCAACTGCGGGCAATTGAAATATCACAACAAAGCACACAGCATAATACAGCATAGCACAGATAAGCATTGCATAGTACAGCATAGCATAGCATGGCTTAGCATCCCTTTAACACCCTAATCTCTGTCATGAGGCAGGTTTATCGCATTCCACAGGAAGTAAGGAGTGAGGTCGGTACGATTTGAGAAGTAGGGGAAAGGTGCAGAGCTCATACAGTCTGAAGCCGAGCTCCATTCTTCCACAACTGGGTTTTGCATAGCAAACCATACCCTCTTTTTGTCGGGGATCTCGGGCTGAGGATGATACGCCATAGACCAACCTATGTTTCTAAGTCGAGTGGTGCTCAATCATTAAATTACAACTATAAACTATGTCACGTCCTTATCCAAAAATTGGACAAGGAAGATAGGCTACGGATGAGTCCTATGTCTTCCAAGCAGCTCTTAGGTAAGTTCTATGTTGAAGTTATTCACCGAAAGAGTGACGCATTGAGAAAGTAGAAAACTATTCAGCCGCCCTTAAGACACATTACAAATCAAGGTCACATGCAATACACGCTCAAGATATTCCCCCAAATAGCAGACGGGCAGTACCTACAGACCCTACATTTTGATCGATATGAAGTCACACACATTCAGCGTGTTATGGTATGTGCCTTGAGTGTCACGGTGCTATTAGGCTGTGCATTGCCTAGGGTTTCGAATTAATCATAAGGCCATATAAAGTCTGCAAATAGGTAATTGCAATGTTGATATTGCCGAAAGTGGCCCTGGTTTATGTTGTGGACATTCAGCGACATATACAAACTTATTCCCTCATTGTGCACCAGCGGCAGCATGTCCGCATTTGGCATTCCTTGTGGGAAATCCTCCTCCATTGACTTAATGCACACACACTGGTTGAATTCGTCAATCTAATTACCATTAAGATTTCCATTGTGTAATTCATCGGTTATTTGTCCCCTTCTTTATGAAGCGTTTGCACCATAGAAACATGTAAGGTTAGAAAGAACGTCGATGTGGACTTAGTCTTCTCTATCGCATTGCACAAATTGTGTAACATATTTTCTTCTTTTGCTATGTACAATGTGAAATTATTCTCGTTCACATTCTCATTGCAGGCATAAAGGTACAAATCAATAACGATAATATTGAGCCACCGGGTCAGGGCTTATAATTTCACCAAGTAACGTTTTATGAAGATTTTATTAATTCAACAACTGCACGATTTAATAACGGCACATACATGTGTAAAATATTTGTTGGACAATATACATCAAAGTATCCATTTTATATAATAGAATGTCTTCTGTTGGTCAACTTCCAATGAATCATTTCAAATCTTCCAATGATATAGTTGCAGCACAGTTATCAAGGACCAATTACCTTTGTTAAGAGGATGATTTTCCAAATCTTTCAATTGATAATTACTCCGGTGGCATTGATCGGGTTACCATGAAATCGTATCAAGCACACTGGTTGTTGATTCGGGGAAGGTGCGCTTCACAAGGCGTATCTTCATTTAATGTAAGCAGCTCGTAGGTAGTGTACAGTAAACGCTAAGCTGCAGGAGAATTCAATGGAATTCCATTTGCAGCAGAAGCAGAGATCTTCCACCGCATTTATTTAATAAAAGAATATTTGTAAAGCAAAAGAAAAATTTGCTCAAGACTCAATAATGCTTTATTGAAAAGAACGTGTTTAAATGTAGCAAAGTCAACAAAAACATAGCATAATAGATATTGTTCAACCTATTTCATCTAATGTTTAAACATTAAGCCTGTATATTTATAAACGTGGAAAGAATGAACGTCAATTATTTCCTCATTTGTGTGATCTGTACATGAGATATATTGTTGTGATGAAGTGTCTTCACCAGGATGCCGGAATGAAGTATTTATAGACAACATTCTTCCGCTACGTAGAAGGCGAGATGTGGTTCGTTTGAGCACAACCACGCCGTGCTTATTTATGCGATGCGGCTGATGAATGGCAGGTGCATATGTTTCCTGGTGTTTTTTGCACTATCGTCGATGAGATGCTCGGTGAAATCTGCCTGCGGGTTTCATGCGGCATATAATGGCAAATGAGACAAACACAAACACAACTAATGGCATAGAACGGCCCCGAGGTGGCTTTCTTACCACAAGAAGCTCATAAACACGACAATAATGTGGTAATTTGGTGCATACGATGACACAATATATGACAATATTGTCCAATTGCAATCCTCATACAAATTGACTGCTAAGCAAACTCCCCTTTAATGCAAGTCACAATATTTCGAATTGCGCAAAGCATTGCTAATGAAGCAATGTTGCCCTTCAACGCTAACTCTGTCGGAAACTAGACTCTTTGATCAGTCATTCTATATTGTATGGTCTATTTGCCCTGCATAACAATTGTAAACTTTGCAATAACAGCTGCAACATCAGCAAATGAAGGCAACATCTTCAATTGAACGCATAATGCTGCATAAAAGCATAATTTACATGTAGACGTTACTCAAAAACATACCTGTATGTATGTATGTATGTATGTATGTATGTATGTATGTATGTATGTATGTATGTATGTATGTATGTATGTATGTATGTATGTATGTATGTATGTATGTATGTATGTATGTATGTATGTATGTATGTATGTATGTATGTATGTATGTATGTATGTATGTATGTATGTATATATAGTGTTTGTATTTGTGTATCTGCGCATGTATGTATGTATGTCAGTTTGTATGTATTTATGTATACATGAATGTGTGTATGTATGTATATATATATGTAGTTATGTATTTTATGTATATAAGTGTGTAAGTATGTATGTATCTATGTATGCATGTATGATTTATACATAAGGTTATAATGTGATTCTATTTTCCCGATTATGTAACAGATTTCCATGTCCTTTCAACAAGCGCCGTTTTTGGCATCAGTTTAATTAACGCAAATCCTAAATAACAACACAACCATGGTACCCACTATCTGAGGATTAAGTAGCAGGTCATATTCGCGCTGACCTCGATTAATGCTGTGTCCTTTTGGAATCAACCCACAACTTCAAACAATCCACGGCCAAATGATCGGCGTCTACGTCGAACTTATTAGCAATGATAGCGCCGTGTTGAGTGAGCCAGTTCAAATCCCCAACACCATAAACGCATACATTTCTTTTGTAGTTCCCTTCACAGTGAGGATAATTTTGCGGAGCTAGGTGCTTCCATTTAATTGCTCGCGCCTTGGAGCCCCACCCAGGCTTCATACGTCCCCCAGGAGTGCCTTTCAGATACTGCAGTGTAGCCCAATAATGCTCGTCAGGAGTGTAAGTATCTCTGAACCAGTCCAGTAAAGCTACAGCAAATGAATCATGAATGACATAGTTCACAAAATCCCGTGTAAACATATTATAAGCCGAGCCAACCATTATCGTGACGTTGCCAGGTGGGGGCTGTTTCCATGTATGGTACGTCACAGGTCTCGCTACTCCCTCTTCATGCACCAAAGTAAATCTACGGATGATGTGATCTACTTCTGGTTTCACCCCTGCTATATCATTGTTACCTTTGAGATTCTTCAGAATGTGAATGATTTCCAGATTGGTCTTCAAGGGCATTTCTTGACCACAAATATTTACAGCATAATTCCAAGGTTGACTTGTTTGCAACAGGTCTTGCATACAATGAATGTCAGCCAGAAGTCTACTGAATCCACCATAGACAATGTCAACTGGCTTTGACACCATAAAGACATTTGGAAAACATTTAGCTACAGCCTCAACTGCTTGAATGAACCTGGCATCCGATGAGGTATCGATATGGATGCAGTATGTATTTTGGGGAGCATAAATTGTGTGCAGCAAATTCTCAACTTGTTGGGAACCCCTATGTACCGTCAATATGTAGGCTATAGGATACTCTGCTTCCTCATCAGATGCTGGTACCATGGGATATACACGTCTGGAGATGTAATCAGAGCAGTCAGCAGATGATCTTATGATGTCTTCATCTGTAATTGACTTTCTTGCTTCCATGAATATCATCTCCTTGGCGCGTTTGATTTCTGACTGGTCCCCTTCCAGAATTTTGTTGCAGTCGGGAGATCTGATGGGGATGCTGAGATTCTGTGAGGATACTAACGGAGTGCAGATAACAAAGACTGAGAAGAGAATCCGCAGGCTCAAATGAACAATAGTCATTTCCATTTCGGGCAGGGTTGAGCAGTCTTGTGATGTTTATTTAATACCACTGAAATCACATATACAGTCTCATATTTAATTTCGTTGGTTTCATGGTGAAAAACGATTAACATGCAATCTAAGTTCATCATTTGATAGATCAGTCGTCTTCGGCATGACGATAAGATGACATATATCATGCATTACCTCATGTACATAAATACCATGAAGCGCTAGTGTAACATATTATACATGCGTATATGGTACCTTTTTTAATCAAATTACCTCAAAGCTATCATCTCACATCAGTCTCATAGGCTTTAACCCTACTGTGTAAGACGAACCTTTCCATGTTGCTGCATGACGATTATGCGAATCCAATATGTATACTGCTCAGAGGCGATTGAACAGTACTCTGCAAAAGGTTATCATTCAAGTGAATTTTGACAGCTAGGTGGGAAAAAGATGAATTGGGTTAGCTTTGTTGGCAGTGCTTATCTAGCTGTGTTACAAGGCTGACCCACTGCGCTAGTGAACGCATCATGTTTGTATGCATAAAACGGATGTGCATAAGTATCTTAAGGAAATGTTGCTGAGGTTGGTTTCGGCAAGTTGGGTGATTTTCTATTTTTGAACAAAAACGGCATTTGTTAAGGAATAAAATTAAGCATATTCTGCTTCATCTGCAAAATATGGGTGATGTGTATTTTGTTAGAAAACATACACAATCGTCTGCATTAAAGTGTCATAGTGATGAAGGATAATTCCCGTAGTGTATGACTTCTCCCCCATATGCAATGTTTGCATTGAGTATTGGCGACATGTAAATAGGCTGACAGCGGAAAATGTATCATCATAATAATACAAGCACTATTATGATTGCAATTACCTCAATTATGTTAATGGTGTGCTTTATCTTTGTGAATAAAAGTTCAACCGCAAACGTCTCAAACAGTCAAACAAGGGATGTAGAATACATAAAGAAGGCATGAGGGTCATCCTTGTGGCATATGAATAAATATCATTCGGCCAATATTTGTGATTAAGGACAATAGGCTAATATGTATTTCATAAATATTGTTTGCCCCGTACAAACAATATAATACGATTTGTGCAAACAACTCGCTATAGAGCATGCCTTCAGCAGGGATATTTCATCATGGTCACCGAACATATATGAGGAGCTGAAGTGGGCAATTCTATGTATATTGTGCTGCCCTTCAAAAATACCCAAGTGACAGAATAAACCGGAAGTTATAGAAGCAGTGAAGTCATGAGTCGTAATATAACTGCCAACTGGTGCCGGTACACATGTCCAGTATCTATGGTCGGTGATAGTTATTTGGTTCGAGCAATGGCTCCACGATTACCTTTACATGTATATCTTGAGAACCATACAAAACTCGGTCATAATTGCCTGGTATATTTACCATACTTTCACCGAAAAAAGAAAAAATTGGTATTGGATGTTAAAATATTAACTACGATGTCGATGCCAAGGGGAATGTCTGATAATGTCACCAACAGCAATCAGGTACAGGGCGGAGCTCTTTTTTAAACCCCATATGTGAGACAAACCATTGAGGCTAACTGACCCTCAGAAGTATTGCATAAAGATGAGATTAAGTTTGCACACAAAACCTCGCGTGACAGATAGAGCATACGGGGAAGGTCAGGTTAATGCTGAATATGACTTTATACGAGTTTATAACTTGCCTATTTTCATTATTGCTTCCACATTAACTAAATACGATTCCCAACTTAACTTTCCAAGAAATATCAATCCAGGTCACCATCGCGCCATAAATGGAACCAAAATGGGTGACCAGAAGCTGTTGCGAGTGGCCAAATCTGCCAAATCCACTTAAATTTTGTAAAAACAGCAACAACAACCAGAAGCTGTTGAGAAAGGCTCGATGAGATTGTGGTCTCAGATGAATTAACTTGATATTAAATTAATCTACATTGAAGCTAATACCCAAATCTAACAACAAGCTAGTTCATGTTTAAGCAGTCATACAGGAACAGGACGTTATGATAACGGCATAACGTTAAACAAGCACTGATTCTTTTAACATGGTAGTTGCCTTCTTATTGTCAAGGTCGCTAATGCCGTGGATATGTTTGCTTGTTACATCACATCATATGTTATATCACCTGCCGGGGCGTTGCCTTCCGAGTGGCATGGGCTCTTGGAAGGGTCTGGTGTGATGTGAAGGTCGGGCGGGTAGGTCTGTCCAACCAGTCTGCATCGAGTCCGAGCCATGTCCATAGTTCCCTCGTTCGCTTCATTTGTTGCACATGTTCGCGTCTCCGACAGGCACCTTTCGGTAACAGCCCCGACAAAGCAACGATTCGCCATCACTGCCAGATATTCCCGAAAAAGTAATTCAAGAGTAGATAAAAACATATCAACTCAATGAAGATGAAGCCATCGCGTCATTTCCGGCCTATGGCATTGTTAGCGTTGCATGACATGGAACTATAAGTAAGCCATAATTGACCATGCTTGTCGTATTACTTGGAATAACTATGGTAAACATGAAGAGATATATTTGACTGACCCGAGTACGAAACCATTCTTAATATTGTGACCGTTGTTTCTTGGGTCATTGCTAGCCGGTACCGGTTGCTAGCGACAACTTTAGACTTACGACCTTTCTTTATTTTATTAGATCTTCTGGCACGCTCGTGAGTTCCTTTTGCTGATTTGTTCCTTCGTGAGTGCCACGTAGTGTCGTATGTCTTGGCTGAGTTCGAATATGTTGTGTGTGGGCGGAGCCTGGTATTTATAGCGCAATGGACGTAAGGCATAGGTAGCCAATTTCGAGTGGTTTAGGGCAGCTTGTGCGTATCTGAACATTTCCTGTATTTATCGCAGATTGGATTATGTAACGAAAGCGGTATATGTTGACAAACTCTATAGATTTAAGTGGGGCATATTGACAAGGTAAAGGTTAATTTGGAATAAGGGCCACCGAACATGAGGGTCTGAATGAGGGTCAATTTTGTCCCATCGTGCCGAAAACAGAGGTTGAAATTAAGGTTTGTAAATTGTGGCGTGGCTTTGGTTGGAGTGTTATGAGCGTGGATGCGAGCAGATGGTGTGTGCACGTGTATGGGCACGTTGTGTGTGTGTGTGGGGTGGGGGGGGGGTTGTGATAATATCACCCCAGTGTTCCCATTTCACTTCGGAGCAGACGAAGCGTTTATTAGAAATGTACTTTAGTGGGCTGAAATCTGCGCTAGACTGCAATAAATTATGCATTGGTTTCCTAACGTATGATAAACATTTGAATGAAATTCATCGCCACTTATATATCTTTATCGCTCGCATATTGCGCCATTCGTCTTAGGCATAGAAGTACAGTGGTCGCCCCGCCTACCTGCTGCAAATAGCCGGCTACGCCTGGGGCCGGATAGGAGATGGACAATCCGAGGCAAACCGATCTGTGGCTTTGATTCAAATGGTACACAATTGATTTCCTTTGCGTATTCGAGCTGAGATTTCAGTGAAACAAGGCACCACTATGTTGTGATGCATTGTTCGAACAGACGAAAAAAAAAATTTGATTTGTTTCGTGAGAAAAGAAATCAGAGGTTTTTCGCGAGTTGTATCAGTATGCGATCAAGTGTTCAGTGCGCGCTGACAACGTGCACGACGCCAATCCGCATAGATTAAAAGAACCATTTGACCAGGTATGTCGATAAGAGGCTTGGCGCGCTTTAATGAAGGGTAAGGTAAGGTAAGGTAGGTATAGGGTTTAACGGCACACCAACACTCATGTATTATATGGTGCCAAGAAAGGTCAATAGATCAGATTGACCTGATTAAGCAGCCGCCTTCTAAGATAAATGACAATAGAGATATGAAAAAAAAGATAAAAATGGAAAAAAAATTCCTAGGGCAAGTCACCACCTGCCGTTTACTGTACCAGGCCATTCCAGCTTCTCGTCTGGGGGAAATCGGGCCAAAGAGGTTTGTTACAGATATCGCCCTCGTTAGGACCTCTCCATCCAACCACCTGGATCCCATTGTCCACCGACACGAGTCGCAACCCACGCCAACAGGTTGCCCCCTATTAGTCGCCTCTTACGACATGCAGGAGGATATAGTGGGCCTCTTCTACCCCCGGACCCAACTAACGGACACAGACCATGCGAGCCGGATTTCGGCAACATTATTTATATATATATATAGATATATATATATATATATATATATATATATAAGATATATATATATATAGGATAGATATATATATATAGAGATAGAGAGAGAGAGAGAGAGATATCTATATATATATAATAGAGAGAGAGATATATATATATATATATAAATATATATATATATATATGAATATATATCTATATATATGTATATATGTATATATCTCTAGATATATCTCTTTATATATATCTCTATATCCTCTGAAAATCTTTATCCCTATAGATATCTATCTATAATTATATCCCTCTATATCTATATACCGTATATCTATATCTCTATATATATATATATATATATATATATATATATCTCTATATATCTTATATATATACATATGTTTATACATATAAATATATACACATATAAATATATACATATATAATGCACGTGTTCGAGTCTGTGACAGGCACTAGTCGGAAAACTACAGCTAGCAGGCAGCGTCAGTGTTTGATACGGAACAGCACCCGACAAAGAAACGATTCCCGAAAAAGAAAAATGAGAAACATCGTTGTTGACAAAGTATTTTGTCAATGTCTGGTGAAGCTTGACTAGGGCAATGGTAGCGGCAAACCATGTCGGAAAACGCTCCTGGGTATCTACGAAAACTTCCTGGTCGCTCGTGCCATGGTTGTTGTCTTGGTTAACAGGTATTAGCAACGCTAGTCAGTCGCAAGTGTTTCCTTGTATAACCCATAACAGAATGAACTAGAATAACGAACTGAATTGACATAAATGACACTATTTCTACCCAAACAAACGTGAACTCAGACTGCATGAGAAAACGGGATATGTGTGTACACCAAAGTAATTAGATAAATAGCACAATAATGGAATACACATAAAGGTACATATTAAGATACAAACAATATAAATGTAAGTCCATCAGAACGAAACGGTTGAATTCTATATGTGAAAATCGATTCGCGCCGTAGCTTGACTGGCGCACCTAAGGTTCCAACTCCACCAATGGTGTCGAATTTGTGCTAGTCTTCATAAACATACGTGAAATAAGTCTCGTCTCTACTTGTTCACCACATTAACGAAACCCTGAATATAGCCTAATTTACCTCAGCCAAATAAAACAAAGGAAGATATTCGCTTACCCGATTGGTCCATTACCCTACGAGCGCCAGCACTTTCATATTCCTAATAGATTATCTATGAATATCGCCGACTCGCTTGTTATATAAGCTCTGGTCACGTGATCCGGTTTGAGTCTCGGTATGGTCACGCTAAGCCGAGATAATGACTC
Source organism: Urechis unicinctus (assembly GCA_034190875.2). Lineage (NCBI taxonomy): Eukaryota > Metazoa > Annelida > Polychaeta > Xenopneusta > Urechidae > Urechis > Urechis unicinctus. The sequence goes on along the minus strand of CM067358.1, from coordinate 23,301,722 downwards.
GCAGTCTTAGATCAGGCTATTGGGTAAGCATAGATAAATCGATCGGTAAGTTTGAACTTTGTCTCAAGAAGGAAATATTACTTGGCAAGAAGGAAATGTTAATATGTCATCGGGTGCTTCACATATTAAAGAGGACATGAACACCATTAACAAGTTACGCTTTCAGATGAGGCCAGTAACAGGAATCCGATTAACTTTGTTAACATTGATTGGATTGAATGTAATGAACGCTGTTATTACATGTATATATTTAAGGCACATTTAACAAAGCTCTTAAATGGTATTTATGTTAACAAGCTTAATCTCTAGAAAATCACCTGATATGTTTGTTGGCCCGAAAGCACAGCATGTATTTTTGTGGGTGCCTGTAATATATACTCTAACTGTTTACACGCCTGTGCTTGAATTTTCTTGTTTGCTTGGTTGTGAAGTTTAAAAATGTATCGGCGGACCGCTGAACCAAACAGTCACCTGAGCATGTTGTGTGACATATATATAGATTTCAGGATGGATCCGGCACTGGACAATAGAGGGCGGGTCGCCTACTCACAATTCCGAAGACGGTGTGCGAGGCGCGCATCTCCGATGGGAGGGGGGCTCATTTGGAAAGGGACGCCTATACAAGTTTTTTTGAAAAATCAACATAACCACGGTGCATACCACCGATTCTTTCCACCCGAAATGTGGCGCGCTCTCTCGCACGGCCGGAGCTTTGTCTCAAGTTTAAGCTAAGGCATGAATGTTCATAGTATTGTTTATTAAATAAGGACTGGAGATACATGACAGTAAGTCATACTTTTTGCAGTTCTTAGATCATGTTGGCGCTGTTATTACAAGTATATATTAATCGGCACTTTGCGGGAGAAATGACAAGTTTGAACGCCCATGTTAAGGTGGGTGTATATATAAATATATACATATATATATTAATAAAAACATATATATACCTATAAACGGGATATGTGTGTACATCAAAGTAATTAGATAAATATACGTATATATATATACCTATATATATATACCTATATATATGTATATTGTTCTTGTCAGGCCAACTCTACAAGTCCATGACTTTAGAAGCATGAAGAACATCATTGTCAAATGTCTGTAAAATGCTTGCAAAGGCTTGAAAAATACACTTAGTACGCTCTAAGCTGCTACACGGCAGCTTCACCGTTAATCCGCTTATTGCATCGACTCGACCTGACGAGATCACCATAGCGGGGCACAGCTTGTTTCACTTGGCGCCTATATGAACGTGCATTCTGTATATATGTAGGTTGGAATGATAATGCCACTATCGTAAATTACCATCCGAAAAGTCTCTATAATACATAGAGACAAGAAAATCGATACAATTTCAGTTCAGAGCTGGCAATGCGCACGATTAACTCACGTACTACGATAAAGTTACTATAGGTCTAGTAGAATTCCTACTAGACCTATAGTAACTTTCTCCGCTGGTATTTAAAATGCGTGTCAGTCGCGCTCTGGTCTGGAGCAAGATTATTTCTGTCCGTTAAAAGCACTGTGGGAAAATTCGAAAGACGTCGAAAGTTGATTCCCCCTTTATTATTTGTAATAGAGCTTCTAATTTGGACAATATGTCACCCATGTTGGTGCTACTTTATCAGGTTTTAAAACTAGTGTAAGACAATGACCTCCGATCTTAACCTTGTATAACTTTAATACTAGGTCCGTTTATATGCCGTCTTTTCGTCATTTGTTTATCCAAACCAAGAACCAAAAAGAAAAAAAACAATAGGTATGCTAACCGTTTTCATCAACGTAAAAAAGATCAGACCGAAAAATACGTTGACGGAGATTTCAATCGACACGACTAATTTTTATTATGAAAGCATGCATTGATGATCTTAACCTTGTTGGCGTATTTTATGACTCCGCTTGACCTCAGCTTTCCGTTATCTGACGGGTCATAATATTGGTGTACGGGCATAACGATTCTATGGCCTATATCTAGTTAGTATTATACTCGTGAGTCTCGGGAAGCTATTCGCCCCGATGGCCGCCCACGTTCCGCTTTGAGGTCACAAACCATGCGGCATGAAATAGGTTCGCATAAAATAAGTATGTATATGTCCGTTTCTATGAATGGCTGTTGTCCCCGCACCAACAAATTAGCTGACTCTCACCTTCAAGATAATGCATGGGAAAAGCAACATGTTTCGTTGAGGTATAACATCTTATGCAGTTATGGACTCGCATGCGGTCAAGCACGGAGTTTAACGGGAGACAAATAAGCTCCTTGTTGGAGCTCGTCTGGTTCTCCCCCCCATAGTAGAGTGTTTCATTATTGTGATTTTCCAACATGATAACATGTTAAGGATATATTTTATGACGTCCCGTGGTATAGGCTACGTGACACCACAAGTAACCTATTTTCTATATATATATTTTGCGAACACATATGGAAAATGGGTAAGCAACCCATTTTCTATATTAGTATTTTGCAAACACATATGGAAAATGGGTAAGCAACCCATTTTCTATCTTATTATTTTGCAAACACATATAGAAAATAGGTATACATTCCATTTTCGTTTCCCGATATTAGATTTCATTAACCGAAAAACCAAAATGGAAAATGGGTTTAGTTTCGTTTTCCTATTTTCGATCGGATAACTCGATTTCAGTTACAGAAGGATCACTGAGATCGCGCTCTTTGCGCTGCTCTGAGCGGCGAAAATAATTTGAGTATTTTATCACTGTAAGATGTCTGTATTTTATTCTGACAGCAAACGCATCACACTTGATCTGACTGACGCGACAACACGAAATTTTGCCAACATTTTTTTCTGTAAGTTGAGAGTTTATTCATATAAGTGTGCAAGTGTGTTATATATTGTCCTATACCGTGTTTTTTGTACGTACCTGTTAGCACCTGTTTTTCCCAAATCCCTACACCCATCTCACAAAGTTTATTATGTCTCTAATAATAATAGACATAGTCGCGACTCTAATGTCATATTATAACAAATACACGCATAAACCATGTAAAGATAATGAAAATAACAGAACTATCACGACCCTGCATACTGAATGTGACCGAGGTTTCAAATCTATTATCTCGTATCTTATTAAAGAAAGAATCATATCATCTATGACATCTACTACAACTATGATAATCAACAGCATCACATTCAATTTTTTAAAGGGCAATCATGTAAAACAAATATACAAGTTGGATGTATGCTATAACCATCATCCTATTGCGCCATATTCACCTGGTGATATCTTCATAAATTGTGAGGTTATTTTTCCTCGATATTGATGAATGGGCCACTATCTGACTACTGTAGCCGTTCACTGCCTGCACATGTGTAACGCCAAACATGACCAGCTTTTCATTCGGTTCCAGATGCAGTTTGTGTCCATGATAAGGTATGCTGTTCTTGTTCCTAATGCGCTGCAAATATATAATAATAAAATAATTTAAACTGTGGACCATCTGTGTACTTACAGTGCACATAATATAAAATTGGATGAAAATCATGTTAGTTGAAACTTCATAACTATGAATACCATACAGTTACATTCTATTATCCTCATGATATAATTCGCATGAACACCTGTTGCCTCTCTCTGTGGTAGGGTTGACTGGTCCTCTTGAGAGCCGAACCAACTCTTCCTTCAGCAACTTGCATGTCCTGTGATGATAGGTAGCCTGTCATCATTCTCCTTCCATACGTAGGTCCCACCTGTGCCATAAACCAACCACATATAAGGATGTGTGAAGTCTACACAAACCATATTTATACCAATTGCTAAGGATTCCCGCAAAACGACAACGACCAATGCCACTTACTTGTTGCACAGCGGTTGACACTGCATGATCCAAAGTGTCATCAGAAATGGTAGCGCTCCGAGGGTTTATAGCGTGATCGGAGCAGTATTTACGGATATTAGCTGCGGATGAGCCCCTCTGAACTCCGAGAGAAATCAAATGTTCAGAAAACACTGAATAAGAGTGTCCATCTTGTAACATTCTCACGATAACATCGCCGAATTCATCTAGCGCGGACGCCATGCTTTATCGCGGCGCGCGCGTACTCTGTTTAAACCATCATGGAGCGTCCTCTAATTGATGAACTTACAAAAATCGAAAATGGGAAAACGGAAGTTAACCCATTTTCCATTTTCGTCTTTAAGATTGTGAAATTCATGACAGGAATACGAAAATGGAATGTATGCCCATTTTCTATATGTGTTTGCCAAATACAAAAATAGAAAATGGGTCGAATACTAATTTTCCATATGCGTTTGTCAAAAACATAAATAGAAAATGAGTTGTTTACCCATTTTCCATTTATATTTGTGAAATGGAAAAACGAATTAATGGTATATACCTTGATTAGTCAGTCACGAGTGTTTATTTTTAAAACCCATAACAGAGTGAACTATGATAACAAATCTAATTGACATAATTTACACCAATTCTACCCAAATACCTGTGACTGCATGAGAAAGCGGTATCTGTGTGTAATCGGATAAATACACATAAAGGTACATATTTATATACAATCTATAAATATTTGCCAATCAGAACGAAACGGTTGAATTCTAGACGTGAAAAATGATTCACGCCGTGGCTTCGCTTCATTCACATATGTGAAATAAGTCTCGGATCTACTTGTTCACCATATTGACGAGACCCAGAGTATGCCTAAACTACCTCTGTCAAATAAAACAAAGGAAGATATTCGCTTACCCGATTGGTGCATTACCCTACGAGCGCTAGCACTTTCATACTCCTGATAGATTATCTGTTAATATCGCCAACTTGCCTGTGAATGAATCCTACAGACGATTTACGAGGAGCGTATAGTAATGGTAGCACCGTTTGGGTGGGGTCCTTTGGGAGGTGTTTTTCTCCCCTTAAAGTCAGCAGTGTTTTAAAATTAGAATATCGAGGGCATAACGGCGCATTGTATAAGTCATAGGACCTTTAATCATGTAACTCAGCGTTCATGGCGCTAACCTTCCATTTTACCACTAAACCACCCGGCCGCTCCATATCAGTATCACGCTCCAATGGTTGTTGGCTGACACTCAATAGAATAGTAGCAAAAAATCGCAAACCACATTTTCTATGCCGCTGGAGGACCAAACATTCTTGTCTCGGGGTGCTTGATACGTAAAAGCTTGTGTTAGTTGAACCGCTGTTATAGGGGGGTGGGTTTTTCAATTAATTTGGCTATATATGGTTTATGTTTTTCCTATTTTTTATAACCATGTTACCTATGTTATTCCATACAAAAAATTGGTGTTGTCGAGGAAAATCAAACAGTTTGATAAATAACACACTGTTGAGTAAGCTTCAACTCGTAGCCCGCGGTCGAAAGAAATTTTCAACCGCAGGTATGCACCGGATGGTAGTGCTTACCTGTAATAGATTTTTTTCAAAAGTAATTTCATCTTTATCGTCATACCCCGTCGTACAAGTATGAGGCCCAAGAACCCGTCGTACAAGTCGAGAGGCCGAAAAAACATACCCCGTCGCGCGGCACATATATACTACCTCTATAAACGTGGTGCACGGCTAGGGGACAGCCCGCCACCCACGCGGCCTGGCGTCTTACACCCGTTGAGATTCAATAATCTCCTCTTCTTCATTCGCTCCATCAGTCATTCGTTCTTAGACTCTAAATAACTCTTAGTATCCTTCAATTCAATCTCCAAATCTATTTTCTCTTCCACCATATAACTTATTTCTCCATCCAGAAAACATCTTTCTCCGCCTCTTTCACACAACTTTCGAGCTCAGCGATACGCTTTTGCGCGCCTTTTGTACCCATGGAAGATCATTCTGAACCTAACACACCCTGTTTATTCAATATACTGCAGGCTTGATATAGAGCGTGTGAAAAAGGCATCACTCAGACCGAGCATACCCATGCGAGGAAAATGCGCCCATGCATGGCAGAGTGAGGGCAAGGCAGGGGTCACGGCTGTTTAACATGCTCCTCTCCTCTCGTTGTGCGCCAATCATAACGGCGCTGCGGCCATGGCATACGGCATATCAAGAAACTTTGTTCAACAACTCAACATGGCCGACTCCCACAATGCAACATAATTTATTTAATTCGCTGTGATATCGCTCACGTTTTCGATTCGCGCGGTAGCAATGTTGGATAACAATTCTTAAAATTGTGTTGGATTTCGTTGATTCAGTTGATAAAGGAGTAAGACTGTCAAAGGACTCAGCAGATTGATGTTAAGACATTTATGGATATGAAAATGTATGGTTTTTTAAACTGTCCCTTGTCTGCATTGCGAGAAGGAGCATATTTGCTTATATCCTTAAAGATTCTGCCATACAGACCCTCACCACTAAGGTGGCATCAGATCATCAAAACACCAGGGGCAAGTGCCTTGCCTATTTGACTACGAACTTTAGAAATTACGCAGGCGGCTCTTCGCCTCTAGAGATGTGATGTTAGAGATCGAAAGTAGGTAAATAGCACAGTGCTCTCAGAGGCAGAGGTTCTTTGCCTAACCCCCCCCCCCCCCTCCCCCACTTCATTCTCGAGCTGTTTTTGCAGCCATGCTATGTCCCCAATCCTAAATCATTAAGCTGGCCTGGTCTCATGAGGTAGCTCAGTCACTGGCCTAGTCTCATGAGGTAGCTCAGTCACTGGCCTGTCCTCATGAGGTAGCTTAGTCACTGGCCTGGCCTCGTGAGGTGGCTCAGTCACTGGCCTAGCCTCGTGAGGTAGCTCAGTAACTGGCCTGGCCTCATGAGGTCGTGCAAACTGTCAAAATCGTGATACGGGTGATGTGAAAGGGAAGCGCCGCGGCGTAACACTGTTGTAAAGTCGCGGAGCGCCCTGGTCCTTCGTTCATACGTGCTCTGACATGCCGTATCGCGATAGCATGACGAACGGTCGGCGTGTTTCACGTTTCGCCTATGGTTTGTATAACTACTGTGAGATTTGTATGATTCCTTGAATCGTGTGTGATGTATCATTAATTTTCAGTAAAATTTCTTTCAAACAACGGTCTGATATAACACATTACGCACGCACACATCATCCCTCCCTCCACATAATCACCGATTCAACGAGTGCCATCATGATGTTACCATGAAGTAATATCATAACGTTCACGAAAGCCACCATAAAACGCGTTATGATAATCAGTTGGTGATCCAAGTCATGACTTGATGGACAGGGGGTGGAGGGTGATGGAAGGGCAGTTTTCAAATACTGGCTAAGACCCTGAGTACAAGCCGTACACCGCTGCGGTGGCGGGGAGAGACGTTCTGGTAGAATAACTTATCGATGCCCACCAGTAGTCCCAGTTTGGTGGAGCGGGAAATTACAACGACGTGCTTGCCCTTCTTTAGCTCAGCTCGGACAAGGTCGTCCTTTTCCTCCACGACCCATTCGTCCCGCGCTCGCGCAAAAACGTGATCCTTACGGCATACTCGCCACGTTGCAAATCTTCTGGAATCATGTTCGCCCTCACTTCGAGTGGCATCTGTGGTGGAAGTCTTCCATGAGGAATAAACCATAACAGCGCCATCGAACTCTTATACAGCGAATACTTTAACTCCGTGAAGCACTGCGTATCATATTTACAGAGCTAAATACATTTTATGTTTAGACTCATACATTTACTTGATGAATGAGTCACAAGAAATGATTAAGAATAATTATTCATTAATCCCGCGAGATAAATGATTTATTTGAATTCTCTCGTGGGATAATTTCACGAATCCCCCGTCATACTAGCGATCCAGACACATCCCTTGCGCGATTATCTTTGAAACATTGTGCTGTGAAGTTAGGCTTGATTATAGCGCGTATATAGCTAGGTGTCTTGCGATGTCAATGCATGGTTATGTGACCATGCAATAACTAACGCGACATCATGTCATAGACTGGCTATGGACAGACTGATTCCCAAATTTGTGAGCTATTTCGCTTGGTCACGGACATATTATAATTTGCATAAGCACAAGCTAGGGTTCGCTCAATGAAATAAATTGAAGTGTCTGGACATATATACTGAATCTGCATTTCACATCAATATAATCTAACATACCACTGGGTATTATTAGTCAAGGTCCTTGGCTGCGGGCCCTGTTTGCGTGTTAATGATATTCAATACTCGCGCCAGGGTCTAGGCTAACTACATCCCTTGAACTGGACCAGCATCCCACATTTGAGATGGTCCAATCAGAAGCCGTGTATCTCGGGTACTATCGAGTCATTGTCCCTGATTAGTCAGTGTCACATTTTCCGAAGATTCGGCGCCATATTTGTTTTTGTACGCTCCGTTTTAGACCTCTTTTCACATGAACTGAAGTATTTGCTGTTGCATAACCATTGAAATGATTCCAACGGAAGCCCTCGATTACACACAAGAGTCGCATGGCGTGGTATTGAAAGACTTTCAAAGGGATTGTGCGTAGCTCTTTTGAACCAAGTGGAGCTTGCGCGCCCTGTTGACAACAAGGGAGTACCTGATCGACTGTTGGTTTGTTGGGCTACCTATGGTTATCCCGCTACGGCATGAAAATAGCGAAATACCGTCGAGGTCAGAATGAGTTTTCCCGTACGTAACAGACCACTGGACTGGAGGGGTTTTGTTTCCACCTGTAACAAAATAGTTGATTCATTGCCAGACGAAGCAACAATTGCGTCTTTTGCTAAATGTCGGCGCGTGTATGTCCGCTGCTCACTATCCTGTTGATCAACGGCACATTGACCACACAATGGAGCATACTGACCTGGCTGCTAGGCACATTGACCACATAATGCAGCACAATGACCACACAATGGAGCATACTGACCTGGCTACTAGGCACATTGACCACAGAATGGAGTACACTGACCTGGCTGCTAGGCACTTTGACCACATAATGGAGCACATACTGACCTGGCTGCTAGGCACATTGACCACACAATGCAGCCCACTGACCTGGCTACTAGGCACAATGACCACAGAATGGAGCAAATTGACCTGGCTACTAGGCATATTGACCACATACTGACCTGCCTATTAGTATAAATGAGTAGTAGAGAATGTTAAGCCAATGTTATCCACACAATGTTATAGACATTTAGTTTTAAAAGAAAGGAGGATTCCAACTGATCAGAAATTTCAAAAAAAAATATTGGTATCAAACAATCTTAACACACATAAACACACACCAATTTTTAAGTTTTATTTACGAAACAGCAAGATGAAAATTTCACAACTTCTCACATTTATTTTAATTTATCAAAAGATTAATATGAAGATAATTCAAATCACAACAATGAACTCTACACCCAATAAGAAGTCAAACGAAAGGCTGGTGACTGAAGTAATGTATTGCTACAACACACCACAACAGTGATAAGTGCATTATTTCAGCTTTATGGCTTCCGACTTCTTATCTATTGAACACACTAGAGAACGACCTCATCAACGGGCATCCCTAAAATAATCACAGCCTTATTATCACTGTTTCACAATATATTTACCAATAATTAAATTCAAGATGAAGCTTCTCAATCCGACAGACTATTTAAAAAAAACAGGTAGATATGTGTTCCACTGCAAGAAAATCAAGATTCAAAAGTCTGACACTCCTGTATTAAAATTAATACGGCAATTTTCCTTTACGCAAAAGCTCTTCAATAGACGCTGGTCTAGAGGTCATCAAAGTGCACAGGGTCGTTGTACTTGGGCAGGCCAAAATACTCCTCACTAGTCTTGACCTCAGCAAAACCAACACGGCTGTTACCCAGATCAAATTCAGCATAGAACCTGCCGATGAAGACATCTCCCAAGATCCACAGGGGTCCAAGTGGAGCCGGGACATCCAGGCCGATGAATCCACTCAGGCAGATAGTCTGTCCCATCTGCTTCACCTGAAACACAAAGGAAAATAATTCACAAAATATACCTAAACAAGTCATTTATAAAGCAATGCGTGCGGGGTATTGTCAAGAGTTGGAAGAGTGGGTGTATGTGCATGTGTGTAGGAGGGGAGGGGGTTGCATAAGCCCCATTGTTTTTTGGCAAACATACACTTTCCCCCATAATTGTTGCAATTAGCAGCCCTAATAAATGTGGAATGCAGATAAAATAAATCGTATGATGATGGATGGATTAGAACAGGTTCCTTAACATTTGTAGCTTATCCCCTGTAAGAAGAACGCTTCCTTAACAAGACCCATCATATTATGAACGAATTGTCACACCAGTCTGAATAGTTCACAATTGCCATCAGCCATACTTGTGTAACCTAGATAACTCAAGTGCCATGTAAATGATGATAAATGCACATATACAATGATGTGGTAATTGACAGCTGAATCCTCACCGCCAGAATGTAGTCCTTCCCTTTCAGAGTAAAAGACTTGTTGTTCAAAATGAAGCTGATATCAGGCAGACTTGGGATACTGCTGCAGTTTACCCAATACTGGTCAGTCACACAAAACAGCAAACATCACACGAGGAATCAAAAACAGAATGATGACGACTTGTTCATAAAAACTAAAAAGTAGACGTGTATAAGTTAACCATCGACATCATTTCTTTGCTTGACCTGGGTCAACTAGAACATATGACAAGTTACTACATTTTAACAATGAAAACTGCATCTCAATAATGACAATGAGCACAAGCACTCCTACACCTGATTCATCAAAGGCTCTGTCAGATTGAATTAAACGAGCACCCACCTCTCCTCCAGGGATGGGGTTAGCACCGATAGCCTCGTTGAGCTTAGCCACCTCCGTGCTTGGCCCGGCTAGCAAAGAGGTGCCTGTATCTGCAATAGCCTCACAGCCTCCATTACAGAATGACCCTCCCTTGCCTGCCAACTTGATTCTAACTCACACACGTCATGTTTACCTCAGAGGAATCCAATATTCATACACTTCAATGGAAACGAGTAGGACAACTATGTGGTGTGTGTTCCCAAGTTTAAAGTAAAGGGAAATAACTGATTTAAGAACTTACCCATTCATTTTGAACTGCCAGTATCCCTTTTTGTCAACAGACAGGTATGTGAATGGAGGGACATAGAAGGCGGGGTCACTCCCTCCGAGGAGAAGCTCACCTCCCTCCTTAGCTGCAGGATCCCTTTAAACAAAACTCAACATGAAATAACCTTACATGCATCGATTCTTTATAAAAACAAATTGTTTTAAGTATGTGTCCATACAGTTCTCTGTGTACTTATGTATGTAATATATCATAGATGGTTCAGAAGTTTCAGAGATGGTTCAGAAATCATTGAAATGTAAGGAAGATTTTGTTTGGGTTTTTTTTTGCGGGTCTTGGTTTGTGGTGAAGGTCTGTGTCATACACCCTCATTAGACAGGGGAAATACAACCTTATGAAAGTGATTGAGGTTTGCCCTCTACTAAGTGACCCCTCGATGAAACAATACTGCAGATTTGTAACATAAGAGGTGTCAGAAATTGATGATAGCATTACAGAGTAAGTTACACAGTTAGTGATCCTCTGGCTGTAACCAACTGCTTGGCAAAAGGCTACTGCAGGCCAACAATGATATCATCAGTTGCCAGAGATACAAAACAGAAATGGCGACCTTCACGTTACTCGTACACACCCCTCAGTAGACACCAGACAGCCAGTACAATAGCCTCATTTTAAGATGCCGCCAAGTCCAGTGCGTTGGGTGATTGTCAAAGACAGATGGTGCGGTGGCTATTGAATCTAGAGGTGGTGAGACACCAAACGGGCTCTTGAGGGCACTGACCTATTCAAGTAGAATGAGAAGACGGGTGACGGGACCAGCTTCTGGGCCACCATGTTGTAGAAGACCGGGGTAACTCCGTCCACTGAGATGGTGTCGTAACCCATACCCAAGATGCCATCAAACTTAGCTGCTACAAAAGTGATACCCGGCTGTGCTGTGGCTTCAGCAAAAGTCTGTCCCTTGACGACCAGGCCACCCATCTATTGCAAGTCAAAGGCAAGTGTCAAGTCAATCCAACAGCACAGGTCAGCAGGACATACTGAAAAACTTATATAACCGATCATTATCAAAATCACCACATGAGCTTTTAAAGCAATGCTGAAAACAATGAAGAAACTTACAGCCACATTGTCCGTGCTGAGGAAGCCGGATAGACTTCCAGAGCCATATTGGATCTCGAACTTGGTACCGTTAGCTTTATAGGAAGAAGATTTACTGCTGTCATATTTGTTATGTACCCCTGTCAACACACACAGACACACACTCATCTCTCATTGACGGATACGACAGGAGGGAACGCTGGAATTCAATACGATCAATCATGACAACGCAATGTCAATACTGACAGCAAGCGATGTCTGTCCATTTGCATTTCTTGGATGGAACCCAGAGATTTGATGAACCCGTGTCAAAGACAACTTTGAACGATTGAGGAGGCGTCCCGATGGTGATGACGCCGTAATACTGAGCCTGCAAACACACGTGACAACAGCTGAGATGAGTGAATGTGGCTACTGTGGTGAGCTGCTCTTAATGCCATATTTCAAAACACCATGGTCCCTTTCAGAACCTAATGTCAAGGAAGTAACCCCCCCCCCCCCCCCTCCCCCCCAGTTGAATGGCCTATCACATAATCCACTACCAGTAGCTACAACAGTTCTCCCAGGGCCATTTTTTATATCATTATCAGCCATAAATTACAAACTTCAATAAAACAACCCTTTTTAAAAACACAGTTATATCAAAATTTGACTGGTAGGATATCTAAACATAGGCCCCAGTTGCCTCAATAACCACAGTGAATCGACCACAGAAGTGAATCGACCCAGGCCGATACAGCCTTGTTTGTCCATCATGATGCATCAATGAGTTATCTATGATGCATCAATGAGTCATCTATGATGCATCAATGAGTCATCTATGATGCATCAATGAGTCAGCTATGATGCCTCAATGAGTCAGCTATGATGCCTCAATTAGTCATCTATGAGTCAATGAGTTATCTATGATGCATCAATGAGTTATCTATGATGCATCAATGAGTCATCTATGATGCATCACCAATGATGTATCTTATATGTCTGATTCATAAAGATTATTTGTACTTAAAAAGACAAAATTACCTATCCCTTACTGCATGACCCAGACAATAGAAAATAAAAAAGAAACTTGCATCTAAATAGTTAGACAGCGGTTCAGGTGTGGGGCCATTGATTCCATTCACATAGCGGGATTTCAGAGATTCAATCGCCGAACCAACTTCCTTCAGGTGTCTCCTCGCAGATTTGACTCGGTGGAGGGGAACCCTGAACCAGATAACATAGGTAGCTTTACTCACTAAAATAACTAACAGCATATCAACACAGTACAGGTAACACAAATCATGCTTGCAACTTGTGGTGGGCCAAAATACATTGGTTGCAAAGCGAGAACTATTGGTTATTAAATGAATAAACATACAGCCCCCGCGCAGTTTTTGGTAAGGATTGATGATTTATATGCAATGTTGTAATATTTATATACACTGGCGGTTGAAACAGGCCAGGGTTACAAACTCTTCACACTCCATTAAAAGACCACGTTCGAAATAAGCAAAAGGTTGCCCTTATCATAACATATCACTCTCATTATTTTTGCCGCTGTTTATGCACACAAAGAATTTTTTAAGGAAAATAACTTGATTTTAGGGGCTTTTATTAGTAAATGTCGTAACAACTGCGGCCCCTTGTTGCACCTAGATTTTTAAGCCTAGGGGCCCAGGTTGCTCCTGGATTATCTCTGGATAATCTCTCGTTGGCTCTCCGTCTCCAACTGGTGACATTTGCCTATTAATTAAACCACATGAGTGGCATGTGGATGTTAGCCAGGGAATTATAAAATTGTGAAAGCTTAAGTGCCAGAATGTGTCAGGTCAATTTACCAGTTTCACACCTTCTTTAGATGCAGGTGTGACTTTGGTAATGAGGTCAGGTTCACTGGTAGTCTATCTAAGGTCCCACCAGATTATCTATTTTATCCTGAAAGTTATTACAATAGGTGTCAAAACAGCCGCTTGAATTCCCAAAAGGGTTTGTATGTGACATGAGATAAAACCTTTAACGTAAGAGTTGTCCATGGTTTATTTGGGGCTGCTGTCTTGCTTATTTCAAAAATGTTCCAATAAAGGATATTAACTAGCTCTTTCGAACTAAGTACGGGAGTGATGCATGCACTCCCTCTTAGTTCTGGCGTCCAACGCATATTCCCGGCATAAGTCAACGGAATCATCAAGAGTTCCGCTGCTTTACCTAGTTTTAGCTAATAAAATCAACTCACCAAACATTTATAGGACCAGAAGCTGAATTTCAGCAACAACAGTATCCTGTGAATAAGTACTTTAGCCTAAAACACACCAAACGGTAATATCTGAGCCCAACCTGGCAACATGACGGCGAGGCAGCGGAAACTGACCAGCGGGAGGATTCACCAATTGGAACATAGGCGAGACTACTCACAAGACGCGGGTTCACAGGGACTATTTGTGGCACGAAGCTAAAAGCTAAAATGACCTTGTCTAACATGTAGAAAAGGCCACTGACATTCACTGTCACACAAATATCACACCGAATCACGAAGAAAGCAACGAAAACCTGGGGAAAAGGCAACAGGAATTATCCGCTATAGTTTTTGCCTATGTTCTCACCGCCTTATTTACGTCGGAAGTTTCTGGGGCTGTCTGGGATATCGTCCTCCGCGCTTGTATTTCGGAATAAAATATCACCGGTAAACTTGGATAATAACTTTCGACACTGATGGCCCGAAACTCGTCAGAACATGCATATTTCGTGAAAAAAGTGGCGAGTTCTGGGTTGATCGTATGCATCGACCAAAAAATTTAGCTTAAACTGTTGGACCTGCAAGGTGATAAACAGAACCTGACGTTGGTCTTTTGGGCTAATATTAACAGACGGACAGACATATGCGCGGATGCACGCCAGAGGAAGAGCCAAGCTGTAGAGAAACACATTAAACTTGCTTATATTTTTTCAAGTTATTCACTGTTATTAGTGTCTAACTGCAAATTCTTGATTTTGCGTAGTCCTAAAAATGACAATGCAATGAAACGTTTGCGTAGGGCTAAATTTCGAATTGCTTTGGAATCATCCGTTGCATGCTGCACGACCACGGTTGAGATATTCTGATTTTGCACAATTGAAGTCACAGCCATAGTCATAGACAGAGATAGCCGTGCACGACGTCTTATTGACGTATATTATTAGGGTGGTCAATCAAAATTTCAAAATGCTTGTATCAAATATGCTATTAGTTCATTTGAAAGGTCTCACTTTGGGCATATCAAATCTGTTTTCATTTTTGAAATATGTTGATCCGTTAGAAAGTAATTGCGATTTTTATGGTCCAAAAATGGCACATAATTTGGACAACCGCTTGACAAACTCCCTGTTTCCCATATGAGGCAAGTTTGGTTTGCCATTATATCTATACTAGATCATTATAGACCAATGTTTCATACTAAATGGCATGTTTGGGAGCACCTTAGACAAATTAAAAACATACAACTCTATGGTTAAATTGAATTTAGGATTTACGGACTGTGGAAAATGGTATTTTGTTTCTTGGACTCTACTTTTTTTCGCCGTGTCCGGTCCATTTTTTCGATTATAGGTCTACTTTGAATGCCCATAATTCAATGCTGAATTATGAAACAAGTTATTTGATCAACTGAGATCAATAACAGCCGTGTGGACCTTAAAAGTACTAGTTTGTAAAGCCTTATACCAATTTATTCCCACTATAATACTACTTTCTATATTAAATAACGTTCAATGACCAAAAATCTAACTTTTTAAAAGGATTTTTACAATATGTGGTAAACTTTTGCTCATATTGGAAAAAATATTGGCTGTTTCACCCTAAAACTAAAAGTTATTAATAAGTTAACATCCAGTTGTATCATAAGGAAGTTTTGCATCATTTATTTGGACCCAGTTATTAGATGAGAGCTCTTGGAAGGAGGTATGTCATGAAAATATTCCGCAATTTGTTTTGGCTTTATTGATGGTAAAGAGCTATTTTTCACCCAAAACATCCCATCCTTGGGTCTTAAAACTCATGTATGCAGTGCAGCATGCTGTTATTGTCAAGAGGGAATGTTTTCATAACTTAATTGCTCCATTTATGTATATTGAGGCCATATTAAGGTCGGGCATCGGTAATATTTTTGCTGGAAATTTTGTGGGGAAAAATTGACGAAAACATTGATTGTGTAAAAAATATCACTCATACCCCTTTGATACTTTGCAAATAATAGGAACAGCTTATACACTGCATAAATACACATTGAAAATGCAACTTGTGAAGCTTTAAGTGTCAATCCTTAACCATGTACTATGTGTACCCGCTTAAATTATTGAGAATTAGTGCAGGGGAATTTCCACCAAAAAAAATAACCTGACAAATTTGTGCTCACATTTGGCTGAACACATCTGCACCAACATTTATCTTTCTATTATAGAGACATTTATAAGCAAATAATATAAAAATTGCATTCAACCAATGGCAAAATTTTTGTGTTGTGTACAAATTTTGTTGTGACTGCTGTTGGCCTGGTGATCGATCTTAAGGTATTTGATGAGCCCCCTGCACAAACATCCCTCTCTTCAGCATTTGTTTTGACTGCATTTGCCTTATTCTAAGGTAGATCAAACACCATATCATCTGAAATTTGGCTTGTTTTCCTCTTCTTTTTTCTGCATAGCTTGAGTTTTACGAACGGCTTTGGTCCACAACGTTGATGATGGGCAAGGCTTAACTGCAAAGTGACCAAAGATGGAATCCGAGAAAATATTGTGGCAATGTTTGTGGTTTTGTAGGTAGTTGAACATTTCAAACACATGTCGATTTGTCAGATCTCTTGCAGGGAGAAGCTTGGTTGACATGTTCTCATGGTTTGTGGCAACTATTTCATTTTCTGTAATACCTATGCTCTTGCAGCGAGGTAGATATTGGGGCTCACTCAAATCACACTTTTGGGGGTACAGGGGTTCACATACCTTAACTAAATCAAAGTGTCTGTGCAAGACTGTAAATGCTGGGTTAGAAAAGTAATATGTGGGAAAATAATATTAGGATCAATACAACGCAGCATGGAACAGTTTTTGCAGTCTTTGTCAAGTTTTTAGACTGCTTTCACTATGTACATCTACACATATACTATTGAATGTGTCTTTGACTTGACCTCAAATAAGTACAAAATTGGAATGAAGCACATGATTATAAAACAGTGTAAACATTTCACAACATAGTGGACGCTACATTAATATCCCATCTTTTCGGACCATGTCATGCGTTTGTATAAGCATAGCCCTACACGTCTGAGTATACATATTTTATATTACCGTCCGACCGGAGATGGGATAAGCAGTGCCATATGCACCCCAACCATCGTATATAACAAACAGCTGTCTTGGTTGTATGCTGAAATGTTACATTACTGTGATTATATGTTAAAATGCGCCACCGTATCTATTCCAAACGAAAACGGACATCACACACAAGACTGCTCCCGCTTCGCCACGGGGATGAGACCCGCCATCTTTAAAATGCACGCATCGGGCGTTGGCAAGCAAGGCGGGTGGGGGGGTTAATGGGTCAGGATTTTTTTAAATTCTGAACTTGTTACAACCAAATAAACACCCAAAAAACTCATAATCTTTTTCGAACCAACCTCAGTGATGAATGATTCTACATTAACAATAATTATTTTTGAACACATTTCACAAAAACAATTGTTAAAACCAATTTGGTAGAATAAGTGCCCCCGGCGTGCAATGCCGCCAACTTAAAATCTTCTAAATATGGTCATGGAGGCGTTACATTGTTACATATACAACCGACGATCTTATTTTATTACATAAATATATAAATAATTCACCATAAGAAACTTGCACACTTGCTGCAGAAGCCATTACTAATTTGGAATACCTTAATAAGTTGTAAATAGCAGAAAATTCGTTTGACGACAAGCTGGCAGCGTGCTTTGCTAATGATCGCGTCGAAAAGGATTCGCGCGGACTAGCTTTCAACTGCTCGTGATATGGTTGGTTCGTCGGAGGGCTACGGGCTTAATATTTAACCAATCAAAAAGCTGTAAAAGCCATTGTGGGAGGGGCAGTCTCGTCTTCCCGAAGCCGAGTGAGTGGGGTGAATTTGTAAAGATACCGGCGAGTTATTCGGATTTGAAGCAGAAAACCACGGATTTTACAGCTTTTAAATATCGTTTTCAATGCCACTCACTCGGATCAGAATATCGTTTTCATTTTTCTTCAATATTCTGCCCTTTAAATATGATTCTGATAAATATTAAGCCCGTACGACGATTTTCTGTCAACCATATAAATCCCGCCACGATATTTTGGGCCCCGAAAATGACGACATTTTGCCATTTTCGGGTAATATTTACGCTTTATTCCCATTCGCCTATATGATTGAATTTGGTATCATATGAAAGAACTAATCTTTATCTACAACATATTCAAACAGCAAAGTCTGCCGTTTATTCACTCGCCGTCGGCAGCCAGTTACATCAGAGCCCTAAACGGCATAAAAATGACTTGTCCAAACAAAATCGGCGCAGCGTTTGACCGCCCTAATATTATACTGATGTGCGCGGCTAAGAATAAGAGTAAAACAGAGAGAAAGTGACCCCACTACATCAAACTAACAAATGCCGCGCACTGTGAATGTTCGATTTGCGCATTGATATTTGCTTTCTTATCGTGGATATGATAATTGATGCTCACCTTTGTATGGCGCTACAAGCACCTATCAAGAAGACAAGAGTCAATAATAATAGCTTCATCTTGGTAAATAACTTTCTTGTCTTGTGACCGGCGAGTCCAAAACAAAGCTACCAGCAATCATGTGACAACGCTCTGTCAGCTGATGATGTCACGTGAATAGGCACATTATGATACGGTGTGAATCTAGAACATTATGCTCCGGCCTCCAAGACTGATATTCATCATAATGGAACCATTTTTGGAATCACTTGCACTTATTCAACCTATTAAATCATATGGCCCAAGAACTTATTAAGTCCTTGTGTGATTATAATGGAATAGGAAAAGTTATTACTCCCTAATTCATACAAGCTATTTCTTACATGCATTTGTTAACATTCTAAACAAAAAAGCATGTAAGATCTCCATCTACTTGCATGATCACCAAATTTAGTTTACCTACCGAAAAAGGTAAATATATTAAACATCGATTGCACATATAAGCCGAAAAATGTTGTGTACATGCGAGACTCTTTGTAGCTGACGGAACACTGCCGTTTGGTGGCTGGGTTATCGAGTGATCGCCTTGATCCGACCCGAAACCATTTTAATTTCCTTCACCGTCTGTGATAATAAACCAACCAACAAAAATATGACCAAATCCAAACTTAAGTAAGCTGTTAAGTTTTTATTAATGTAATGAGTTTGGATGGGTTTCTTATAATAATCCTGGCACATCGGGAGCAGTTAGGACTTAATATTTTAGGGTATACGCCAGCTGCACGATGGTGTGAGAACAAAATACTGACACATCGATCGACAGTCTTCCTTGGATCCGGGTTATCGATACAATGTTAATACAATCTAACATATCATTTTGCCATTCGAAGCTCTTTTTTTTTTAATGGCATGTTTATTCAGACACAATAGAAACGGGTCACACCGAAATAAAGCTATGCCCTGATTTACGTATTATATAAACACATTCACTACACATAAACACATTTTAACATATTTCATAATATGAATACTGCCTAACCTTTTGCAAGCAACATACAGATGACAATGAATAAATGTTATATCATATGGGTCCTAAAATTCTCCGTCTTTTCCACGTGTTTTTGACACATCTATTCCACGTGATTAATACTCGTTAAATCCACGTGGATATCACGTGACAGTTCGTGGATCCACCACTTAACCATAAATACACATGATTTCCACGTGGATTCCACGTGTTGTGCCCACTGGGCTACATGTAAGGAATGCCACAGACATTTAATTATATTACTTATCGCATAGTAGCAACAAATGTGATCCAAAAATGTAACCTAAGGTGAAAATTGAAGGAAGAACAATTAACTTTTGACTTCAGATGTACAGGTAATTCATTCCAGAGACTGGGGCCTGATAAAGGCGATAGTGCGTTTAAACCGCACGATTTGCGGAAATGGAAAAGTAAAAGTAACATAATCATACAGTCTTGCAGCGAACTGCCTCATACCACGCAGTTTAACATTATCTTTAATACTGAACATTAATTAATGATAGACATTAAACGATATCTTACTGGTAAAATATTAGCATCAATATGTAGTTCATTTATAGATGCATAACTATTCCTTCTAAGAGCAACTCTAAATCCCCTGATTTTTTTAAATAATGTAGTCTGGTAAGGCTAGTGTTATGATACTGTCTAAGGTCTCCAACATTGTTAAACTTCAATAAACATTAAGTACAAGTAGCAACGAAAACCACAACGAAGGAGCGCTGTATAAGCAAGAAATTACAGTATAAGACTAGCCTCACAGCATGGCGCCAAGAAGACTCTGCCGCACTCCAAAAAAGGTAGGATCATTGTCTTGTAAACAGCTCTTGCACATTTACCGAAAGCTAAAGGATATACAGTTTCTCATTAACATTTATATATCATGATATTTGTCGTGTGCTCCACAAAAGTTACGTTCGCATCAATGAAAATTGCCAGATATTCGTAGCTACTAAAAGTAATGCAATGTTATAAGTCAGGACATTCTATATTTCCAGCACGAAAAACCATTTCCAAGCATAATGGCCTTAGCTTTACTTACACTGTTACACAGTTTATTGTGGCAATACCATTTCGATAAAACATCCGTTTGTAAAAGGCCTCTTTCAACGTCTTTACATCCAAATTATTATATCACCAGCAAACAGTGTTATTTTTTTGAAACCATATCGTTATAAATATATATAAAAAAATCAAAGAACCCAAATTTAGGAACGCCACGTATTATCTCCATTTTATCAGAGTTGTGCCGCCCTAAAGTAACAAATTGCTTTCTTTTTTGCAAATTATTTTATATCCAACCTAAACCAATCCCTCCAATACCAATATAATTCATTTTCATCACAAGTAATCTGTGATTTAACTGCTTTCGATAAGTCTAAGAAAACTGCAAGAATGTATTCTTGAAATATATATATATATATATATATATATATATATATATATATATATATATATATATATATATATATATATATATATATATATATATATATATATATATATATATATATATATATATATATATATAGTGTCATGTGGGTCGGAAGTGACGCACACAGTTCATGTGACTCCAATGACTCCTTAATTGGCAATAGCGGTACACTTACTAGTGTTCGGGCTGAGTTCCATTGTGATGGTTGCTGTTTACATGACATTAGCATAATCTTTAGTATTGTCTGTGTCTATGTCATATGCAATTTACTTGACTGTACAGTGAAGTTTAAATCACTCCAAAATTCACTGTGATGTCTGTATCTTTATTGTAACATACAGCTGACAAGTTTCGGGCAGCAATAAGACATATTCAGACTCAGGAGGCTCCTCAAATAAATCGTTAATGTACTTGACTAGAGCAGCGCTCGTACAAAGCTCTCGTGACAACTGCATCGACCTTGTTTCAGGCGTAGATGTTAACAAAACCTCCATTGCACATATTATCTCCAGAAATGTACTGAGAATCATGTTAAGTTAGTCTGCGTCCCAGACTACAGGGGTTCCACTACGCTTCTCGCCCTAGAGTCTACGATAAGATAAGGTCTCAAACTGGCGGGTCCGAATATTCATTAGACACGTTCGTTAATCTTCGTGACCAATCAATGCAACGGTTGGACAAGTTCTTAGGAACTTGTACGACTAACCAATGAGAGACAACGACTCAAACGTTCATGAGAGTGACCGAGAGACACGGCCTGTGATTGGAGCATCCCAAATCTGGGACGCCTGTTCAGTTCAAGACGCTATCGTCCCCTAGACCTGAAGGCGAGACTATTGAATATCAGTAACATGTAAACAGCGCCCGCAGCCATCAGGCTAGGGGACCTTGACTAATGTTAAGTACCTAATACGATTTTCCTTAAACTAATTATAAGGGGAAACGTTCACCACATAACCCCCCACCACACGGGATCTCGAAACCCCACCAAGGTCCAAAAAAATAATGGTAATCTGTAATAACCTTTAGTTGCTACAGATTACCAATCTATCTCACCAAGAAAATTTATATATTGTGTTATCAGAAGGAACATCAGCCGTACGCTGTCATAAAAGTCTCTCTATGATGTCTATTCATTACCATTTTCCAGTTGTACGAAGAATCAGGAGATTAATACGTTATCATTATAAATTCTTGAATCAGACAGTATCATAATCAAGTGCAACCGTTATGACTGGGAAATTCCTATAGCTCCGTGAGTCCGTCGAATATCGTAACGAATATTGCACTCATCTGTCACGAGAATCCTGTCTGGCGACTTGAAATGACTGCCGCGGTAGGCCTAGAGCATTCGAGTCATGATGCACCAAACAAGGAATCGAGTGTTTATTGTGTTGCTCATATTGATGGTGTTCCATAGCTGCCATTACGAATCGGGCAATTTAGCTCTTGCTTCCATGACTACAAAGAATAACGCATTCTCGTAATATCTGCTAGCCCTAGAGGATGTCTGAGGTGTATAAGTATATATCACCGTCCGACCGGGGCTAATTATTTGCAATCCTTCCCAACAAACATATACAAAATATGTAGCCATCTCCGATGGGGCGCTGCATGATCACATTTTCTGGTAACTTATATTCCACTGGTCTATATATCTGAGGGTGAAATATTTTCTTTTTTTCTGATATTAAAATGTGGACGCAATTTCTAGATTTTTATACTTTTACCTCTAGTGACACTTAATTCCTGCAATCAAGTAGTTATATAACTAAAGCTATTGGTTATAACTCCTTGCTGCAATTTAGTAAAGCCAAATACAGTAAGATCATATAGGTTGTTTAAAATCTTGTGAAGTTCTATCAAACCTCCCCGTAGGCGCCTATAGGCTAATATTTATGCATGCGTTCAGTATAAGGCAAATCCCTGATAGACGGTTTTGTGGGCCGCCTCTGGACATTCGCTATTGCTGTTATATGTTTCTTTAAGTGTGGAGACCGGACTTAATTAGCATATTCAATGTGTGTCCTAATTAGGTATTTGTAAAGCATATACAAGTTATCCATATCCAGGTAATCAAAAGATCGCATTATCATTCTAATTATAGAATATGCTTTATTTATTTTTTCATTGTCTGTAGACATCAAAAGTTAATCTATCGTCCACAATAACACCAATATCTTTTTCTGTTCTTGAATATTTTATCGCTTGACAGTTGGTTCCTATTGTAAAGCTATGGGGTTCTGTTGTTTTGTTGGAAATTATCATGGTCTTACATTTATCTCATCTTGAGACCACTCATACATTGAATCATACATTCAATCTATGAATGTCATTTTGTACATTATTATATTTGATTATGAAGCTAATTAAGCTTGAGTCACTTGTGCGGAGAAATTGGCTTTGTTTTCGTTTCAAGCGACATAAGATAAGTCATAATTTGTTCTTATTGTTGTAACTCTATTACGGGTAACAACTGCAAAGTAAAATGTGAGTCATCGTGGTAAACCACCAAATATTTTTTGATGAATTATTCTTGTTCGGCATCTGAAAACAAGTGACGAGTGGGGATTCCCTGATTCCGAGGGAAATACCCTCCTATCTATTTCAGTTCAAGACGAGCGCTGTCGGACCAGAGACATTTTCTGCTTTGTGGTGAGTATACAACGATAAGGCTGTTCAAAATATGATCTTGCTAGTGTATAGATTGACCAGGGTGGTTTATTATAAATGATGATGCTGCGATGCTTCAACCCACGCCTGGGAGAAAACAGAAAATGAGATCTTGTACACCAGTGACAGTTCACCAGACTAGTCGTTCGTCTGTAGTTTATTCCGACAGGACATCTGTTGACATGTTGAGCCATACACTGCCCAATTTAGTGATACTGCCTTGGCAATCACTATCTGTTGACAATTTAGTACTCTTTCCATCCTCTCTTAATAAGATATGTAAAATTCTATCTACATATGATATGAATCAGCGACTTAATTTTAGAGGATATTTATGAAATATATGCTAAAGGTACTCAGGGTCAACTACATTATCAATACGCAAATACGTATCAGTCATGGTATGTGCTTTTCAGTGAAGACAGTGTGACAATGATGCTTCCAGATTCAACAAGACAACTCTGAGGATGAACTTTTCTGCCTGAGTCTAATAGGGAGGATCAATTGTTAAAATGATTGTCCAGGAAACATCCCCCACCGTTTATGATGTGACATTTGTTATTGAAGGCACTGCCAATGTCGGGGCATACTTTGACACTATAAAGAGCTCCTACATCTTGCCGTCTCTAGAGTGAGTCACATAGTCATAATTCTCTTTGTGTAATTGTAGCTTGAATAATAAATGCATTGTTTGCTATTTATTCTTTATCAATGCTTTGAATGATTTGCTATTCTGTGTGACTTGCAGGTATTTCAATGGAGGACCACCTGAAGATGTCGACTATGGCTGTAATGTAAGTCATTTTTACCTTGCTATATCTGACAACTATGAATGAGTACTATTTTCAGGATGTTTTCCTATTTACTCATAGCACTCAGGTTGTTATTGTTTATAACACCTATTTTGGTACATTGTTTTCTAGAAATGAGCACTTTAAATCATTGGTTAAGTTTATGAGAGTTACTTGTACAAGGTATGTCTTTATATATAGGGATATGCCTTTATAGCTTTCCATGCCCAGTCCTGTGATAACAGCAATATTTCAGCTGAGGCCAGATTTCTGTATTCACCTGCTTCTGTAGTGTCATTTTCATGTCCATACAATGTTTATGTGTTTCTGTATTCAGTATAGCTGTAGTCTATACAGCTTAGTTACTTACTATGGTGCAGACAGCATCCCTGGTCTAGCAGCTAGCTGTAATGCACCCACCACAAGCACCAGGAACTTCATCAATCAGCTGGATAACATAGAGTCAGTATTTGCTCTCACCCGCTCCTGTGTTGTATAATAACCTTGTGTATCCACATAGTCACCTTTAAGCAGCCGCAGTATACCTAGTCTATTTGATCTCTGTTACTTAGTTCATAAAAGATTCACCTGTCAGTTGGACTTTGGATTAATACAGTCACAAATTCACACAAGTAATCATCCACTTGTGCTTTTCTATCTATGACTATAATTTTATGTTTGACCATTTGATCTCTGTTACTTAGTTCACAAAAGATTCACTGTCAGTTGGACTTACCATGGATTAATATATTCTCAAATTCACACAAATAATCCTATTCACTTGTGCTTTTCTATTTATGACTATAATTTGATGTTTAATTCATTACTGTATACCTAGACTAGAAGGTTGCTTGCATTCTGTTTCTGTGCTTTGTTTACATTCAGATATTTTACTGTGGACAGGTTTTCTGGCTGTTTTGGTGAGAGCAGCAGCTTGATGTCTGAGGGACTCAGTACTGCACTCCAGTTGTTTGATGATCTTGACCAGATCAGAGAACCAAAGTATGTGACCTCCTTTGACTGTGCTACTTCTGCAAGTGTCTGTTACTTGCGATGGGTCTATACAACTGGCTAGATCATATTGTACAACCTGTTTTAGAAGACACCTTTATTACTGAATCCCACTTCTACTTTTTTGTTTCTCCTGATGAGCCATTATCAATGTACCAGTCTATAACAGACATTAAAACTGGGAGTCCTTATCAATTAAAATGCTAATTTGATATTGATGTGATCTTTTGTTTGCTTTGAAGTATCAGGACTCAGAAGCACTGCGTTCTCATCTGTAACTCCAACCCATGTGCTCTGCCAAGTCAGGAGTGTCTAACATTCACTGACCTCTTCCCTGAGCAGCTTGTTGAGCTAATCAACACGGTGAGTAACTCTCCACGGAGAGGTGAGCCGTTGCGACAAATAGTGCAGTTAGGGAAATACAAAGTATGAGGTTGACAGATTTAGTGATAATATAGGATAAACAAACCTTGACAACAGCCTTTCCTTGCTCAAGCTTGACCTAACGAATCAGTTATGCATGATCTTGCAGAAAGGCATCAACTTCTCAGTCATTTCACCCAGAAAAATGCCCTCTCTTTATCAGCTGTTTGAGAAGGTGAGTGAGAGTTCATTCAGCATGTTTTGTGATTATTGACGTTGTGAAACTGGTAGCATACAAATATGGTCATTAAATTACCCATGCTGTTTGTGTGGTATTATAAAGGGAAATTCAAAAGTGTGGGAGTCTATGATGGTTGCTGATGCTTGTGTGTGTGATAATTTGTCTTGGACAGGGCTCTGGTGAACTTAACAATGCTCTCATGAAAAACTATGCTACAGATTCCAGGCATCTTGTTCTACTTAAAGGTTTCAGTCTCCAGGGTATGTGTTCACTGGTTACATCAATAATGCTTATGTGTTGGGTGGTACATTAACGTCAGCCTTTGTTCAGGAAGTTAACTTAACACCAGTTTATCACCCCATGACCTGGGATTTATTTTACACTTGTGTTAGTTGTAGATTAACCTAGACAATAAAAATAAACTTTTTGCTCTACCTATTATCATTTTATTTGCTTGTTTTTAAATTGTAGCCTGTATCAGCTCATGAGGTGAGGTAATGGGGTTGTATGTGATGAAATATGTCTGACTGCTCACAGAGTGCCCCACTAGTCCCAGCGTCAAGAAGGATGAAGAGATCAAAGCTGTGTCGTTACCCGCTGGGCTAATAGGTGCTACTAGTCAGTCTAGTACAGGTAAAAAAATGTGGTTAAGTGATTACAAGACACCAAAGCAAAGTTGATCTTTAATTTATATATGTATATATGGGTTTAATGAGGTTATTAATTTTAGTTTACTATAAATTAGGTCAAAACATAGCAGTTGTGTAACACAATCTGGGTCAATGTTTAGCTTTGATGTAGGTGAGAACTAGCTACAGGCTTCAAAGAGTCCGTAATGGGATGGGGTAATGTAGCTTAGGACATTATCAAAACGTCATAACAGTTTGAGGCCCATTGTTGTGTGCATGTGCCCTGTCTTCACTTCACCCGTTTACCAACAGTTTCGTCAGCCAGTCAAGTGTCCGTTACTCTCACAACCACGTCCACCTCACAGAGCTTGAGAGCCTTGAGCCAGGTATCAACCACTCTCTCACTTCTCTATATGAGTCTTGCACCATAAATGGATTTCATAGTAAGATTTGTGGTCTATTCTTTTGGTCTCAGGACCCGAATGCTTCCAACCCTGCCGCCAAGCAAGCAGCAGACAAGATACTTCTTGAAGCTATTGGTGAGTCAACTGTTTCATGGACTAAGGTGCCTTATCTGCTCCAGTTATGATACCGATGGAATGTTCCCTCAATCCCCCCAAAAATCTGCCTTCGTGGAATATGGAACTTGTTCATAAAATGTGTGTAGCCCCAAAACCAATTTAGGCAAATGTTATTCACCCCTTTTCACTAGTGTGAAAAATATTGTCATCCAATTATCCTGTCATTGTCACCTAATTCATTTGGTATGTGTGGAAAGGGGTTAGTTTCATTGACCTAAAATGGCATAATTTCATGCGGCTGAAAATTCTTGAATTTTTAGGGGCAAGTGTTTATATATGCATGCATTTATGTATTGTGTATGTGTAGGCGTGGGAGGTGGTAGACATGTTTCTATGAGCAATAATCTATATATCACTAAGCATATGCAGAATATGAATTGCTGACAATCCCCTTCTGTTGGTCTGACAAATTCATAGCTGTTAATGCACGCCTATTGACAAACATTTCGATGTATGTTGTATATACTTAACATGTTCTGTCTGCATGTTATCAGGTCAGCGTGGTAGGAGTGGAACGGCACAGAAGATTACCACACAGCAGTCCGTCGTCACCACCTCACAGCAGCAGCCTATCATCTCGCAACCCAATATGCAGCCTCCTATAGTCTCTACTTTCCAAAGCAGCCTGCCCCAGAACCCCGTGATCCCTGCCCCCATGCAATCCATGATCCCACCCCAACAGGGCCCCTCCACCATGTTGGCTACACAAGGTCCAGGTCACCTAGTCATGGGATCACAAGGCATGGGTTCACAGCCTATGGTGTCACAGACAATAGTGTCACAGAGTATGGTGTCACAGGGAATGGTGTCACAGGGAATGATGTCACAGGGAATGGCTAGTCAGCATAATCCCATGGCAGCTCAAACTGTCATGTCAACAGCACCTGGCACCATGCCCCCTCAGGTATGACTTATATGTACGACCCAGAATGACCACGCTAACACCCTCTGTAATCACTGATGCTGACTTGTGTATTTTTTTTGCATATCAGCCGATGTCAGTAGATGGGGGGATGAGCATGGAGATGGGTGGACCGATGACAAACACATCAGGGGCCAATCTCATCGGAGTGGATCTCAATAACCCTGTCGCCAGCATGCAACAAGGGGCAGCCGCACAGATGGCACAGCGCCGCGTCATATGGACAGGTTAGTGGCCCGCCGTCCTATGTTCCAGGATGTTATGAGACCTATGTATATTGTGCACAAGTCACAACTGTTCAGTCCCTTTGGTGTGGTTAAGAGAATCCCCTACAACTAGCACTTATACCAGTGTCTGTGAAGGTTTTTAGCCAATCACAACATAATTTTTGTAGAAAGGAAACTACAACTAAGCTTAGATCAATGAATTTGGATTTGAGACTGACTGAGTTAAATATATTAACTCACATAGGTATGTCAACACTGCTGCTTTGTTTACACAGGTGCATTGGAATGGCAAGACAAAGGGAAGAATGCTCAGGGTCAGGAGACCAAGTTTACAAGGACACTTCATTGTCAAGTGTTTACTCAGGCTGAGATAGATCTGTGGGTTAACTGTGGTTGTTGCTTTGATGAATTCATCTCATATGGTATATGTTTCTTTAAAGATGCATTTTTCACCTATTTGGTGAAATTATTAGTTTGCTTCCATTTTTTGTGTAGTTGCTAAAATGACTCATTTACAACCCGTTCATGTTATTGGGAACACAAAATCATCGATGATTAATTGATGTAGGGCGTTGACAAAAATATTCAAATGAATAGCGATGTCGGCCAGTAACTACGCATGTGCAACTCATTTTTTTGTATTATCTCTTTAACTCTGCCCGTTTTTCAGCTTCAGATGTATTGCAGCATCTACCGTGTGCCGTACATGGGTTAAAATCATGTCCATCATGCCCATCAAATATAAGAAATCAAACTTTACAAAGGCCATAAATATAGCTAGGGTCACGTAGTAAGGAATCAGTCGGTGAATTTTTTTTCAAAAATCGAAATTGGATGATTTTTGATGAAATGCACCTTTTAGATCGAATGTTGGTGAATTTTGAAATACTCTGTATGCTGGTTGAGCCGTTTGTTTTATCAGAACTGATTTTTCATTAATCGTTTGTTCTCACAGAAACACATCCAAATGGCCACCCAAGCTTCTCATGCAGCTTATACCCAGCAGTTTCCTTCAACACTTGCAATCTCTCTTCAGAAATCCTCGCACTGTTGGTTTTAACTTCTCACAGACTAACGACCCAGAAGCCACTAAAATGCTCTACCAAGCCATTGCCCGAGGCCTGGTCGGTGATAAAGATGGATGTTATACGAATGAATTATTCCTTGGTGTATGAAATGGAATATGATATTTTCCCCTTATCTTCCAGGTTGGCTGTATCAACATCAATGTACCGCAGTGTGATGTGAAAGTCCTCATGCTCTTGTTCAGCAAACGTAACAAGCACTTCATGGGGCTGATCCCCAACGACCAGGCTAGCTTCATAGCAGCCTTCCGCAACATTATTGAGAAGTCCAAAATGAGAGGTCGTCAGATGCGACAAATCCCCAATGATGTAAGTTGGGGTGAGGTTGTTGATTAATACAGGAAGCTGTGAATATTATCTAAAACTTGATGAGAGAGAGTGACTTATGATTGGGAGTTGGGATTAATCGTAAGTTGGGTGGGAGAAATTTGTTATATTAAGTTATGTTGAGTTTGGATGATATGATGTTTGATTGCAGCCACAGGGGGCAGCAGGTGCCGGGATCTCGCCCGGTATGCCCGTGGTAACAGGCAGTCAGCCCTCGACACAGCCTGCCATTACCCCTCTCTATCAGGTCAGCTCTACTTATATATGTACTTTGATAGCTGGTAACCATACAATCATATAAGCTGAGCTGTGTTTTTAATGGCAACTTAATGCCATCTTGATCTTCTACAGAGATACATTGCCCTTATACAGGAAAATTTCCTCAGAAAATTTACAATTAAGTAACTCGTCCAAAACTGTTCAGGTGACGATGCCTGGTGGTCATGTTCAGCCGGCCCAGCAGCAGCCTCCAGTTACTGCTATCCCCCAGACCCAACCTCAACAGCAGCAACAACAGCCACCACAACCGCCACCACAACAGCCACAACAACAGCCACAGCAGCCACAGCAGCCACAACAACAGCAACCACCTCAACCACCACAGCAGCAGACACTGCCACAAGGTCCACAGCCAGCACAAGGTCAGCAGGCCAACGTCCAGCACCAGAGCCCGGCTGCTGCTGCTGCTGCAGATGCTGCGCGTAGAGCTAACTTGGTCAGTATCGTCAGGCAACTTACGTGTGTGTTGAACCACGATCCATTTGGCCCGATGATATTGTGTTTGTCACTAGTCACAGTGTGCTGTCTGGATGAACAATAGGTTTGTAAGTGCTCTGAGATTGCATTTGAGGCATGCTGTCAAAGTGTCACAATATTAACCACCAATGTTTCATTTTGTCTGCCAGATCTTAATGATGACACTTAAGGATGACAATGTTATAAATTGTAACTCATACCAAGGCCTTTTCAAACAGTATTTACATCAGTGTAAGAGTTGATCACAATATGAATTGATGAAGTCTGGTTTTCATAGTTGGCTTATTGTTGGAATGATAGCAACACATACACAGTCAAGGGTCGACAAACTGGGGAAGGGGCCTGGGGGGGCACTTGGCCTTATTCTGGATAGGGGTGTGCCGCAGGACCTCGAAAACCCGTACCCGTCGTACAAGGTCAAAATGGCCAAAAAGCATACCCCGTCGTACAAGGTATTATTTGAATGTATAACCCGTCGTACACATTGAACCTGAAAAACATACCCCGTCGTACAAGTATGAGGCCCAAAAACCCGTCGTACAAGTCGAGAGGTCAAAAAAACATACCCCGTCGCGCGGCACATATATACTACCTCTATACACTTAAGTGCCCCCACTCCCGGGGAAGGGGTCTTTTTGTCTCTAAGAATCTGTATTATGTGTATTATATATATGCATATTATATATATGCACATATTATATATATGCACATATATATATGCACAACAGTGCCAACCTAAAACTATGAACCACACGAATGTTAGCTGTAAATCATTACGCGCTCTATATTTACCTCGCTATCGATGTGTATACATACGCTTTGGTTACAAAATGTAGGTTTCATCAAATCTTCACTCATTAAAGTTTTGGACATCATTGTGCATAAATTTGACCGATAATTAGGGAGGGTAATTTCCAACAGCATAAATGGTGACCGCAGCGCGTTGTAGCGATCGAAAGTCTGAAAACTTAAAACTTTTGGTTTACAAGGTGCGGTTACCATGCAACTTGCTTGGGAACCTAGTTACAATTAAGGGGCTGAACAGTCTCTTTATCTAGGGTTAGGTATTTGGGGACCAAACTAGCCTTTGTTCAAAGAGAGCATATTTATACCCATGTTTGTATAGAGAATAATATATCATAATGAATATGCTGGTATGTGTCTTTGATCAGGAGAAAATCCGCGAACTTCAGCAAACGCTGATTGATGCTCAGCAAAGAGAACTCAAGTTCCAAGAAGAGCAGAATAAGAAATCAGCTGACACAGTGAGACATCACCAGCAGCATCAGCAGCAGCAGCAACAACAGCAGCAGCATCAGCAGCTTCAAGGTAATTTTATCCAAAAAACTGCGAGTAATTGTACGCTTTCTTGTTGCTAGATCATGGTTATGATCTTTGCTTGGTATAAGGAGAATTTGATCATCGGCTGTAAATTTGAATTTGTGAGGCTCCAGGTGAACAAACTACCCCTAGGTTTAAACAGCATCAGCTTTTGAAGTTTGTTACAGATTCATTCAGAATCCGTCAATTTATTTGTTTTCACCTGAGATTTGAGATGATTTTTTTTTAAAGTGCAACAACATTTTTTCTCTACTCTAAATAGAGCAACGACGACAACGCCTACAAAGCATGCAGAACATAGCGGGTCCGGGCATGGCCCCCATTGGGCAGTCACAGGCTCAATTGCCAGTGGGCCCAGGAGCTCCACGAGCTGCTATGGGAACACAAGCTACCAACCAGCAACTCAAACATCTTCTCCTCAATCAGCAGGTACTGATTCATTATTGAATTGCTGGATGATTATACTTAAGATGCCTTCAATTTTGTCTCTCGATGTACTCGGTGTTTTGTGGTCAAGACAAGAGTGCAGAACAGAAAAGTGCTGTCATTTCCACCTCAATTGAGACCCAAACATGCTCCATTTCACAATGATTCATATCCAACCTATCATACTTATAGTGATTCCGCATATTTTGACCATGGTGACCGATTATAACTGGTTAATAAATCATAATATTAAGGTCGATTATTATTTTGTGGCTCCAGCGTCATCAGCAGCTGTTGATGTCTCAGCGCCCCCGCGGTCCAGTGCCTGGTCAGCCTGGTCAGCCCATGATGCCCCCCGGCCCCATGACACAAGGTGGCCCTCCTGGCATGCAGACTGATGTCAGCATGGCACCACAGACAAACCAGATGCAATCCTCTCAGCCATTCCTCTCTGAAGACTTCAATATCACAGAAATGGGCTTGTGATATGTGGTGATTGAAGCTAATAGCATGCTTGACATGCTGATTGTGGCCATCAAGTCTGTAACTAACAAGTTTGTCCTGTATTTCAGAGGAAGAATAATGGAATGTCTAGATGTTATCAAAATAAATGCATATTCTATTGTGACTTTGTCTATATTCAACCAAGTAATCTGGTGACTCACTACTGCTGGAGATAAGGATGGCCCATCTTGATATGTGCATGGTCAATTCTGGTGAACAACAGGAAATAAATTGTGTGAAGATAAGTGCAGATGGGGCATGAAGAACCTTGTCCATTTACACATACCATAATCAAGTTAACACATCTCACCACCTTGACATTGCAATTAGATGTTTTTTTCATCTTATACATCATTTTTATTGTGTTTTGATTGCATGTTATTGATCACACTTGTGTGTGCAAGGTTGACATCCCAGATGTTGCATACCATGTATGTATAGTATGATAGGTTTCAGTATCATATTCACTATGCAGTCGGTCCAATCCAATTTTTTTCTCATCCACACTAAATCAGTATGAACAGTGGTCATAAAAGACTAGATTCGTTATCGTTGAGATGAATTGATAGTTATTGGTAGATTGTCAGGAAGTAGCATTGTCACTGCTTCAATCTTAAGACATGACTAGTTTCTAATTCCTTCCACTCATATATAATGTATTGATAATTCGAACCATTGTTTTAATAATTCTGCAAAACCCAACCTCCATCTTCAACATAATGTCTTTTGTTCTTGAGGACATCCAGTAGTTGTAGTGAGCCAAATTAAATTTTGTTTCCATAAAAAGCAGCTGTTTGTCACCCAAGAAGTGTCTTTGGAGAATTATGTGTGTTTCACAATGGACCAATCAAATGGATGTCAGTTTTAAGCCCCTGCTATAATATGAATTCACTAACTCGTGCAACATTTTTTTTCTGCTATGATTGTGAAATTAATAGAAAGTGGATGTTAATGGGGTCATGGCAGTCACAAACAAAAGACCATCCATCCCAACCACTGAGAATGGAACAACTAAGTTGGAAAGACCCAGAAACACTTAACTTGTGTTTCGTTGGTCATATTAGTTTGATGAAACACAGTGAAGCATGGCACAGCATTTACGTATATATTTAATATCACCATATAGTAGGAATAGAAATTATAACATCACAAATAAATTGCTTGTAAATAATAAAGGATATCTAAATACACCATCCTGCAGATAAGCTACCGGTAATACACAAACATAACAAGACTAATTCACTGAAAGACAGAAAAACTTAAATTGCTGACATCAGCATTAATTCCTTCATCTATCATGCTGTCCAGTTGGTATTCACTAAGTAACTTTGAGAAACTGTTGTTGTGGGATTTGGGGGAGGATTTGGGAGTTCTAACTGGAGTGAGACGTCCTGTGCCGAGTTGATGGGGAGGTGTCGGGGAATTGACCGGATGGAATAGGGAGAGCATCTGGTGTTTGTGGTTCATTCGGAGTGCTGGTCCGTTTGTTAGTGGCTTGTGGAGGAGTAAAAAGCAGCGAGTCTATGGGAGATTTGTTGGCCAAGGGAGTGAGGCCTTCAATGGGTGACCACAGCGAGCCAGCAAAACTGCTCCGGAATGGGGTGGAAGACATCATGTCATTGTTGTCATCCGGCATGTGGTCCCTCGGTGGCGTGCTGAGAAGCTGCTTGATCGGGGAAGAGAGATCTTTCTCGATCTCACCCAGCATGTTGTGAATGCTGCCCTGATCCAGAAGACTGTCACACAGAGACCTTGAGTCCTCACCACATCGCCTGTCATTCCTGATATAACTGACGGCACCAGTGTCTAGCGTATACATGGTGGGCTGAGGCAGACCCTGAATACTACTGCCCTGACTGCTGCCTGGGGTGGTCTCACTCAATGAGCTCGACTCTGATACAAAATCGATGCCAGAATCCACTTGGATCTGAGAGAGTTGGTGGCGGAGCTCGGAGGTGTCGAGGCTGCTGGAAAGAGACGGTGACACGATGATGGGGGAGGGCGTACTGCGGTTGGACTCCCACTCATCGAGAGAGCATGCCAGTCCACCACTCAGCATATTCACCTTGCCTACTGTGCGCTTGACATGCTTCGGGCATGGCTCCTCCTTCACCTCATGCGGGCTGAGATTACGTTTGGATGATATAAGTCTTCGTTCCAAGCTCCTACGTTTTGAATCTAAACATCAACATAAAGGCATCGTGCAGACAAAAATACTAATCTGATCCATTTTTCTCATTATAACATAACACTGATGCAGCAATTCCATAAACTATTAGATAAAAAAAACCTTGACAACATATGTTTAAAATTATGAATACCTTTAGGAATAGCATTGGGGGCCTGCCATTGCGACAGGACCATAGGTTGGCTGGGCAGCACTGGAATACCACTATGGATGGGGATCAAGGCAAATGTCTGGCCATGAACTTGAGGGGCCACTGGTTTGGGCAACAACGGCACAGGACCTGGTATATACAACACATTGCATCTAGGTTACTTACTTGACAATTAAAACCGACAATTCCAGAGATTTAACCAACTTAAACAACAGGTATTTAATCGCTACAGTGTCACCTTTACGTGATTTATTGTTGATTGGGTGGGAAGCTTGAGTGCGGATGTCAAAGGTAGGCACGGAAACAGTTGCCAGTGCCTTCTCTGTTTCTGCATGAAATCATACCAAAGAGATGAATGCATAGTAATGGATTAGACTCGAATAGATGATCGAAAAGCAATGTTATACACATACACCAACTGCAGAACACCACCTTAACATCACCATAAAACCCAAGTGTAGCATCAGTTTAGTAGGCCAACATCATATCATTTCTTGGTACAGATCATTTTAGATAACAACCCTGTCTTCAATACCGTGACCGGCTCCACCAAAGCCACATGCTTCACGATACAAATACATCACAAATGCTCGATCAACCTCATAAACTGCAACACACACCTTGTCTGGAGTTGACTTGCGACATCATATCGTGGATGGCTTTGGTGGCAACATTGGGGATGTCTTCTCGCAGTGTCCAGTAGGAAAAACTTGACTTGCCGGCTTGTTTTGGCTTCTCCCTCACAAAGATATCATACAATGACAAGTTGTGTCGTATGGAATTCTGAAAAAGGAAATACACTTTAAAATATCATGGGTATAAAACACATTCCTATTAATTCACTTAAATTCAATATTACTGAGATCAATTTAAGAAATAGTTTCATGATCCATATATGTCTAGATACCTTCCAACCCTGATTTGCTGAGAATTTATAGTATGGGAATTTCTCCTCTATCCAGCTATATATTTCCCTGAGTGTCATTTTACGATCGTTCCTGCTGCAAATGGCCATTTGTATGAGGTGCATGTAGGAATAGGGTGGCCTTTTCTTCTGTCCGTAATCTCCTCTGATCTAAAATGAAAAATAAAATTCAGATAAAGGTAACAGTCAACAGCAGTGATATATATCTTGATATATGCACAAATTGTACCATGCAAGTGCCTCAAAATGTGTGATGTAACCAATGGGTCAACTTTGCCTCACCGATTAAGAAAAGCAAAGCTCGATACATCAACACTGGCAAAGATGTGTTGTGACTCTATTAGGTAATAACTTGCGTAAGGCTGGGAGAGGGGTGGGGTGGTTAATTGATGGATCTGCCTGTCAGCTTGATGTAATCATAAACACAATGACAGTTAGCATTGATTATCACACCTTTTCCATATGTTCCACTGCACTCGGCTGGATGTCGCTCGGTCTTCCATCAGTTGTGTTAATAAGCCGATGCTCATTCAAAGACTGGATATTGTTCAGGGAATGGTTGTGCATTGCTGGAAAAATAGCAATCACTTAGGTTTGGTAATGGGTGAATCTAGCTTACAAAATAACCACAGTTCTTCAATTCAGACATGAGCCATCATGAAAGTGCAGTTAACCGATTCAATTTAAAATAATATTCTTCCACGGAAATTTGATTGCATGAATGTACAGGATACAAACAAAAATTTACGAGTACATTCAATAAAACAAGAATCAATGAATTTATATCATATATTCCTATATAAAAACACTTAACTAATGAATAACATTTAATTTTTTTTTTTCTGTACTCACATGTCCCTGCTATGGATATAGAAGCAGCTATGGACGTGGCAGGGGGTGGTTTGGGCTGCTTCACACTGGCTCTCAGTATAGCCGGACCTCTCCCATTTATGGCTGGCCCTCGCTTTGGCAAAACACCAGATTGACACGAACCGACCGATGACACAGCGAAACTGTGCTGCAGTGATTGCGATGCAGCTCGTCTCACAGCACCAGCATTTTGTGATACTGGAGTGGAATGACGTAAAGGACTCGATGGCCGAATTTGGCTCACCCTGGGACTGCTGGCATAGTACCATTGGTCAGAATCTAGTTGTTCACTTGGAGGTCTTGGATCCAACTTGGGAGGTGTTGGTGAGGTATACATGTGTTTTTTGGATGAGGACTTTTTCGTCGGTGATGCTGATGCTTAATTTCCTCGTCTGGACTGCATTGAGTTTTTTGGCGC
Source organism: Urechis unicinctus (assembly GCA_034190875.2). Classification (NCBI taxonomy): domain Eukaryota; kingdom Metazoa; phylum Annelida; class Polychaeta; order Xenopneusta; family Urechidae; genus Urechis; species Urechis unicinctus. The sequence goes on along the minus strand of CM067358.1, from coordinate 23,264,063 downwards.
CACTGGAATTTTTTCGAGTTGAGAATAGCACTACTGACAGGGGCTGCTTGGTTTGCTGCCTTGAGTTCAGGTAAATTAACAGAGCCATTCTTGTTGTGGAAGTGTTCTTTAGAGAAATAACCATCTGCAGGTGCAAGAATGCGAGTTATTTCGATCACAGTTTCTTTTTCTGGAGTATGACCTTGGGCCAATCTCTCTGCAGCTTTTTTATTTAAGGAATCAGCTATGTCGTTAATAGCTTTAGCGGTAGCTTTCTCGGGATCATCGCCAGGATTCAGCACAATCACACGTTTCACTGTGTTATCTCGTTTACATTTTGCAGGAGAATTAAGTCTTTGTAATGGAGACAGTCTTGAAGTGCTAGGCTGTGAATCTGGGTCTAAATATCCATCAACAGTCCCCACCTTTTCCAGAGGATCAGATTTAATCAACTCTGTTGATGATACATAATTTCTGACATTAGAAACTGCAAAATCACTGCTTTCAAAATAACCACTACTACTGCAGTCATCTCCGTCAGGAGTTACACATATATCCTCGGAACTGTGGTCCATCTTCTGGCTGCCTGGTGGACTAGGGCAGATGTTAGGCAATCTCGGGGTCTTTGGGGAAGTGTTTGGGTCGGGTGGGACGACAACAGCTTCCCCAATCTCAATCACCTCTTGCATCTGAACATCTCTCCTGATATTCGACCCATGACCTTCCATTTCATGATTTTGCATCGTCAAATCTCCTCAAGCATGTCTGCCTCCATGTCCAGCTGAATGAAATAGAGAAAGTATGCTTAGTCAGTTGTATCAAATAAACAGCCTCATCAAACCAAATGATGGTCATTTGCCAGAGTTCATAAATCATAAGGCATTATTATATTTTCTTAGTCAATTATTGCACATGGTACAAATTGCTTTCAATGCTGTGCAGGGTACCCGATTTTTTGTTTTTAAATGCTGCATTATTGTTTGCTGTGAATAAATATAATCAACCCTACAACCAGTATACCTGGTAGTTAAACAACTAGCAGCAGACACACAAGTACTAGCTTGGAGCATCATAACTTTATAGGATGAAAGAAACTAAATATCACTTTCAACAATAATTTGATCAAACAATGATGGATGATTGTGATGCTTGAACATAGCAGAGCTCCTTTGTGCCTTCACCCTCTTGGAAAAAAACATATCACTCACATAAGGTTGCTTACAAACCAGACAAAATGAAGTCATGGACAAGTTGTTAATGATCAAATCCTTTGAAAAAGAATCTTTAGTTTCATGTAGTGATACATGTAGTTCTCATGGAATTTGGCAATGTTGATGATGAAACACTTACTTATTTCTGTGTGAATGTTACATGTTGTCCACCAGCCAGTGAGATAGCCCTATACTTCAGTTGAAATCTTTACTAGTATTCAGAAAGAAAGGCCTATATCATAACAGCCCAGTTTATCTAAATATGCTGCATGAGGACTACTTGATACAATTTCAGGAGTCAAGTATCCTAAAAGTAGGCTGGATAAATATGTGCAAAGAAACTTTGCCTCTTTCAGTGTCTGCACTGTTTGCAACTTTTGATCTTTAATGTATGTGATGTAGATATAACCAGCTGATGTCAAGATAGCCCTACAGGACGTCTAAGTAGATTTATGTTACCACCCGACCGTGCCTAAGGCCAAGAATGCCTAGGATAAATAGAGTAGATTGTGGGCTAGATTGTCAGTGTTATGATGAAAGCTGTTGATTTTGGCAGTGGATTTTTTATGGTTACACAAGTATTAATTTGGGTGGGCACTTACACATTTATATGATGGCCGTCACTTAGTAATCAAAGTTACCATGACATTAATTTGGTTCTATATATATTGATTCTGACCATCAACAGCTCACATATAGAGCCTAGATTATGCCATATGCATAAAGTTCGATCACAGTAGATAATTTGACTTTGTGACATGATACTTACTATGAAGATCTACACTACAGTATACAGGATGTATATAGGTACATATGTATATCTTTGACTGACCAGGGTAAGATATTTAAATCGATTATGGTCAGGAAAAAAAAAGGTGACCTGCAGTGAATAAAATTCACCAGGTTCATTTTTCATAGACTAACTCACAAGTAAATATGGACCTGGGGCGATCGAAAGTTACATTATAACAAATAAGTCAAGAAATGGAAATTCAGAAATTTCCGCACTGTTGTTGCACATATAAACATACACTCCAAATTCTATGGTGCTGCTCAACTTCCCATGCGAACGTGAACATTGAGAAACTTGTGAACCAACATGGGTACATGTGTAGATTCCGTTTGTGGAATGTTGACATGTTCTGACAGGTCCACAAGCTTCGGTGGGAAACCAATCGATATGAAACTAATCTGCGGTTCGACAAATTATACGCAAGTTTTGGCACGTGCAAAAGATTACTTTAATAATATGTATATTTCCCAGTAATATTTTAGCCGTGAACAGCAGTAGTTTGCAACGAAACTGAATGTCACAGTATATTTTTGAAGATGGGAAGGGCACTTGCACAACTTTCGAACTTCGTGGACCAAATTTCTTAGCCAATCAGATTCAAACTTAATGTCACGAGACTAAAACGAGAATTTGTGAAGTTTATTGATAAAGTATTTTGGCACATAGCTCTTCTACAGATCTTGGGAAATTTTAGCTCGGGAGCAAAATTGCAGATATGTATGAGCCGATGAGAAATCATCGGTCTTTAATATGTATTTTCTATGTACTTTTAATAAATAATCATGGTTGTTTTAGTAAGTATCACCAGTTTGTGTCAATGATTATCAAGTCCCCTATGAGCACCATATGTGCGGTATAATTGCGAAGATGTGAATGCAGCTTGTTTCGATAGAACTGCACCCAATCCCAATCGCAAGTTGAAAGAAACTGTCAGTTAAACAACAATGCACTTTGTAAAACTCACATAATTTGTCATTTGTGGTAACCGTGTTTATAAATTGAAAGAAATTAAGTCGTTACGGAGTTAATCGATTTGACCTCACTCGATTTATCGTTACACCTCAAGTAACACACAAATTGATTACACCATTCTTGCACATCGTCCCTGAATTTGTGCATTTTTTGTTTTGAATTTTACTTTGCATTTGCTTATATTGGGGGACTTGTAACATATACTTAGATTCATTACCGGACACTTATAATATTTTTTGATTAAGGGGCAATAAACCACTTAAATAATCTAAGACACATTCATAACAAAAATGCTCACATTTGGCTAAATGGGGGGAGGGGACACTAAAGTGTGTTTTTTTGCGTTTCACTGGCTTCGTGCCTTTTTTTTCTACGGCGCCAACATATCTGATTTCTGATTATTAGTCCTCCAAGTCGCATACCCCATTTTCACCTCGTACGACGGCCGGCTATGCAGTTACATAATACCTTGTATGACGGGGTATGCTTTTGGCCATTTTCACCTTGTACCACGGGTACAGGTTTTCGAGGTCCCGCGGCACATCCCAGGACATGGCCAAGTGTCCCCCACCCTGGATTTGGCTATTGTGCAACATCAATACTTACCTCCTAGCTGATTACAGGTACAAAATAATATTCATACAGCGAGCGAGTGTCTCATATAATTTCTTAGATACTTCTCATGTAGCCATGTTATCTCCCGGGGTTATCTCTATGTGCTCGCCAAGAGAGTGCATTTGCACGAGTCAAAGCTATCGCAGTGCTATATCAAACAAGTTAGCACGTATTTGATCGCCATCTACCGATGATATGTCTTACTAACATTTGTTGTCATTCGTTTCCAGAACTCTTTTGCGGAAAAGACTTAACAATTGGTGAAATTACATATGATCATTAGAAATGTTTTCAGCACATAATTTCACCTTTGTTTGTAAAATATGACGGTTATTTATTTCCTCTTGTGTTTCCAAAATTAGTATATGTTGGTGGCGAGTGGGCGATGATTCGCGCAAATTCCGAACAGCTCCATCAGATTATCTGATCATATTTGAGAATTTTGAACAAAGCAAATTTCTCGCAATGATGTGCCGTATTTTTAGTGCCTTGAGTCCAACAACAGTCATACTCCTTAATCAACATCAACGAAATTCAAACAATCACAGCACAATTGTGGGAGTCGGCCATGTTGAGTTTTTTGACAACAACAATTAGACAAAACTAAAATAAAAGAAACAGTCCTCATGTCATTTTGTGATATATCTTTCATTTTGTCACAAATTTTTTGGCCTGAGGTAGCTCTTTTGAACCAAGTGGAGCTTGGTTCTCGAAGATGGCATTTCCAATGTAGAAAATTCGATGATAAAACCTTACCTTCACGATGTCAACTTGATTCAACAAGTCCAATTGATAAACAATCAGTATTATGTATCGCATTAGAGTATCAGGAATCGCAACAACTTGTAAATATGCATATACGCCTAAAATGTGCGAGGCGATTAACTTTTCCGACTAAATTCCAATATGGCGGCGAGATTGCACAACATAAGTTGGATTGTTACGGACTTGTTATTATGCTGGACTCACATCCATACTAATTCTACAAGCTCAGTTTTCTTATTACTCGAGCAAGGAATTCCCCTATATTTGAGGAAAGTTTTCAGCTGGGGTACTTTCCACTAAGAAGGGGACAGTGATAACGTGGTGTAGCAACAGTAAGAGAAGTTCAGAATAGGCTTGACACCTTCGGCGACGTCTTTGATGTTCTTTACAGCTATAGAAACACGCAACAAGAATGTGCGCAACAACACAGGAACTTAAAACAGCAACTGGTAAAGCGCCAACAAAGCGCTGACAGCTTGACATGCCCCCTATTCCGGTAAAAATTGCTGTGCGCGATGGTGGCCCTCCTTGCGGCAGCAACGGGAACCCGACTTTGTGAAGGCTCCTATTCGGAGAGGAATTTCGCCGAAAAGTTAAAAATTAATCGAATATCAAGTGGTCGCCTGGAGATTTGTTAAAAAAAACCATATCAATTGAATTCAGTCAATACTCTTACCGTTGGTGGCTTAAAATTCTTCTCAGTATGTTTTTTTAACTTTATAAGTTCAGCATGTTTGTCAATCTACCAATAAAAGTGGGTTTTCCTGGTAGACCAACAAGGGAGTACCCGATCGACTGTTGGTCTTTTGGGGTATTCATTCCTTCTCAACAATGTTGTGTACTTACGTATCTATATTCGTTGAGAATCGAGATGGATATCTCCAGTGATTATTTATTATTTGTCACACATACTTTGAGAATCACAAATTTCGTTCACGGCAACCTCCATCTTGGAAATATGACGTCACATTATGCAGTTTCACTTGTTGAGTGCCAAATTCATAACAAACCTACCCTTCATCATAACGTACCCTCTCAGTCATCAGTTGATGGAGTAACCCCCAACAGCTTATATTAATTATACGCCCCAGTTTCCCAGATCCACAAGTGACCTACATGTCACCTGCCACTTCCCCCCTCTCCTCATACATACCCCATATTCCAGAGCCACATGACCTTCCTGCCTAGGCAACGCCCGATAGCCCTAACCCTCACAGACCTGGCTACAGCATGTCCCATGAGAATTGGGATGGCGTGCCTTAGTCGTTGAGGGAAGCAACTTATATTCAAAATCAGTTCTCTCCTGGCCTCCGAGCTCAACACTTCTCTCTCTTAAGTTTAGGCTAAGTTACATCTGAAATTCGAAAGTTGAAAACAGTTAAATAAAGTTCAAGTTGTTATTAACCCTACATCTGGAGTTCGATTCTTTTACTTACTACAAGTGCGTAGCGTGAGCATCTCTACACCACGGATCACGTTACGACACACTCGCCATGTGGCTTCAGGTATCCAGAAGTGTTATTTTTTTTTTAATTGTTAAGGTGATATGGTTCAATACATATTCTCCCTCTAAGTTGGTATTGCCAAATGATAATCAGTGACAAAATGGCACGTACTCAAAATAAAATTTGTCAATATATATAAAACAGACTGTACCATATACCTGGGGTTTCATATTGATGAAAAATAAACTGGCACAAACACATAGATGCTTTGAACAATAAGCTAGCCCCAGGCTATCAGACGGCCGTTAGTGTTAAGCTCTGACATATCTCTTAGCTGTCTAATTCTCGACCCACTTGTGCTCAATGCCACATCTCTGGTCTATACAACCCGTTTATATGGGAAATCTCCCTTTTGTCATGACATGGTTTGATGAGGAAGACAGACTGCAATGCATATTTTGCATTTGTCAGTCTACCCCTTTTGTATCGGGCCATCCCTTGTGCCCGCCAAAACCGTCCATATACACGCATGGGATGGTGTTTGGGTACTGATAAATTGGCCATTATGCAATTGGTTGAAGATAAGAGTCACCAGAACGTGTTCACTATTGCATGCATACCCTACTCTTCATATCTTCATTGTACTTGCAGAGTCTGCTGGATTGGTTGATCTGAGTTTATTCATCTCAAACTCACGAAGCTCGCTTAGCGTGTGTTACAATGTTGGTTCCGGTTTTCACATTAAAACTCAGTCATAAAATCAACCCCAGAACACCTACTATTGGTCACTATGATGGAAAGCATCCATGTCTCACATGTGCTACAACTGCTGGCAAGGTATTTTTTGTTCTATTCACCTAGTAAAATAAATACACAACTGATGGATTAGCCAAAAGATTACATTTGAGCTGAATACTTAATTATGTGTCAAATATTTTACAATCCTGGGTAATGTAATATTTTATATGCTATTCCCTAGAATAAAAGTAAATTGCTCATGGAAATAACCCTACATAATAAGCATCATTGAATTCCATCAACCCTAATTACTTAATGGAAAGTAGCTGTATGAACCGTTTTTGTAATCTATCACAGGTGTTTATACACAATCCTCATACTCGAGGAGCTCACGGAGGTCGCATGGTAGCTGCCAGTGACAGTGACCTCTCTCTTCTCAACATCAACCAATCTGTGAGCTGTATTACTGCCGGGGTCCTCAACCCAGAGTCCGATCATGACGTCTTGGTTGTGGGAACACAGACAAACCTTCTGGCATACGACGTGGAAAACAACTCCGATTTGTTCTACAAAGATGTGAGCTGACTTACTTTTTCAATTTCACTCACCGTCGATTTTAAACTCATTATAACTGCACTCTCTGAAAGTGACTACTGTTTGTGCTTGTCATTTGTGATAATATTTAATGATAGGTAAAGGAATCTATTTTTACTTAATATTTTTGCTTATATTTGTATAAATTGAATATGCCTACATGGATTATCAAATCCTTATGATTTTGTGATAGGTAGAGGAATCTATTTTTACTTAATATCTGTTGCTAATATTTGAATGAATTGAATATGCCTACATGGCTTGTGAATTAATTGGTTTTTTTTAATTCCTCAAATACTGACCTTTTGTAGACACCTGATGGTTCTAATGCTGTTGTCATTGGACGATTAGGGAGCATTGAACCACCTCTTGCCATCAGTGGGGGAAATTGCTCTCTCCAGGGTTTTGACAGAGATGGGAACGATGCATTTTGGACGGTAGGTGCCGCATTCATATTCTGTTCTACGCAAAGAAATTGTCACGCAGAACATGCTAGGCGACTATTTCAGCATTATATTTATGCCTTAAGGTCACTGGAGACAATGTCTGCTCACTAGCACTGGTGGATTTCAACAACGATGAACAGCAAGAGGTAATTGGTATTGCTCACCATCACTTACCTCTTCCATGATCTTACAGTTGGCCCATAATTGTTCACCTGTCTCATCGTGTTAAATTGCATCAAAGTATTGTTGTTATCCCATCATCTTATATGGAATTGTTTGTTTGAAATGCAGTGTAATGCAATGTTCCTATTGCAGTATGACATAGCATATTGCACTCTAATTTATGTTCAAATTCCTCATGGCACTATTCTGGTTGAACAGCTTATTGTTGGCTCCGAGGATTTTGACATCCGCGTATTCAAAGAGGATGAAATAATTGCGGAAATGACAGAAACTGAAGTTAGTGTTCCCTTTTCATCATTTTCTATGTCTAACCAAGAATTATACAAGACAATCATGGATAGTGTAATTTGCTGTGGGATGTAACAAAAATTTAACAGTCGATGGGAAATATATTGCCTCAATATAATTGGGCAACTTCAATGTTAAATTGTGTGGGTGTCATCATAGGCTATAACATCACTTTGCACCATGCAAGAGAGCAAATTTGGTTATGCTCTTGCCAATGGGACAGTTGGTGTTTACGACAGGACTTCACGTTACTGGCGGATCAAGGTATTATACTCGCATATTCACTCCTGGACAACTTCATATGTACATTTTGAGTCTAGTGATATTTTATATAAACATCTGCTGCCAGAGAATTGTACACCATTATTTTCGTTTAGTGAGGGAAGTGCTTGTAATGGATGCCATATTTAAATGTGACAGTCGAAGAATCACGCCATATCTATTCATGCGTACGACCTGGACTCTGATGGTGTATGTGAGCTGATCACAGGCTGGAGCAATGGCAAGGTCTGACTATGAAATGTGCTGATCCTGTGACTTATATTAGTGCTGGTCAGCAATGTGATAGCATTGTATGTTATGAGTTTTAGATTCTCACAATAAAAGGTAAAGTCTATCTTGATAAAGATCATTCAGTGTCATTGTTACATACGGTCACTAAAACACCATGCAGGTTAAATATCACAATGTTCATAGTAATATATCCATTTAGGTTGTACAATCACAGTTCAAGTGAATGATGTGTGTCAGATTGATGCACGCAGCGACAGAACAGGAGAGGTCATCTTCAAAGACAACTTCTCCCAAGCAGTAGCTGGCATTGTTGAGGTGAGGCACAAGTATAGACTTCTACATATCTGACCACAAATCAAAAGCTCCTGCTAACTCATGTTGTATCAGCACTTGGAAATGTGTAGTGTCCTAATAGACGTGCTCTGCAAAGAAGAAGGGTGCGCATCTATAAGGGACCTAGGGAGAAACGCGCGAAAAAAATCAGGTCATAGAATGCAATTGTATGAACACGGTAGTTATCATTTCAGGGAGACTACCGCATGGACGGCAACGAGCTGTTGATCTGCTGTTCTATTGATGGCGAGGTGCGGGGCTATCAGCCAGCCGGCCAAGAGATGAAAGGCAATCTTATGGATACTAATGTTGAGCAGGAAACTATTAGAGAGCTCAGCCAGCGCAAACAGGTGATGCATACCTTACCAGACGAGACTTTCTTTATGTTCAATAACCATATGACCTGGTCCTATGTTACACATATATCAATAACTCAACCATATTATTCTGCTGCTGTTTGCTATCACCTGATCCAACCAATGACATGATTGCTTGTATTGATCGGTATTGACCTTATTGTGCGATTCAGAACCTCCTGCTGGAGCTGAAGAATTACGAGGAGAATCAGCGAGCGGCCACCATGAACCGCCCGTCCGGCCTGGGAGAGTTGGACCAGCCTCAGATGGGCATTATACCAGTATGTGTTAACTGTTGGTTCTACATGACAACATATCACAATTGGCCTTGAATATTAAAACATTCGACGGATATATAATGACACATCAGATTACACTGATATATAATGCCACATTATCAGATTACATTGATATACAATGAAACATCAGATTGCACTGATATACAATGAAACATCAGATAACACTGATATACAATGAAACATCAGATAACACTGATATACAATGAAACATCAGATTACACTGATATACAATGAAACATCAGATTACATTGATATACAATGAAACATCAGATTACACTGATATACAATGAAACATCAGATAACACTGATATACAATGAAACATCAGATTACACTGATATACAATGAAACATCAGATTACACTGATATACAATGAAACATTATCAAACTACACTGATATACAATGGCATATTGATATTTTACTGCTATACAATGACACATCAGATTACACTGATATACAATGACACTTTTACGGACTGCCATTCAGACCGTTCATTCACTTTGTGGTCATAGAATGTACCATTCTAATTAAGAGGACGATTACTTCTATATATAAGCAGCATACCATTCTTCATATCCACCATTATGTGTCATGATAAAAGTAGAGGTTACAAAGAACAGTCACTTTCAAATTTACAATTACCAACGGCTGTTTATGACATGGTTATAACATCTTGACTGACCTGTGTTTCAGGCCAACACGCAACTGCAGACTACTCTGAATGTCATTCCTGGTTCTGAAACAGTCAGGGTGAGGCAATGCTTTCCAATTGACAAACTTGCTTACTATCCCAAAAACCACTAGTTGCTTAATGGTGAAGAAAATTTTATGTTAAATAATTCAAGGGAATCAGCAGTTGACTTTTGCTTTTGTTTGTATTTTAGCCTCATGTAGAACTGTTCATTTCCACCACAAACGGTACGTCACCGTCCTCAAATATCTTTGATCTTGACTTATATATTCAGCCGTGTCACATGTTTTTGATTGATCTTCATGAATACCCTCAACAACCCCTTCCCTCAACCTTTAACTGTTTGATGTTTCAGACACGGTCATCCGAGCTGTGCTCATCTTTGCTGAGGGTATCTTTGATGGAGAGAGTCATGTAATGTAAGTGGCCAAACCCTCCCCACCCCGATGGCAATGGGGGTGAGGGTCTCACATCTGTGAATATTGTGTTTGCTGTGTTGAGATGCGGCTCGGTACAGTAGAGGCTCTTTTGTCTTTACCTACAATCATATAGCTTATCACTTAGCATAACATCTTTATATTAGGTTGCAAGCAGTTTCATGTATTAAGACTCCTACGTTATCTTCTAGGCATCCACTTAAGGTATATATATTCTTCTCTGCGTACCTTGGTTGTGTCTGTGTTTGATGTGGACAGACATCCACCTGTCAACAACCTGGCGAACAATCTGAGAGTTCCTATTGTTCCTCCCAAGGATGTACCTGTTGACCTACACATCAAGGCTTTTGTTGGCAATCGCAACAGCTCACAGTTCCATGTATTTGAGCTCACGAGACAATTACCGCGCTTCTCAATGTATGCCTTATCACCCAGCACTGCAGACATCCCCAAGCCGAAAAGCTCACTTGTGTTTACCATTAATGAGCGCATCAATAGGGTAGGTCTACCAATCCAAAACAAAACCATTGTTTGTGACAACCCTTAATGAGCATATTAATAAGGCAAGTCACCCTTAACAAAAACATCAATCCTGTTCCCCATTTAAGAGCAATTAACTGGACTTGTTCTGTATTTATTCTTAATGAGTGATTAGCTTTGTTTGTTGTTGTTTATTGTTTATACCAGGGAGTTGTTTGTGTATGCAGGTGGTGATGTGGATCAATTCCAACTTCCTCCTTCAGGATGACATAGTCAACGAGGGACAATTCAACATCCGGTTCATCTCACTCAGAGGCTCTGGCCCGATCTTCATCTCCATGGAGACATCCGGGCAGGTGAGTGCCTTTTAAATGGGATGCTGTATAAGGTGTAGTAATTGGCTGTAAGCCAGTGCTTTGTGTGGGCTCCTATTTTTCATTTTTTACCAAGACCTGCATGGATGAAAATTTACATTTTTTTCAACTGATTAATTGAGATAAATTTATTGAATTTTTTTTCATTTGCCGAAACCCTTTTTTTCTTTTCATTTTTTGCTTTTGGTAAATGTGTTAATGAAGTACTGTAGTATTGTTGTGTGCTCTTTGTGCAGAGTTAGACATGCTTGACAAGTGGTTGTTGGAACCTGTTTTCTAAACTAACCGACTTGATCCTGCTCTGTGCCTGTAACACCTTGTCTAATTTTGACCTCACTTTCTGTCTTCAGTGTGTTCTGATTGTCGTCTGTTTGATCTCTATTGTTTGATCTCTATTGTTTGATCTCTATTGTTTGATCTCTATTGGTGATTTTCAGTCAACCTCAAGCACTCCTTTCCTCTCCCTGTCTAACAAGGTACCTCTGCTTCAATTCTAATGTACTAATCATTGGTAGTTTGAGTGCCCTGCAATCACAACCTCCATGATGGTTGGGTTCATTGAGGGTGTCTCCTATTTCCTCTATGTTGTGAACTAATCTTCTTTTATTTAATTTCCACTCACTACTCCCATTTTCCATTATTATTAATTTGAAGTTAGTTTACATCACCTGTAATTAGCCAACACACACTGAGGAATATCACCCCTCATTTACAAACACTGCCTGGTGTCAAGAAGATGGTGTGCCTGTTGTGAGTCTAACTCCATGGAACACCAAAATAGATGGTCCAAGTCTGATCGTTTCCAGTTATTGTTCCTGCACATTTAGCCACATTTAAGATGAGTTCATTATGTAGACAATGCATGTATAGTTGTTGATCCATTTTTGAGCCCCCTTAAGCCAAGACTCATCCATTCTATCCAGAGACTTTATACAGACAACTAAAAGATAATTTCTTGACTGGAAAGGAAACTAACTGAAAGCTCAAACCTGCCTCACAAGCAATGTTTCTGTACCAGAGTGTTGTCACTTGTAGTAACGTGTTCCCACGTCAATCCATTATGCTAGCATGTTTGGTGTGTACCAGTTCTAAATATAAATAAATATCAGTCACACCAATACTTTAAGAGAGGGATGACTTGAGCGTCTGTGGGAAGAAATTTTGATTGGATTTTGAGTGGAAGACAGAAATGCATGTTTAGTTATTGCATTTGCATAATTGTAGCTTCATTTGCCATCTACTGTTTTCAAACTACACATATTTCCCATCATATAAGTGGTTAGGGTCACCAGTTCATGGTTAATGGGAAAACAGTTCAATTCCACAAATCCTAGCAGTTTACCAACCTTAACACCCCTCAGTCTTTTATTACCCAGATAATCCAAGTTATTACATGACACCCATGTCTATGTATGGTGGGTTCATTGTAAGAGCTACCCTGTGTGATGAAGGTAACTATAAACACAGATGATATGGACCTGGCTGGGGACCTCATTCAAGCAATGGCTTCCTTCCTCAACATAGATGAGCTCCAGACGATTGCTGACTTCCCTGAAGACATGGAATCATTGAGAGTGATACTTGTCAAGGTGGGTGTAGTGTGGCAAAGACTGCACGCCTTCTACTACAATCACTGTTGCTCTCTAGGTATATCTACTTGGTTAATGAAGTGATCTATTAGACAGCATTGAATTCGGTAATTTTGGATCACGAGTATGGTAAAAGATTATTTCAGATGTGCAAACCAACTTTTTTCAAGGTTTTTGTAACAACATTTTTAATTATCTTACATAAAAGAAAATTCAATACCATTTTGACAGCCTGAAGATCTAAGATAGAAGAAATATTGTTTACCTGTGTTGCAGGTTGATGAATTCCATGCTGTGCGACAACGTTTGACAGCTGAGATGGCGGACCACTCTAACCTCATACGTAGTCTTGTGGTGCGAGCTGAAGATGCCCGCATCATGGGGGACATGTGAGACGCGTCATCTTTTCTAGTCAACAATGGATTTTTTTTCTTCCAAAACCGGTTACTCTTATTAATCCACTAGAGACCATTTTACACTCACAAAATCAATCGGTTTTCTTAACGTGTATAGTGTCCAGTCAGACTTGATTGTACTTTATTCCAAGGCGCCTGATAAAATATCAAAGTCAATAATCCACATGGTGGATGGTTACTATCAACTCGATGAAGAATCCATCTCTCTGTCACTGATTAAGTTTTGACCCGTTAAGGTCTATTAATTTTGTTTTATTTTTGTCTCTTTATGGCCCTCTTCTGTGGTAAATAAGTGCTAAAAAGATGCAAAGCTATCAGTTACATGTAGCACATGAGTAGTGTGTTATTGTGGATATTACAGGAAGCACATGAGGCAGGGGTACATGGAGTTGTACAACCTCAACAGGGACCTGATTAACGGCTACAAGATCCGCTGTAACAACCATGATGAACTGCTCCGATGTCTCAAGGTCGTCAACCAGACCATACAGAAGGCTGGAAACCTCAGGGGTAAATCTTCAACAATACCTTCTGTACATGTCATGATCCTATTTGAAGTGGAACTGTGTTGTATGAGGTGTGCATGTAAGATCTTTTGAGCCTAGTTTGGGAGCTAGTGCTCAATCTTGACAAGGTAATTGATCTGACGGTTAATCTGTGAGGTATGTGTGTGTGCATGTGTGTGTGCATGTGTGTGCTATTGAGTGTGTGTTTGCATTTGTGTGTGTGGTTAATTCTTTCTGCCATTTTTAAGTCCTGAGGTGTTGAAGTTGAACCTGTTCTTCAACCATTGAGCCGGTCATTTCAAATCAGTCGCAGTTATTGGTGGTGTTTGATTACTATGTATGCTGTATCCTTTGTGTGTGAGCAGTTGGTAAATACAAGACGCAGGTGGTCAACTCATGTCGTGCAGCTATCAAGTCCAACAATGTCAGTGTGCTGTTTAAGATCATCAAAACAGGCTCGTCCTAATTAAACCAGACCAGTCACATTCACTTTGGTATCATGACCCAGAGATTAGAACTGGTTTGGCAAGAATTTAGTGCAATGGCTGCATGTTTGCTTGCATGGATTGCTTTGATAATGACAGGCACCCTTTCAACTTATAAATAGCCTTCACTTATTTATGTTATTGAGGGGCACTTGTTTCACCCATGTGAAAGGATGCTTAATGTGTCATTGAGCTCAGTGACGTTTAAGGTAACAATTTTGTCAGTTGTGTAAACCATCAACAAGTTTGACTTTATTAATAATAATTGGGTGGCTGCGTGATTTCCTGTTTACATATGTTACAGTTTCGGTAGAGTAAATGAAGTATCTGTATGAGCTGCTGGTATTTATTGATGTATTTACAACATGAGCATCTGTTAAGGATTTGTTAACCTCTGAATCTCCATACGTGTTTTATATGACATGATCTCTTTGTGTGGTCTATTCCGTCCAGTGTTGTGATGCAACTCATATGATTTGTGTTACTCTATACAAATTACTTTTGGAATAATGTATATAAATTAAACATTCTCGTGTATCCATTGTTTTAATGTCGTTCACATTTCAACATAATATTCTGAACATTTACAAGACTGTCGTACATCACATTCAGAATAACATTGACATTTCACACAGGGTTTCAATCAGATTTCATAAATAAAACAAATGGAAAATGTTCAGTGTACAGATGACCAAATTTGAATAATGGTGATGTATATTCCTGCCAAAATATATAGATCACATCAATTTCACACCACTTTTTTTCTCAAGCAAAGACAGAGATCATGAATACAATGCTATACCACATATATGCAAATAAATTTCTGTCAAAGATAGACCAATATTGAGCAATGTAGATGAAGATATTCAAATCAAATTATTTTAATATTGCACTTGAAGCCAATGAGTGAGCTGAGAAATGTTGCTTACACTGACCAATGAAAGAGAGGAGAGTCGGGCTGCCTCCATCTGCTTGAACTACTTACACTGTATTTTATGCTTATATGGGCCCTGGGAATGTTGACCCCTTCAATTATACTGTCACATAAGAACACATTAATGCATATATGATGATAATAAAAGCCTGATTCAGTGAGTAGGTTTCTGGTTGCAGAGGAGTATTAGATTCTGTAGGGCTGTCAGGGTTGATTGTGCATTTTGTCCAGTAACCAGATTGCGATCTATCACAACATGAACAACACCGGGCTCGCTACCTGTACACATGCAAACCAGTGCTCGAATGAAAACAGCAAAGTATGTGGACGGCCTACTTAACAGAAACATGATAGATTTGTGAACTGTGATCAACTCTAGGTGCCACACTTCATAGGGCTATATCTCATTTTATTTAATTTATATTTACTCCATGTATTCAATTTTCAAGAATTTAATTAACGAATGATTAAACATCCGAACATAAGCATATATACATTTACTTGTGTATCGAGCAGCATGATCTTTAATGAAGTCCTCTGGTACTATGGGAATGGTCGATAACTGGGAGGTGTTGGCCAACTCAAACACAGAAGTCTATAACAGAGAGTCACTTGTGAATGAAAAAAAATCAAAAAGAAATATGACAAGATATTATGATTAAGATACTGACCGCAGTCATACTGTAGCTGTCAAAGAACCAGGCACCATTGTCCTTCTTGGCACAAAACAGCCCAGATACACCCATACCAACAGCACAAATTGGCTCTGAACAGGTAAACAATACAGCAACATTATTTTTATAACAAAATGCTGTTTATAAGACTAGCATAGATAGCAGGTGGTTGTGATATCATCCATTTTGCCTGGTTTTTCCAAAATGTACTGGGTAACACAAGGGTTAGATGGGATGTTTCGTGAGAGTGAACAGTGGCATGGCTCTGTAAGAGGCAATTCTATTAGGTACTGAACAGCAGGCAAGGGATTGTATAATACAGTGTATGAAACAATTTATCAACTCACTTTTATCCTGGATGAAGTGAGACAACAGGGGTGATAGATGCACATCATTGGCCAGATCATTGACTGCCCCAGCTGAGTGGGGGAAGACAATTGCTGAGAAACGCCGAGCTGTAACATAACATCAGACCATGTCACCAAACATATACAAAAATATACATGAGACGATAGTCGCAAACAGCAAAATGATTGCAAGGTAGGCTGCAGTGCAGTTTACCTTCTATGGAGTCAAAGCTAGTGGGCGTTGAGTAAGACTTGGTACGGAAATCAGCAAGCCATCTTCTGCTATTGTCATCTTGATCAACAAACTCAACAGGCCTGCCCTACAAAGGATGCAAAGCTCAAAGATCAAAACAGGCCTGCCCTACAAAGGATGCAAAGCTCAAAGATCAAAACAGGCCTGCCCTACAAAGGATGCAAAGCTCAAAGATCAAAAACCCCTGTATTTCATTGCAACAAAATCATAACGGATGATAAATAATTATTGTTGTGAATAGTAAACCTGCATCGTTTTTCTGATTAAGTCAAATTAAAATCACAATATAACTTATAATGCAGTTTTGCAAAGCAAAGTTCTTAAGTTCACAGATGCTCAAGTCTATCTGTCGAGAAGGGAATTTGTCCCATGCATCTTGTGAGCTCACTGAAAGAATTGACTTTAGTTTTAGTCCCATGTCATACAAGTTGGTACAATAGAAGATAATGACACAGCAAGAAAAAGCCTAATTCCAAAAGATGCACTGACTTGTGGTGAAGCCAGCTGCACATTAAATGCACTTTGAGCTAATGTGAAGGCCTGGATGAAGGCTGGTCCCGACACACCTACACAAGACATGGTCATAAAACGGATAGTCGTTGTTGACAGCCACAGTTGACAAAAAGATCAAGCACAGCCATGGAGATTATCCTGACATGAAAGACACAGAAAATGATGGAGTGAAAAATGTCAAACACTGTTTCCATAATAAAGTTCCCATTGGGCACCCAAACCTTCTCACTATATAAGAGTATATTAGCCCTTCAGGGCATCTTTATTGATGTTCTGCAGTGTTGGAAGCCAATGCTATGCCAAACAAATCAAACTTCCAATCATACACGATGCACACACATACGAAGAATGAATTTTCACATTTATGAATGTTTTTCAACAATTTAAGTAAGATTCTGTATGAGATTTCATCAAAGTGAATGGAATCCATCCAGATATATGAAAGTTCACATCTCTGACATAATGTTTGTTTAAAGCGTAAGTTGAGAATTTCAAGGTTTATGAGATAATTGATTAACAAGGGCATAACAAAAATAGTACAGGAAGTGAGGTACCATCTTGATACCTGATCCAATTAGATAAGTAGGTTCAGAATATAAAGTGTGGGCTGCTCAATATATAATTGTTGCTATTGCTTTGGATAGCATCTTTGCAGGACAGTTTTGTAAATATCACGTCCAACCAGGGCTAGTGATCCTAAGCTGGCCACTCCTTCTGAATCATTTGCAGCTAAAATTCTTAGTGAAAACAGTAAATATTGACCAGGAGGTACAGTGAGTAAGGCAGGGTAAATTTCTAGGCAAGGCACTCAGCCCTGATGTTCTGATGATCTGATGCCAGTGCAGATATGAGAGATCGAAATTTGTAACCAGTGCAGACGCTGTCAGAGGTGAAGATTCTTTGCCCATGTAAGTTTCACGCACATCGGAAGCTTGTAAATAACCATAAAAGCATATGGCGATTTTATGCTAGTATTTGTAAACAAATCTTCTTTCGTAGCCACAACTATCGTCACACTATCTGTGCCATAAATGAGTAATTTCAAATCGAGTAGGATTTAATTGTTTGGCTAGCCGATTGGTCATAATGCATGTACATGGCAGCTCTGGCAGCTCTGGCAAGGTGGGCGTGACTGCTATCTCCAATGAGCGATATTACAAACAACCGGTAGTTAACTACATAACTATAATTGAATCTTACGCACAGGTACGATATGTTATTTCATACATCATAACTAAAATGAAATATACGATTATTGATATCAATCAAACCTTCAATTGCGCTAGACAATACAAATAAACAACTTTGACGCGATGATGACATGTTTGTTTTCAATGGTTGACAGATGAATTTGGAGCTCCACGAAAACTCATCACACGAACAGGTATTAGAGAAGGGAGCACGGGTTCTAGCCGCGGGAGTCTACAGTTCGACTGTAACGTATGTGTAAGTGTTGGAGCATTCCAAAATCTGAGACTAGTGTTAATTCACCAAAATTGGCATGTTAACATGTACATTAGCCAATAAACTATCTACGGTGGCACCGAAAGACACACCTAAAAACTGACTGTAACAATTGACTGCGTTATGTGTTATCATAATAACACATAAGCGTTACAGTCAGTATAGATAGATTCAAGTGCATCCTGGAATTGAATCCACTTCTTTTATTCTCCTTAGCATGACATGCTTGCTTTCTAGTTTGAATAGAGTCAATAAACATCAGGTTCTTCTCACCAATAGCGAATAATGGGTTATCATATGTAGCTTTTGAGTTTCCCAACAATTCGATAATATTTTACTGTGTTACATTTGTTGAGATTGTTTACTTGGATAAAACAACAGGCCACTGTGATATCAACCCGACGTTCCCATGGATTAGTATTGCTGTACTATGGGTTTCCCTTATTTCTCGGTGTAAATGAATGAAAATTCTACGTTTCAAATCCATCTATACTGGATATGTCCTGTGATAAAGCAAGATTCATAAATAAACAATCTTGCAAAACGTTTGATATTTCAAGCCATGTACATTGCACCCAAAATCACAAACAATTTGTGTAGATAAGAATATTATATCAAGATATCGAAGACAGAATGACTTCTTTACGATCGATAGTCATTGCAGCCAACACGAACCACAATGTTCGAATTCATACACTGCCACCGTATGTCAAATATTGTTTTGTTGATGATGTAGAAATATTCTCTCCCAATACGACTGCATTCATTATGACTTTGGTTGCTATTGATATGGTTGCTGCCATTTGAAGAAAATCACACATTCTGTGCATGCAGAGTAATTTTTTTTCAACTGCTCAATATATTTCATGCTGATGGTTGAACAGGCTTAAACATTTTGTACATTTTTGCATAGCTTATTTGTAAAGCTCAGTTTTGATTTGCGTTCGACTTAGTTTCCAAGTCTCGGATGAATTTCACGTTTTGCCGCACCGAAGCAAACTCTGTGTATGACAGGTAGCCGTCCTCGTCCAGGTCTTCTTCTTCCAGGACCTTATCAACGCGCACTGTGAAGAAAAACATTACCCACGTGGTATAGGTCTATATACAAATATCAAACTAACACTAAACAAACATCTAAGCGTACACGCATACCCACAGGTAAACACACACACATGCATATACATGCATATATATATATATATATATATATATATATATATATAGAGATATATATATATATATATATATATATATATATATATATATATATATATATATATATATATATATATATATATATATATATATATATGTGTATATATATATATTACATATATATTGCAATTGCAGTAACCAGATTGTCTTTACGTAGTTTTTAGATCGCATATATATATTACGTCCGCAATTCGTGTCTTGAGTTACGTAGCAGAATGATACGTATATACGACGCATTATCGGTATGTATTTATTACGTAGAGGTACTACGTACGCGAGATACGTAATAACAACGTTTTAACTACGTAATTACCATACATAACCTAACGATTACCTACGAACTACGTAGTACAGTGTACACTGTACTACGTAGTGCGTACGTAGTGTGTTGGCTGGGTATATATATATATATATATATATATATATATATATATATATATATATATATATATATATATATATATATATATATATATATATATGTGTGTGTGTGTGTGTGTGTGTGTGTGTGTGTGTGTGTGTGTGTGTGTGTGTGTGTGTGTGTGTGTGTGTGTGTGTGTGTGTGTGTGTGTGTGTGTGTGTGTGTGTGTATATAAACTTGTATGTATAAATAGTGGCATGCCAAGGGGATATTATTGAGGCTTACTACTAAGAAAGGCGGTCGCCTGCGCCAGTCTGCGTTTTATTGCCGGAGTATCCATGCCGTTCTTGATAAGTTCGTCGAATTGATGATCCATTGTGTGGGTCATACTGACCAGCAGTTCCAACCCGTCAAGCCTGTGGTCATTGTTGGAGTCATGGAGGCTGTGAACATGAAACGATCGCCCAAACTGCTATTTAGGATAGTGTTCAGATCCGGTTTGACATCAGTTGACATATATATATATATATATATATATATATATATATATATATATATAGTTGACATATATATATATATATATATATATAGATATATATATATATATAGATAGATATATATATATATATATATATATATCTCTCTATGTCTGATATATATATCTATCTCTCTATCTCTCTATATCTCTATCTCTATATATATATCTATATCTATATATATATCTCTCTATATATATATATCTATATCTATATATATATATATATATCATCGTATGGTGGTACCTCAGTAAATGTATGACAATCACATGAAAATGAGGGATTACAGTTGATATTTTTTATCATATATACTTAAAAAATTGGAAATCTAGTTCCGAGTCTGAGGCTTTGTCCAGGTCGAGCTTGGCAAATTCATCGACGTGTTCTTGGAGGTGCCTTTGACAGAAAAAACAAAGCATGAGTTCGTGAAAATAGATATTGAACACTGCTGATGTGCTATGCAGGGTTGATTGGTTAACACATGACTGGTCAAAGGGCTTATAGCTACGCCAAGAAGGCCTACTCCAACTAGCTATGTTAATGAGTGGAAGACACGCCCGTCGCCACGCGGCGCTACAATAAAATCAACAAAAGCATATGGAATTGATGATCCAACGTATCGGCGATCTGCTCACAGGTGGCGCGTTCACATATTTTGTCAGACAGAGGCGTGTTGAAAACTCATTTAATTCCCTTGAGTTCTCTACATATGCAGACATGCCGTTCTAACACATTGATACACATAATAATTCGTTTTCGTGAATGAATAATTGAGCTTACCACGATTCAATATGCGTCATAATTGTACTTAGCATTGGTTAACAGACACGAGCATACATGATGCGATGGTCACCTGTATTTCTATTTCCCGATAGCGCAACATTGGTATATCGAGAAGCGAATTCAAAAAGCATCACCAACTATGCAACCCCCCCACACCCCAAACCCACATTTCACCGGGACATACTTCACCATGAATTCGAGTAATCCATTACTTGGATATACCATCGTCATGGATTCAAGAAGTCCAATACTCGGATATACCATCGTCATTTAAGTAGTCCAATAAGCCCCACAATCCCTTACAACAAGGTAACTCCTACTCTTTGTTGCGTATGAATTCTCTCCTCTTCAAGACGTTCTTCACTTTTTCTCTCAAGTCATTCTCGTTAATATTCTCAAGGAATTTGTGGTCAAGCCCCAGGTCACTACTGTGGTCATGCGGTGCTGAATTCATTACACGACACAAAATCACAATGCACACGATATATAGCTTATTCATGACCGTTTTGTCTTATAAGGCAGACCCCCAGTCTGTAATAATTATTTTGATGCGTCCACTGCTATCCGTGGCAGTCCTAAGACGGGGAATACCTATGCAGCTATGTATTAAAAGATGTAAGCGCAATAAGTTTACTCGGGCTGGTGGGAGTTGAACAGAATCTTGATATGAGCTGAACAGATGTCAGGACCAGGAAGCGTATCTGTTATCATTCTCACGCCTAGTTCTCATTCCGCATAATCTTCTCTCTCATCAACGATCCCAACCGAGTCATTGTCTGGAATGACGAGACGCCAAGAATAGGCGTGCACTAACCAGGCATGTTTATTGATTCAGATAATGCGATTGCGAGTATTTTAGCCCAAGGACAGAGTTGACGCGGTCGAGCCTGGTCCGCCATCTTAGGTTTTCACATATATCTATCACCTCACAGGTACCAGCAGCTGTATAGCATTCTTGAGACTGTTTTTTTAAAACACCTTTTCTAAATAATACTGAATCAACTGCAGGATCTTCCTGATATCTCATTAAATAGCCTGGTGCACGTGGTCGGTATCTCATTACCCAATTCACTTAAGATGAAGTATATTACATCCTCTGTCCCAAATATAGGTTTTTGCGATCAAGCTATTTCTATATTGTGGTCAGATTTTTTCATAAAACTGTCTACTTGCCAAAACGTACTTCTAATGGAATAGCTTCTTGTTTGAGCTCGGGGATCGTTTCAGTCACTACTAACCCATCGTTGTTAGGGGCGGCGAGGACTCTGGTTTGGCGCCGAGTGTAAACACTTAAAGACGCATGGTATCACCATTTGATGTCGACTAAAAGTATTGAACTTTAGGTAACTCTTCACTACTCGAAATATACATGACTACAATCTAGCGCATTTGGTCAGTTTGTTTTTGGTGAGAAAAAAAACCCCATTTATTTTCAGCACGAAGGTTATATTGTGTGGCATATATTGGGGAAAATGGACAGCTTCAAAACAAATCCAGGGCATAAACAAAACCTATTTGTTTAGCATTATTCAGGAGCAAAAACATTCCGAGAATACAACGGTGCTAATTCACTTCCCATACTCATGACTAACGTTGAGGGTGAGGAATATGCAGCCGTGAATAAGCCGTACAAGGTCATATTCTTTGATAAACATGGTTAAATAAGCTCAGAATGTTATATTTCCTTGCAGCCTTTAAGTGAACAATATATCAACAATAGCAGCCACAAACATTCACATTCCTGAGATAATATTGGATCAACGAATAGATTGAAATGGGCAACATTGTTATAAAGTGAATTGAATAGGTACCTCTATATAGTAGCAAATCTACTCAACCCCCACAGAACAC
Source organism: Urechis unicinctus (assembly GCA_034190875.2). Classification (NCBI taxonomy): domain Eukaryota; kingdom Metazoa; phylum Annelida; class Polychaeta; order Xenopneusta; family Urechidae; genus Urechis; species Urechis unicinctus. Next base: position 23,240,625 of record CM067358.1, on the reverse strand, counting down.
TTCAAATGAGCCCCCCATATATGTTGCGTATGGTATGCTATCCACACATCGCTCTGCACGATCGACAGCACATCCCGCGTAGTTCTCAACAAACCTAAATAACGCACAGTCTGCTCCCATCGACGGACGCCCATGGAGCGAAACTCTTCTGAAATGACGTCAGATGTTACGTCACACCTGTAACTGCAGCATCGATCGTTGTGGAACTGAAATTGCCGTACAGCTCCTAGAAGATTCTGTATATCCCGGGTGTAACTCGGCATGTCATTATTTTTTTCAAGCAAAAACTCATCTCGTTCTACTTGCTTGAAATGAAGGTCCAACGCCAGTAAAGTGTCGGCCATTGCAGCTCTGCGTTCCACCCAGATTATCTGCTAGCGTACAAGAAGCAAATGACGTTGAGCGCCTACGTATGGGGCATATAAAGTAGTGAAATTCCTTAACTCAAAAAAAATATTCGCAGATCATCTTACATCGTCCATTTTGGGATACAGCTGTGTAAGGGCAAGGTAATTAGATGCATAGCTGGATGACGCTACCCCCGATTTACGTGTCTGCTGCACAAACACAAATTCTACTTGAAAGATTCGGATGTAACAAAATAAAAACATTTTATATTGTGACCTTAGTATGCCTCATCATCACTCACAATCTAATAAAGACTTACGTGTATTGTAGTTTTCATTTTGTGGCGTAGTGTCCGGATTTGACAATAGAGCGACCTAAGGTTCACCATGATATGTCGTGTGTTGGACTGCCCAGGATGGCATTGATCTTTGACTGGGGAAACTTGAGCACAATATTCCCCAGCACATGTATCCAGAAGATCAGCGTTGCGAGGTGCCATCTGGCGATCTGCTGTTTCGGGTGCATCCTTGTGGTACTGGTAAGAGTGGTGTCGTACAGTGTTGTGGGTGGAGGTAGGGACACAGTCGATGTAGTGTCGTATTACACAGAAGTACGAGCACCAGAAAATCAACCCTTTTAACAGACAGAATACTATTTCAGAATATGTTATGAATATATAGCTTCAGATATCTCGTGATTTTTTTGTGAATCACAGTTACTAAAGGTGTTGTTTTTGCTTTTTAAATTTTAATATACAACCAGTGAAAGTAATATATGTTATGATTTATCTTTTGGGCATAGACAAAATATACCCTTCAATACATAAATCGTCCATATTCAACAGACCTTGGTGTTAATTGGAAGTCTACTTACCTATGTGCTTGGATCCTTTCATATCGCTGATATTTTTGCCTAAGCAGTAGAAGTTTTAAATGTTGGCAGTATCAAAAGCACTATGAACTATACCCAGGATACTCGTACTTCTTATTTTGAACGAGATGAATTGTAATACTCAACAAATTAGAGTCAAATTGATAGATGCGATACTGACCTTGAATTTATAGGGTCACCAAGACCTATTTTGAGAGTTAAGAAAAATAACATAATTAACATATGCATCATAATCTTCGATTACTCATTATATGATCATCTTTAACAATTGGAAGCTCTAGATTCCTAAACTATGATATCTCCTTAAATGTTCATCAAACGGAAATCACGATAGCTGACGTTAACGCATATACACGTGTACCCACATTTTGAACTTTAACCTTGGTCGTGATCGGGTTACCAACAATTACGTGTGGACAAAAATAACATTTTGAAAGTGACTTCACCTTGGAATAAGATTGAAACGGAGAGAATCAACGGGTTGAGATTTTTTTATTTTGGTACATATATTTAGTCTGAAAATATTTGTCCGATGTTTTGTTTGCTCTTATGAATTTAAACCGGTTGCTGGTGGTATACAAGCACGTGAGCATCTCAACGGGGTGAACGGATGCTTGAAAATCATGTTAAAATAGCGGTAACTTTGTTATTAAGGTTACATGTTGGATGGGTGGGTCACAATACAAACATACTAATGGAATGCAATGCTTGAAACATGTCAACGAACATGATGTAGACTCCAAGCCACACACTAAACCCCACACAACTCGTTATTCACTACACTTCACAGGAGACTCCAAGCCACACACTAAACCCCACACAACTCGTTATTCACTGCACTTCACAGGAGACTCCAAGCCACACACTAAACCCCACACAACTCGTTATTCACTGCACTTCACAGGAGACTCCAAGACACACACTAAACCCCACACAACTCGTTATTCACTACACTTCACAGGAGACTCCAAGCCACACACTAAACCCCACACAACTCGTTATTCACTACACGGCACGGGAGACTCCAAGCCACACACTAAACCCCACACAACTCGTTATTCACTACGCGGCACGGGAGACTCCAAGCCACACACTAAACCCCACACAACTCGTTATTCACTACACGGCACGGGAGACTCCAAGCCACACACTAAACCCCACACAACTCGTTATTCACTAAGCGGCACGGGAGACTCCAAGACACACACTAAACCCCACACAAATCGTTATTCACTACACTTCACTGGAGACTCCAAGCCACACACTAAACCCCACACAACTCGTTATTCACCACACGGCACGGGAGACTCCAAGCCACACACTAAACCCCACACAAATCGTTATTCACTACACTTCACAGGAGACTCCAAGCCACACACTAAACCCCACACAACTCGTTATTCACTACACTTCACAGGAGACTCCAAGCCACACACTAAACCCCACACAACTCGTTATTCACTACACTTCACAGGAGACTCCAAGCCACACAAGCCACCCACTAACACACTAAACCCACACACAGGAACTCGCCACACACTAAACCCCACACAACTCGTTATTCACTACACTTCACAGGAGACTCCAATCCACTCAACTTGTCACACGAAACATGGGACACCATGCACTACACTAACTACCCCACACAACTAGTAACATTGCAGTTAACTGCAGTTACTTGTTCAGAGTAAGCTATTGGATTTGGTAAAAGTACCTAACAGCACTACTTGTAGACGGTTCGCAAGTCGATTCTCTCCACAGTTTAATCATCGCACATGGTGATCAATGCTCCTTCAAGATGGTGGGACATGGAAAGCCTCTACTGCACCAAGAACTCATACAAAGAGCTCTATAATTGCCTGCGCGAATTGGGATAAGCAAGAAGTACTTCGTTCGAACCATCCATGAGCAAATAGTATGAGGACAGTTAATAAACAAGAGTGCTGCTTGTGACACTTACGTGGTGTTATCTACTACATGGAGAGATCATGGAGGTAGTTGTTCACTCATGGAGAGATCCTGGAGATATTTGTTTACTACATGGAGAGATCATGGAGGTAGTTGTTTACTCATGGAGAGATCGTGGAGGTAGTTGTTTACTACATGGAGAGATCATGCAGGTAGTTGTTCACTCATGGAGAAATCATGGAGGCAGTTGTTTACTCATGGTGAGATCATTGAAGTAGTTGTTTACTACATGGAGAGATCCTGGAGATAGTTGTTTACTCATGGAGAGATCGTGGAGGTAGTTGTTTACTACATGGAGAGATCATGCAGGTAGTTGTTCACTCATGGAGAGATCATGGAGGCAGTTGTTTACTCATGGTGAGATCATTGAAGTAGTTGTTTACTACATGGAGAGATCCTGGAGATAGTTGTTTACTTCATGGATAGATCATGGGGGTAGTTCTTTACTACATGGGGAGATCATGGAGGTAACTGCTTACTACATGGAGAGATCATGGGGGTAGTTGTTTTAATGCATTGTTTTAACAAATATAGGATTACATTTTAAGAAGGTGTCTCACAAAGCTGATATTGGTAAAGAGCGAAAAATCCACAGTTTAACCACGGGTGGACACGGCACGCGATGAATGAAATCAATTTTAAAAGGGCGTTGTTCCTCGTTTGACGGTTCACGTTTTATCCGAGATAGTATTGACTGTTAAAAATAGATTCAATGCGTGCCTGTGGTCAAGGTTAAAGATGGGTACACGTGCAAGCGTGATAGGAACTTTAAGATATTTCGTAATGAAACACGCCATAAAAGGTCACAGCTGGTGAGATGCACCTTCATCTTCCGGTTTTCGCAAAGCCTTAAATTTGTCTACCCTTGCAAAACAAGAATGTCAGAAAATGAGTATTTTGCGAGGTGAATGGGAAATATTTCTATTAAGTGACCGTGAAAATGAGTGGGCGACATTGAACAGTTTTTAACACTGCTAATGAACGTTGCTCGGATGAAGACAATCGCATGTTTCATCATTCCAGATATTCTAAAAGCTTCTTCATAAATGATGGTATGACAAAGGCTCTTTGGTTGAGAATTTTATATGGTTTTGCAGCTCGAAGTCACGAAAATTACATAAAACTTTCACGACATCGTTTATGCATTAACGTGGCTGTGACTCGCTAAAAAGTCAGGGTTTTCTGTGTGAGAACAACTGGAAAACTTACTTTCTACGAGCCATTTTCGACGCCGCTTGACACCCCAAGTATTATTGATCACTATATAAAAACATGCTTTTCGAATACTGAACGTTTTGGCATCAAAATATGCGTGTCAAGCAAACAAAACGTATTCAGTTAACTTTAAGGATGCTCGGGGAATAGAAAAAAAATGTAGATTCCTGCGCGATTTCCGTGAATTGGAGTAATTTAGTGCAGCACAATAAGATCAATATCCCTGCCGATGTGAACGACTACCATCCATGTTGACGCGGTTGTTTTAGTTTGGCATCGTGGCCGTTTGGGGGAGCCACACTGGGTTGAATATCTTGCTATAGAGTATCTTTGATTACACTTCATCGCGTGACAATAAAACACTGTATTCCATTTTTTTTGCATGGCATGGTCGTCCATCATGTATATACGTATATACGAGCACACAAGAGTATTTTATAAGCTAGAGGGCACGGAATGTAATGCAAAAATGAGAATAATCAAGCCCAAGTATGGACTACTCTGAATCATTTGCTGCGTTTTATTTCAAGCAAACTTATGTTAAATGATTCAGCAATACCATTTACAGAACACATGCATTTCGTCAAAACAAAGTCCTTCCATTCCTTTTCTTTCACAACCCATGAAATTTTCAAAATCATTTGGTCATCTCATAACGTCCGTAGCGATATACTTGCGTCAGCACCTGGAGGGATACCGCGAAATGACGTCATTTGACGCGTGAGGCTAGTTTAAATAAGATGAACGCCCAAACCAATGACGTATAACGCCGGAGATTCCAATTTCTCGATGTTTGTTGATGTCATCGGTATTTCTTACGGATCTTTCATCTGAAAATCAATATGAAGTTGTAACCGTAGATATATCTGACAACAGCTGTCGTCGACTCTCGTCAGCATCTCATTAATGTTTATCAGTGGTCAGCTGCTTATAGTCAGTGATAATGGTGCATATAGCGATATTCTTACCATTTCATAACGGCGGAGATAGCAGGGTAAACAGGTGCTGTCTGGTATGACAGTGGCAGCGTTCAGAGCATTTGCAATCAACCAGTTCCCATGCTTATCTCACCTGGATCTTGCACTTGCCGCTCAACCGTGACAAACCTGTTGCCACTAGTAGACGCTGTATGCAGTACGGCTAGCCATCGATTGCGATCCATTCCCCTCCAGTAACGTCATTGTGCCTTCTGCCGTCAGCGTCACACGTGCTGTAATGGATTTATGTGAAGTTGTCATTCTCTGTCTTGTATTGGCATGCAGTGTGACAGGGACCATGTCACATGACCATAGTGACGAGCTGGGTCTGGATAGCAAATTCCTGGAGAATCTCGACCTCAACGATGACGTGAGAGAGAAGGTCGAGAATTTGCTGAAGAGGAGGAGCTTTGTGCGTAATCGAGAGTAGGTCCTCCTGTGAGTCGGGTTCTGACTGTAGAGCAGCGGTAACTGATACTGGCAGGAATTGAGTTATCTAACACAATTGAGATTCCAATAATTAGCGCCATTTTGGATTTTTCGGTATTGTGATTTTCGTCCATCTGTTAATACAGACACTTACAGGAGCATGTGAATGACTTCGCCAGGGTGGATCTCGACAAAGCCACTGACTCCGAACTCGACTTTCAGTTCTTTAAGTACATATATTTATTATCATCGTGGCGTGTTAATCTATGTTTGCTATTCCATTTGAATTCCAAGTCTTAATTCCTTATAAAGACGGTGGACCCGCCAATCTTATATCATCGGGATTATTCTACGCTAAAACAGTTACGGTGGCGCCGTCAGAAGTTATCACTTGTAGTTACTATTCTGTGTTATATTTTGTTATCACAACGATACCTTATCACATGGCTTTAATGTTATCATCTAAGTCATTAGGATACTACTCGAATTTTCGTCAACCCCCGCTTTGTTACGATACCACCCGATTATCGAACAAATCATTCATTAGCTCCCGGTTCATACATTCATGGCCATCATTTCTTTTACCGCCTATGAGCTAACGTTATCATAACGTCACGTGTGCTATGTCCTCTTGTGAGATTACATGATCATAGCGTCAGGCACGCTGTTTCCTCTATTGTCCCAACGGAATCATACCGTCACATCCCAGTTTCCATCCTACACGGACATAATAAGTGAGCTCGTTATGTCGGTGCCGGTGCTCGCCGAATACCAACCGGTCACGTGGGCGGCGCGTGCCTATCACCGTAAACGACGTGTATTTATTTGTGGCATTTGCGGCGCATGTGCAGTTCCATCTAGTGATCATTCCTCAAATGTTTACTGTCGGCCGAAGCTAACATATTTTCCGTGCAGGCATAATTTTTAAATGCTCAGCTATTCATGAAAAGGTGTATATTCTCAAATATTTTTCTCTACTTATTTGTGAGGCTCATGAATTTTATAGTACCAAATACAAATTAGTTGCCAGTTGGGATTTTGAACTGGTTACTCCACGGACATGGCTGTCTCTCTTAGCTCCTCAATGAACCACAAAGGCTATAGGAATATCTTATAGGAATTTCTATTGATTTATCCAATGCATTCAGCACAGTCAGTCACAAAATACAGTTATCAAAATTTCAATTATATTCTGGATTAAGGGATAAAATATATAACTGGTTAAGTGATTATCAAAAGCATAGTAAACAAATTGTCGAAAATAATGGTATAAAATGTATGTTGTATGTTACCTGTGTCCAATTTTCGGCCCATTTTAGTTCGTTCTCTACATAAATGATCTTCCTACTATATCGCATGTTTCACAAACAATAATGTTTTTGAGGACTTTATCACATACCACTTTATCAGAATAGATTTTGAGGTGATCATTAGATTTCAGGTGTCATAGATCATTTTGAGGTATCATGATCATCAATCAGACTAGATTTTAAGGTGTCATGATCGACAGAAAATTACAATGGAAAAACAACATTGAATATGTTTCGTCCAAAAAGGAGTAGGAATGATCAATGTGATTAAATACAAAGTCAAGGAACAAATATTGTGTATTGTGCTTATATTTATCCATATCTATATTATTGTGATATTATATCGGGAACAAGGCCAATTTTTTTCCATTAAGCTGATTATTTTACGGAAACTCATCATTAGAATAATCGATGGAGTAGCTATTACAGAAAGTACTAATTTCTTGTTTCACAAACTTAACATTTTAAACATTTACAATATCCACGTATATTGCATTTCATCCTTGACTTAATCATATCGTGTCCAGCCTCCACGACACTAACAATGACCACAGACTGGACGGTTTGGAGTTGCTGGCCAGTATGATGCACTCTCTGCAGCATCAATTCACACAGCTCCTGCATCAGGGCGCGGGGCAACCCTACTTACAGCGCCGAGTAGCCAAAGCAACTAAATACATCAGTCGTGAGTTTCACCTAACACGATCACTTAGACATATTGTTTCGTTTAAACACGTATCAATGCATGCAACTCAATGCTCAATTAGTTGTGCTTTCTACTTGCTTTAACATTTCAGAGTGTTTGTCTTATCTGTGGAATTCGTCTAAGTCGCAAATTCAATTAAATAATCATTAATTGTATTAAAAACATAGCATCATGGGGTTGTTTAGGTGTTTAAAGATATATCTACGTTGCTTTGATATTGAGAAATAGTGATATGGGATTTGCAATTGAATTGCATTCCACATCATATGGCCATAAGGGGTAATCCTTCTCTTTGTTTGTGTCATGCAGGGCAAGTGGACAAGATTTTAGAAGAAGAAGATCTTGATGATGATGGGTATCTGACATATACGGAGTTTGCTTCTGCCCGTAAAAGTGCGTTGATATTACAAAACCTGGACACAATGGTTTGATTAGGGTTCACAAATAATCTATACAAAAGACAGTATGAGTTCTCCGGTGGAAATATGTCCAGATTTGCCTTTGTATTACTCATGTTTCAGATCAGAAATCAAAATGTGCGATATATCGTCAATGTGCAAGCAATAAACGTGTGTTCACACAAACACATAGGGCATTATAAATCGATTTCTGGTAGCACTGGGTGGATAACACTTTTTCTAATATATATTGTAATATATTGACTCGATTTCTAAATAAAACCACAGAATGATTGGTGCACATATATGTGAAATGTTGGAAATACACAGATAGAAGCCAATACGATAGAAAGTTGATTCAGTAACATCAATATCACCAGCACAAAAAAATTATTAAATTTCATTTTCATGGTTAGGAAATATAAACCAATTGTTGGTTTGTATCGAAGGCGTACCATAGTCTTATTTGGCACGCTGCTCTTGACTCAAAATACCTTGTTTGCATTTTTTACGTGATGATGCTGTGTGTACATAAATCCGGGTTCCTCCACCACCAGTCGATATCACTGTACCAAGTTGCAGCTCCTTCAGTGGCATGGAGCATTGCACAGAGGCGGCACCAAAACTTAGTGTTGATAAATTCCCCATTCTGCATCCATTCGAAGAATTTGTTGTATTCTTTATCATGTACATTTAGATGATGGAGGTGACTTGCTAACTGTCTTGGTGTGTTGAAATCATCCACGTGAATGTAGGAACCCGGTGGGGCCACTCGTCTGTAGTCGCATGGTCTGGCTCCAATAACAATTGGTACAACTTGATGGCTGAAATATAGGCTGCACATTTCAAGCTCTGGCGCTTCACTGAATGTCACGTACGCCATGGAATAATATTTTCTTTGCTGCCGTTTGTTATATATGTAATTGTTGTTAACTTGTTATTCTGTCCCGGCTGTCAACTAATTTGTCTGTCCTTGCGGTCAACTTGCCAGGCTATCCTTGGTGTCAACTTGATAGTCTGTCTTTGCTGTCCAAATGTTAGTCTGCCTTTGCTGTCCAAATGTTAGTCTGTCTTTGCTGTCAAACTGTTAGTCTGTCCTTGCTGTCAATTTGTTAGTCTGTCCTTGCTGTAAAACTGTTAGTCTGTCCTTGCTGTCAAACTGTTAGTATGTCCTAGCTGTCAAACTGTTAGTATGTCCTTGGTGTCAAACTGTTAGTCTGTCCTTGCTGTCAAATTGTTAGTCTGTCCTTGCTGTCAAGCTGTTATTCTGTCCTTGCTGTCAAACTGTTAGTCTGTCCTTGCTGTCTAACTGTTAGTCTGTCCTTGCTGTCAAACTGTTAGTCTGTCCTTGCTGTCTAACTGTTAGTCTGTCCTTGCTGTCAAACTGTTAGTCTGTCCTTGCTGTCAAACTGTTAGTCTGTCCTTGCCGTCTTACTGTAAGTCTGTCCTTGCTGTCAAACTGTTAGTCTGTTTTACTGTCAAAGTGCTAGTCTGTCCTTGTTGTCAAACTGACCTTGCTGGTAACTTGTATGTCTCTCTCGTACTTCAACGCAGGCCCGTGATCGTTATGTAAAATTACGTTACACAGTTGGATCGGAAACTTTCGACCTATTTTTAAGAAATTTTAAAAACAAAAGATACTTACCTCAGACTATTGATAAAAAATTTCTCCGTCACATAATCTTTGCAGTTCGAATTTTCAAACGCTAAATAGAATTTATAGGTCTTCCTGAGTATAGCAAAACATTCTGAAGCGTCATTCTTCGGACAGCTTAAATTAGCCACATTCCCGAATATATCGATCGTTAAGTGGCGCTGCAGCTCACGAACGTAGTCCATTCTCCTGTTTGGAGTATCGCAATTTGACACAAACCAGGCTATCAGTTTCGTTTTATCCTTTGCATAATTCGGAGTATGTACGGTTTCTTTCATCTTATATCTATCGGCCGTGGCGGAGTGGGGTATAAACTTGGCATATGGTGTGACCAGCGTTGAGTCTGACCGGTACGTAGCCGTCCAGTTGATGTACCCGCGATTAGGAGCATAAAAAGGCACAGTGTATACCGGCGATTCTAACTGGTAAAATATCCATACTTGCTTCGTCAACTTTGTGATATTCATATATGAATTGCCAATATGTCCCTGGAAGATGATTGCATCTGATTCTCTGCTAAGACTTGCGTTGTCCGTTAAGGAGCAATGTCGAACTGGGCAATGATCGCGGCGGAATGTTGTGCCTCTCGAGAAAACACCCCTCGGGAAGCCATCGATAAGTAAGATTTGCTTAGTTTTCATCGGTGTTCCATCCATTTCACTGGACTGAGCAAACAGGTTAGCCATCTGCAACTGCTGCTCTATCCTGTCGTCGTCATCGCAACCATCGCCTCGCTTCACAGCAGAAGTCAGTAAGTGGCTAAATTGGTGAGCGCCAGTCACATGGAGATGTTGGTGGGCTGGTCTGTTTTCACGCCTCAAAGCGCCCGATAGATTGGTACTTGCAGAGTTAAATACTCCGAGCTTATTGGGGTGTGGTCTTAGTCTAATCGTACTTAGGAAGAGTCCATATAGGATCGCCATCGTGAGCATGAGCAACCGAAGTTGACGTAAAGCTGGTTGCATGACGACAGATGCACCGCCCGTGGTAGCCCCCAATGCACACTATTCCAATGTGCGACTTACGCATTACTAGCTGGCACTTTTAACATGCTGTCATACCATGTCCACCAGTTCTTATACACCAATCGATGTGGTCCCAGAAAACCATTGTAGCCCCCCAGACTGGAGATAATAGAGGGCATATTAGAGGGAACCTTATCATGTTAACATTGTTTTCCTGTCATGGTCGATCTTCTATGGCTCAGTTGACTCATAACAGACGCCCCCGAAATGGTATTGAATTATATTAATTGCACGAATGATTATTCTCCACCAGCTAGGCACTAATGCAATTACTAAGTTTACATATGGATGTTTTTAGCAGGGAAAAAACTGATGCAGACTATGCAAATGCTGGCAGATATTGTATAACACATTCACGACCTTCAACGAGTCAGATGCCTGTGAAAGGGATGCAACGAAAGAAATACAAATACTCATTTCAGAACTACTCTAGCGGTGAGGGGTACTCCAGCGTTTAGTACTTCTTTGACATTTAGTACTACTCTAGTGTTTAGTTCTACTCTAGCGTTTAGTACTACTCTAGTGCTTCGTATTAATCAAGCGTTTAGTAATACTCCTGCATTATACAATTGAGTATTACTCAAGTGCCATTTAGGCGTTATGTATTTACTCTAGCGTTAAGTACTACACTAGCGTTAAAGTACTATTCTAGCGTTAAGTACTACTCTAGCGTTAAGTACTCCCCTAGCGTTAAAGTACTATTCTAGCGTTAAGTACTACTTAAGTGTTTAGTTCTACTCTAGTGTTTAGTACTACTCAAGCGTTAAGTACTCCCCTAGCGTTAAAGTACTATTCTAGCGTTAAGTACTACTCTAGCGTTAAGTACTACTCTAGCGTTGAGTGCCATTTCGGCATCAAGTATTTACTCAGGGGTTAAGTAATACTTCAGCGTTTAGCATCACTTTAGCGTTTAGTACTACTGTAGCTTTGAGTACTACTCTAGTGTTTAGCACTACTCGAGTATTTAATATTACTCTAGTACTGCGATAGCGTTCAGTTTTACTTCAGAATATAGTACTACTCTAGTGTTAGTATTACTCTAGTGTTTAGTTCTACTCTAGTGTTTAGTTCTACTCTAGTGTTTAGTTCTACTCTAGTTTTCAGTACTACTCTAGTGTTTAGTTCTACTCTGCAGTAGTGTTCAGTTCTACTCTCTAGTGTTTAGTTCTACTCTACTCTAGCGTTTAGTACTACTCTAGTGTTAGTTTTACTCTAGTGTTTAGTACTACTCTAGTGTTTAGTTCTACTCTAGTTTTCAGTACTACTCTAGTGTTTAGTTCTACTCTAGTTTTCAGTACTACTCTAGTTTTCAGTACTACTCTAGTGTTTAGTACTACTCTAGTGTTTAGTTCTACTCTAGTTTTCAGTACTACTCTAGTGTTTAGTTCTACTCTAGTTTTCAGTACTACTCTAGTGTTTAGTACTACTCTAGTGTTTAAGTTTTACTCTAGTGTTTAGTACTACTCTAGTGTTTAGTTCTACTCTAGTTTTCAGTACTACTCTAGTGTTTAGTTCTACTCTAGTTTTCAGTACTACTCTAGTGTTTAGTTCTACTCTAGTTTTCAGTACTAGTGTTTAGTTCTACTCTAGTTTTCAGTACTACTCTAGTTTAGTACTACTCTAGTGTTACTACTCTAGTGTTTAGTACTACTCTAGTGTTTAGTTCTACTCTAGTTTTCAGTACTACTCTTGTGTTTAGTTCTACTCTAGTTTTCAGTACTACTCTTGTGTTTAGTTCTACTCTAGTTTTCAGTACTACTCTTGTGTTTAGTTCTACTCTAGTTTTCAGTACTACTCTTGTGTTTAGTTCTACTCTAGTTTTCAGTACTACTAGTGTGTTTAGTTCTACTACTAGTGTTTAGTACTCTAGTTTCAGTACTCTAGTGTTTAGTTCTACTCTAGTTTTCAGTACTACTCTAGTGTTTAGTACTACTCAGTACTACTAGTGTTTAGTACTGTGTTTAGTTCTACTCTAGTACTACTCTAGTGTTTAGTACTACTCTAGTGTTAAGTTTTACTCTAGTGTTTAGTACTACTCTAGTGTTTAGTACTACTCTAGTGTTTAGTTCTACTCTAGTGTTTAGTACTACTCTAGTGTTTAGTACTACTCTAGTTTTTAGTACTACTCTAGTGTTTAGTTCTACTCTAGTGTTTAGTACTACTCTAGTGTTTAGTACTACTCTAGTGTTTAGTTCTACTCTAGTGTTTAGTACTACTCTAGTTTTTAGTACTAGTTTAGTACTACTCTAGTGTTTAGTTCTACTCTAGTGTTTAGTACTACTCTAGTGTTTAGTACTACTCTAGTGTTTAGTACTACTCTAGTGTTTAGTTCTACTCTAGTGTTTAGTACTACTCTAGTGTTTAGTTCTACTCTAGTGTTTAGTACTACTCTAGTGTTTAGTACTACTCTAGTGTTTCTACTCTAGTGTTTAGTACTACTCTCTAGTGTTAGTTCTAGTTCTACTACTCTAGTGTTTAGTACTACTCTAGTGTTTAGTTCTACTCTAGTTTTAAGTACTTAGTGTTTAGTTACTACTCTAGTGTTTTCTAGTACTACTCTAGTGTTTAGTTCTACTCTAGTTTTCAGTACTACTCTAGTGTTTAGTTCTACTCTAGTTTCAGTACTACTCTAGTGTTTACTACTCTAGTGTTTAGTTTAGTTTAGTACTACTCTAGTGTTTAGTTCTACTCTACTCTACTCTAGTGTTTAGTACTACTCTAGTGTTTAGTGTTTTCTACTCTAGTTTTCAGTACTACTCTAGTGTTTAGTTCTACTCTACTCTGTTTCAGTACTACTCTAGTGTTTAGTTCTACTTAGTTTTCAGTACTCTAGTGTTTAGTTCTACTCTAGTTTTCAGTACTACTCTTGTGTTTAGTTCTACTCTAGTTTTCTACTCTACTACTCTTGTGTTTAGTTCTAGTTTTCAGTACTACTCTACTCTAGTTTTCAGTACTACTCTAGTGTTTAGTTTCTACTCTAGTGTTTAGTACTACTCTAGTGTTTAGTTTACTACTACTCTAGTGTTTAGTCTAGTGTTTAGTTCTACTCTAGTTTTTAGTACTACTCTAGTGTTTAGTACTACTCTACTCTAGTGTTTAGTACTACTCTAGTGTTTAGTACTACTCTAGTGTTTAGTACTACTCTAGTGTGTTTAGTTCTACTCTAGTGTTTTAGTACTCTACTCTAGTGTTTAGTACTACTCTAGTTTTTAGTACTACTACTCTAGTGTTTAGTACTACTCTAGTGTTAGTACTACTCTAGTGTTTAGTACTACTCTAGTGTTTAGTACTACTCTAGTGTTTAGTTCTACTCTAGTGTTTTAGTACTACTCTAGTGTTTAGTTCTACTCTAGTTTTACTCTAGTGTTTAGTTCTACTCTAGTTTTCAGTACTACTCTAGTGTTTAGTTCTACTCTAGTGTTTAGTTCTACTCTAGTGTTTAGTTCTACTCTAGTTTTCAGTACTACTCTAGTGTTTAGTTCTACTCTAGTTTTCAGTACTACTCTTGTGTTTAGTTCTACTCTAGTTTTCAGTACTACTCTTGTGTTTAGTTCTACTCTAGTTTTCAGTACTACTCTTGTGTTTACTCTCTAGTTTCAGTACTTCTACTACTCTAGTGTTAGTTTTACTCTAGTGTTTAGTACTACTCTAGTTCTACTCTAGTTTTTCTACTCTAGTGTTTAGTTCTACTCTAGTTTCAGTACTACTCTAGTGTTTAGTTCTACTCTAGTGTTCTAGTACTACTCGTTTAGTACTACTCTAGTTTCAGTACTACTCTAGTGTTTTAGTTCTACTCTAGTTTAGTTCTACTCTAGTACTACTCTAGTGTTTAGTTCTACTCTAGTGTTCAGTACTACTCTAGTGTTTAGTTCTACTCTAGTTTTCAGTACTACTCTAGTGTTTAGTTCTACTCTAGTGTTTAGTACTACTCTAGTGTTTAGTTCTACTCTAGTGTTTAGTACTACTCTAGTGTTTAGTACTACTCTAGCGTTTAGTACTACTCTAGTGTTAAGTTTTACTCTAGTGTTTAGTACTACTCTAGTTTTCAGTACTACTCTTGTGTTTAGTTCTACTCTAGTTTTCAGTACTACTCTAGCGTTTAGTACTACTCTACTCTAGTGTTTAGTAGTTAGTTCTACTCTAGTTTTCAGTACTACTCTAGTGTTTAGTAGTTTTCTACTCTAGTGTTTAGTTCTACTCTAGTGTTTTTAGTACTACTCTAGTGTTTAGTACTACTCTAGTGTGTTTAGTACTACTCTACTCTACTGTACTTAGTGTTTACTACTCTAGTGTTTAGTTCTACTCTAGTGTTCAGTACTACTCTAGTGTTTAGTACTACTCTATTGTTAAAACTACTCTAGTGGCTAGTATTACTTAAGTGTTTAGTACTACTCCAACCTTTGATTCTGCTATGATGTTTGGTATTACTTCAGTATTGAATACTACTCTAGCTTTAAATACTACTCTAGTGTTCAGTACTACTTTAGCGTATTACTCTAGCGTCACATCTTTCTTGAGTACACAATGGACAAAAAATCAATACATAAAGTAAACCTCACAAATGGTCTCTTCTGGGACTCTGCAGAAGCAAATGCATTCAAGGCATATATTCGCATGACATCTACATATAAGTGATATATCTGGATAACTCTGAAGCTCAAAGCGTGGACGGAGCTTTCATTAAATTCTCCATTCAAACAGCAATACTGACGGGAAATAAATCCGGTCTATTTCTTGAAACTAGAGAAACTGTAGGTCCTTCTTAATAACACTTAAACAGATAAAGGCTCGGCTTGGTAAAGTAAAGCCGAGAACAGGCCATGTGTTATCACTGTTTGAAGACATTCTGCTGGCAGTAAACATCCCCATGTCAACATAATGATTAATTTTACAATTAAGGCACAGTAAATAGGAGTATTGCCTTGGCAGTTAATCAGACAAGGGAGTCTATGTTATCATTGAAGAGGGGTCGGGAGCTATTTTAAGCGATAACCGGTCGACGCCATCAGTCCGCTCTGCCTCCATTGTCCGTTATCATTCATGAGTTGATTGAAACAGGCAACAATTGTGTTCAGTCTGAGATTTTATTGGCTAGGAAGACAGTTTCGCCTTTGAGCTGGTGTAAGAGCGGTGCGTATATTTTTGTTATCAAATCTCTCGGCTTTATTCAGAAGTGTGACCGATGGTGATGAAAAACGATTAACACACACATCAAGATTGAAGCCACTGAGATGCAACACTGAAGTACAACGAACGACAGACATTATACATCCGGTCTGCTAAAAAAGCGCCTGGTGACGACGGTAACGAGACAAGACCAATTGACTCAACTGTGCGTGTGGCGCTCATCTCTCGGGGCAGCCTCGAAGCCGCTGAACACATCATGGCAATAACAGAAAGCAAGCTGAATCATAAATGGCTTTGTTTGCGCTTTGTTTGGCTTTGCATGAGCTCACATACATTTTTTAGGACTGGCGTTGAATTGAATGGCAAATTTGCCAGAAACTGGCCATTAGTGTTCTGTGTGTGGTTGAGCTCTCTGCCGGTTTGTAACTTGGTGAATCACCCCGACATACAGAGAGTATGTCTTGAATGATATCCTCTTCACTGGGACCAGCGGTACCACTGACCCGCTAGTACGAGGCCAGGTTTTGATTACCGCTTGAGACGCATATTGACTATAAGATCTCCCAACAGAGTGATTGGATGACGATATTGTACCTTTTATGCGGCCGTTGTAGGAAGTGACGCACATGCGATATTAACACACAGTCAGAATTCATTACATACTGAGTGGGGTGTGGTGTTAATCTTGGATCAAACCAAATGCCTGTGCAATACAAAAACTACTCTCAAACATAGCATAGTGGTGATATGGTGATCTTGTGTCTTGAACATTACTTTAAATGAGATTAGCTGAGGTTGTTTTGAGACGATTGATAGGGATCCACTTAGATAATCAAAATAAAATTAGTAGATTGTTTTCGCATCGGTCGGCACAGAATGGGCAAGTTTATACAGGTTAATATTACGTGTGATCACTTATAAAGAGGGAAATGTTCCTTCTCAAACACTTGAATACATAAAGCAGAATGTTGGATATTGAGGGACAAATTATCGGCGACCCTCAAGGATCAATATTATTCCGAAGGCTTACCGGTTATCAAGTCGATGCACAAAGCCATTAGAGTCGATTACAAACATAAACATTTACAAGGTTACTCCATGTAATTATATTGGGCCCATATCAAGAGGGTTTACATTGGTTTATCTGAGATTAAACCTTTGACTTGTTATACCTGGACAAGCTCATGTTTCTGTAATTTTCGGGACACTGGTATGGCGAGAGTTTGCTAAGGATAGCTGTGTATCTATGCGACAAGCTATTTGCTCTTAGTTTTATTCTTGCCGATGGTTCTGTCATAGTGAATGAATGTTTTGAGCAGGGCGCTTGTCCATTAAGAAAAACTATTCCAATCGTAAATAGTAAATGCTGGTTATCTGCTGGTGATCTGTTATTGTATTGCGCCGATTCTAGCCTGGACAATATATAGTGACAACGTCTTGGGGAATTAACTTTATCGATTGTGCTGACCGGACAATTTGCACTCTCATGGAGTCTGTTATTTGGAGGTTGCTAATTTTATATAGTTATACCAATATTTGATAAACACCTGCGAGTTGTAATTTGTGACTACGACAATGGCAATGTTTTCCCTTACATGAACACAAATACGAACGGGAATTCGGTGGGGGGAAATAGGATGGCTTGATGGCGATACTATTGCTGTCATTTACCTTGCATTTTTCCCTTCCGGCTACAGTTTACGTCTGACCCACGAAGCGGAAGCATGTTTCAGTGAATGACATGAGAACAGGAAAGCATTCATCATCTGCGGTCACAATCCTGCTAATCCCAGCAGTAGGGTGGATATCACGGCCATGTCGACAATAGCTGTTTGGGTGGTGGATATATAACGGAAGAGTAGGAATTCAGGTTATTTACAGTTTCACTTTTAACAAATACGGGCTAATTAATCAATATTCCGATTACCATGCAAATTGATACGACAATATATATATATCCGATTACCATATATATAATATGATATATATATATATATATATATATATCTATATCAACGACTCGTGTTTGTTTACTGAGCAAAGCCATCTTTACCTGTAAATACATATAGAACCGGATTAGTGAACACCTAACTAATTTACCTGCAGCCACTCACGATCTCTCATTAACCCAGTGAGTAACGCTTAGTCACCGTGAATCAAGTCACCTGGTGCTGCTGTGTAATCAATCATCAAAAACATTTCATTTCATTACACAGGTCGAGTAGGTTGAAGGCAGGAATGTCATTGCCTTGTGTTTGCATACATGCATCGATTAAGTCATGCCACTTGCGGGCGTCTAGACCACGAGTCAATCGAAGCATTGTGTATATTGCTGTCACTGTGAACGTTCAATATTTTCAGCCAGCACAGTATATGCGAACCTAGGACGAATTGCAACATTTGTACTTTTCGATCATAAGAATTGTTGCTAAAAGACTGTAACCTTTTCCCGGTATTGGGAACGCCAAACAATCATTAATTTAACGATATCGGCGTCTTAAAGACAAACTTCGACCTTCGACTACAAATATATGCAAATGAGTAGCCAACTTGTCGATTTTTTCCCACATGAGACGCCTGGTGATGAAATGCGCCATTAACATAAATAGAAAATGTATTGAGTGCTCTACGATTACAACAGTCAGAACAATCTTAACCCTGAATGAATTTTTGTGGAGATTGTTATGAAATGTTGACATTTCTGTAAAACAGTACATTCACATGTCACTTAATCTTATGTAACCAAAACCTTAACCTTAGGTACGTTTCTAATCCTCCTTGTGGAATAATTTGGATTTTTATTCTACCCTGGGAGAGGAAGACAACGTAATCAAAAATGAATCATCAAGCGCTGTTCCGCGTTTTGAAAAGATTGATGAAAAATATGCAGCAACCGAACACGATATCAGTCTGTGGACAATCATCCATAGGGATCCATTGCCGAACATTTCATAGTCTAAACAAATTCAGATGAGAACTGCCGATTTGATGAACGTCCTTCGCCTGTTGTAATGGATCGTCTTTATGAAGCTGTATAGGACCAAACAGAGACCCGTATGTTTCGCCATGCACACAGTTCTCTGTAGCCTATATACAGAAAGTGAATGAATCACTACAGACAAAGCGGGGTCAGATTTCATCAAATTTATAAAGTTTTTTAACACTTTATATCAACACATCGACCAGCTAACAAAACCTTCGGTAATTGTGTTGGCACTAGACTGAATCATTGAAGAGTTCAATACATTTGAAAATCACCTCAGACAATCGAAGGCATGGACAGTTTCAATAAACAATCATACGCGAGTCTCTAGGAGCTCATTGATTTCTATTATGCAAACGTATTTGCTTAACCAGCAGGAGACTTTCTGCAGACGGTCGTTTGGTAAACCGCCGTCCTGGAGATAGGGAATCGACGAGCTGCGTGGATCAGGGCCATCAGCCCCGGTTTGGGCCGTCACTAAATCGATAGTCGATAAACGCAATCAACTGACAGAGAGCGACAGTGTGTTTTATGCGGCCAAAGAAAGAGGGTAATAAAAATATCAAGGTAAACAAGAGGACAAGCTATAAAAAAAAGGAAAGAACATGAAAATCATATTAAAGTACTTTTGCCCTCGATGACCTCTTTATGAACCTATTGGCATGAAGTGAACGAGGAGAGGTTCCGCACGAGGAGTCGCTGTACAACACGCCATTGACCTTATTAGCAGTACACGTCCGCGTTTCCTGTGCACAGAGCACTCATTAAATGGCTGATGTGATCATTGGAGAGATGGTCCGAGTACTACAGAGTATAACAAAGTATAGAACATACAGAGTATAACAAAGTATAGAACAAGTCTGTAGTAAATAAATCACATTATGAACCAATAGGATGGGAGAACCATTGATCTACCTAATGTGTATCTTCCCCCTCACTCCTGTTATTATCCATGAACGGCTATCGCAGCTTAATCCAACTGACTCACTCAATTTCAACAGCAAGGGTGCAACACACCCTTACCACAAGGATCCATTAATACAATTGAAATAAATAACAAAGATCAAATCTGCACTTTTACACATACTGAATACACTGAATAAATTAGGTATTAAACTCTTATTGAACACGTCGATATGAATAGACCGTTAAACTCTACTGAACGCCTAGATTAAACATAGGTTTTAGCAGAATAGTACAAGGGTCAAGTCTTATCTCCCCTCGCCTATCACTACACACCTACCGAAATGTTTCACTCCGTTACGTTAGCCATATTGAGAAAGGCAGTGCCTCCTAGCGTGGACTCCTGGCATTAGCGAACGCTGAATAAGACAACACCCCAGTCAGAGACAAAGACCGCCCTGTTCCTCATCGCTTGTATCTATTATTCAGATGACTTAATAGCCCTCTTTCCTCTCAGACCACCGAGAACGGCTGGCCTCTGTGTGACTGTTCGCGGATGACTTCATTTATTATGCGACACAAGTACGTTCGCCCGTATCTCCCCCTCATGCCTGTTGACAAGCAACAAACGGTGTTTATTCTTCGTGCCGTGTTCGTCAGCTTACCGTCCTCTTGTCCAATACCCCCCCCCCCCCCACCCCGCCCACAGCGTCGAATTCGTTTTTCAGGGTAGAAGCCGCCAAGCCAACTACCGTCAAGTGAGCGCCCCTACGCTAGGTGACAGGCGGTACGGTTCTCGTGTTGATCTTTTCCTGTCAGTTCGATAACCTCCTCTCCTCTCTGACAGAATGGAATATTGCAAATACACGTGGTTTTTTTATGCTGTCAATTCGAGCAGGCTGGAGTGCAATTCGAGTAGGGGGCTCTTCTGTTAGTCACTTTTACCCCGTAGACAGATTTTCTTGCTTTATTCCCGTCATTTCTACCTGCCAGTCATGGTAATAAGTTTGTCCCGGAGCATACCTGGACCCAATAACAGCAGTACCTGTAAATCAGCTAACATTCGGGGACGAGGACAATGGAATACGAGACCTTATCTCACCTGCTGTTAGAAGAGAAATCGCCACTTTGACCTAGTCACGGCAGCCAACATAAGCCAAACATTGGATGTCCAATCATTTACCACGATTTCTTTCTTTAGTTTAAGACGGTTCTCCATTGATCCGAGTTGAAGAAAGCAGAAGTTTACGACAATATCGTTATGTCAGCAGTGACACCATTGATCGACCTGCGGTGGATTCCCAAACGCGACATAACTTTGCCAAAAGATACCTCTTTACTTGCGCTTCCCGTTCCAAGGCGTTAATCGGACATGAGTGGTGGCTGGAATGATACTCAACAGAAAGGGATTACAAAGCGGTGTATTCCGATCATTTATTGACGCCTGAGGTACACATACTAATGAGTCGGTGTAACTTGGGGCTGATGGCCCTGTTTGCTGTCATCTTAACGTGGTGTGATGAAGGAGAATACGCAACAGAGGCCGCTGAAATCAAGCTGGCTTGGATGGCAACACGACCCCTCATGTTTAACCTATTCAACGCCTCGACTTCGCTTGGAGCTCTGGCGCACTCCGTGGAAACTATACAAAATGATACAAATTCACTGGCTGGGTATACGTTCGAGTGAGTGTCTTTATACGTACACTTAACTATGTTTATACCTGACGTTGTTGGTGTGAGTTATATTTAACAGCAATATTTCGATTAACCATTGTTGTCATGGTCACCACTCTCTTCATCTTCGAAGTCACCCTCGCCGGCGTCATCGTCATCTGCATCTTCCTGTTGATCATCATCATCATCATCATCATCATCATCATCATCATCATCATCATCATCATCATCATCATCTGCATCATCATCTGCATCTGCATCTTCGCTGTCTCCTTGATCGTCGTTATTTTCATGGTCGTCTGTTTAATCAGTTGCATCACCATCGTCGTCATCAATATCACGGCAGTCGTAATTATTGATTACTGTAGTAGTTCGTTAATAGATTACTCTTGATATTGTCGCAGTCTTCAGAGTCTAAACATCATCCTCGTACTGTATGTAATGTATGTATGTGCTCCACGTTGCTGTATTGGCATCAATGTCCCCGTCGACGATTACCTATATTTCTCCACCCCAACATCGCTCACCTGCATAAACCATCTTAATCAAGAACACCACTGGTGGTTGCCCTACATGGGACACATCACGTGATATCATGACAAGTAAGATGGTATTTGTGAGCGAGAATAACCTGCGGCGATGTAATTTAATGCCCTCCCTTCATCTATTAACCTTCTTGACTAGCTTAATGAGGCCTACTTACCACACGATTAACACGACGATGACGCTTGACGAGAGCGCTTAGCTGATGTTTTCAAAGATGGAATAAGAACGCCTGTTGTTGGAAACATACGGTGAATCAGTGCGGAACATAGCTTGATTAATGAACCAAGACAAGAGGTCCAATCAAGTACACTATGCGTGAAGTTTAAAAACAAACTAGTCTCACGAGCTGAGGATAATTTAAGTCCTCCTGACGATCGATGACGTTATAGGCGTCAAGGTCCACGAGTAATGTCAATGTCAAAAACTATCGACTTCTGTCAAAAGGCACTGCAACACTACCGGTAGCAACTGAGGAAATATCTCATAAGAAGGCGCCCAAGACACGAGAAGCACTTCATTATCGCCAAAAACTGGCCATGTGTGGAGACGGGCAGTGAGTTGGTTGTTGCCCGGTGACGTTCTCTCTCACCCAGCACATCAGATTTTCCTTCCTATATTGTCATCGCTTCACTTATTGCATTCGTGTTTCTTTGTATCATTTTCTCTCCTTCTTACTTTTTCCTTATTATTTTTCTTCGCTCCCTTACTTATTTTTCTTCGCTCCCTTACT
Source organism: Urechis unicinctus (assembly GCA_034190875.2). Classification (NCBI taxonomy): domain Eukaryota; kingdom Metazoa; phylum Annelida; class Polychaeta; order Xenopneusta; family Urechidae; genus Urechis; species Urechis unicinctus. The sequence goes on along the minus strand of CM067358.1, from coordinate 23,217,739 downwards.
TCATCTTTCTTATCTCTTCCTCTGCTATTCGTGTATTGTTGTACCATCTTTCTTTATCTTCTCTCTTCCTCTGCTACTCGTGTATTGTTGTACCACCTTTCTTTATCTTCTCTCTTCCTCTGCTACTCGTGTATTGTTGTACCATCTTTCTTTATCTTCTCTCTTCCTCTGCTACTCGTGTATTGTTGTACCATCTTTCTTTATCTTCTCTCTTCCTCTGCTACTCGTGTATTGTTGTACCATCTTTCTTTATCTTCTCTCTTCCTCTGCTACTCGTGTATTGTTGTACCATCTTTCTTTATCTTCTCTCTTCCTCTGCTACTCGTGTATTGTTGTACCATCTTTCTTTATCTTCTCTCTTCCTCTGCTTCTCGTGTACTGTTATATCACCTTTCTTTATCTTCTCTCATCCTCTGCTACTCGTGTATTGTTGTACCATCTTTCTTTATCTTCTCTCTCCCTCTGCTACTCGTGTATTGTTGTTCTCTCTTTCTTTACTCGTTTCTCTCTTCTTCTGCTACTCGTGTACTGTTATATCACCTTTCTTTGTCTTCTCTCTTCCTCTGCTACTCGTTTATTGCTGTACCATCTTTCTTTATCTTCTCTCTTCTGCTGCTACTCGTGTACTGTTATATCACCTTTCTTTGTCTTCTCTCTTCCTCTGCTACTCGTGTATTGCTGTACCATCTTTCTCTTTCTTCCTCTGGCCCCTTATAGCATCTCCTCCTACACTGGGCCCTTGTCAATAAGTCTTTCTGTCCGCAAATGTTCCCTATTTCACTGAGTAAGCTGGCCCCTTACAATAACCCCTCTTACACCTGGAGCATACACTAAAGCCGAAAAGACAGCAGCCCTTAATAAACATCTAGTGGGGATGATAGGTTTATTCCAAGTACAAATGTCATGACATCGCTCATCATGAATGGTTTATTCTCTGTAATAAATGCATTGAAAATCATGATTATTATATCACATACAGTATACGATAGCAGCGAAGGTCCCCAGCACCACATAACCCACACTGCCATGTATTTATTGGTAAATATTGGAACTTTTGTTATCGACATGTATAACATGAGGGGTATTCCTTGACATGGCTTCGAAAGTAAACAGGCTGAGGTAAGGTAAACAAATGCCCCTTTTCGTGTAGGGTGAAAGTAATCCGTTATATATGTTGTTATAAGCAAAATTGGTTTCTGATAGGGTTCGATCGTATTGGGGACAACACGTAAAGCCCATAGAATATGAAAACAATATGCGTCAATGGGTGTACATTTGGCTTATATGTGAGAATTGGCCAGGGCATTAAGCGTGAAACGTTGACATCTGTCCCTAGGAAATATGTCCCATAATGAAGGAAGTCATCAGTGTCGAAGGCCCATCAATATGACTGTCCTAAGTGACGCCGGCCCATAGTGATGACAGCTCGTAGTGACACCTGCCCATAGTGATGACAGCCCGTAGTGACACCTGCCCATAGTGTGACTCGACTGACGTCCACGATTCTGTTTCTGCTCAGTATCAGATTCAAGGATTCGGCATGTGACGCCAAGCAAGCCGTGGGCTCCATGTTTGACTATCTGGAGGATGAGTCGTGGGTTCCCGATGTCTTCTTGGGACCAATATGCTCGGGAGGTACGAAAACGTAAAAATATATTATTACCATGATAATTTGTGTATATGTATGTTGTTGTGACAACTCATTAATACATGACGGTTATGTTGTTGATGATGATGATGATGATGATGATGATGATGATGATGATGATGATGATAATCATGATATTTGTATATATTAATGAGTAAATAAATGATGATGATGATGATGATGGTGGTGGTGGTGGTGGTGGGGATGGTGGTGATGATGATGTGATGATGATGATGATGATGATGATGATGATAATGGTGGTGGTGGTGGTGTTGATGGTGATGATGATGATGATGATGATGATGATGATGATGATGATGATGATGATGATGATGATGATGATGATGTTTGTGGTGGTGGTGGTGGTGGTGGTGATGATGATGATGATGATGCTGCTGTGATGATGATGATGGTTGTGGTGGTGGTGGTAATGATGATGATGATGATGATGATGATGATGATGATGATGATGATGATGATGGTGGTGGTGGTGGTGGTAATGATGATGATGATGCTGCTGCTGCTGCTGATGATGATGGTAATAGACTACTCATGTAGCCTAACTTGTTACAGCTATGCAGCCTGTAGCTGAAGTAGCTTCTTACCTCAATAAGCCCGTGTTCGGCTGGATCTCCAGCGACCCTCCTCTCGCTGACAAGTCAATCTACACAACACTCCTGCGATTTCTCTGGCCCATCAACAACCTCGGTGAGATCCCCCGTCATGTCTACAACTGATGTGGCCACTCTCAAACATCTGGGGTAGTGCTTCATTCATCTTCGAGTCCCTATCGTAAAATATCATTCACCTACGACTAACATTCCCGTCTTCACTCACCTCAAACTAATTCCATTCACCCTTGGATGAACCATTCACTAAATTGATAAGCAGTGATATGGGGGGAATGTCAGCTTACTTAAGTTTAACAACAAACATATTTAAAAAATTGTAAACGTGCCGTAAAAACGCTGATAAGTTATATTCGTAAGAACGCTTTTATTGAATGATGTTTATAAATAATTTGTTTAGAAAAATCATTCACGTTGGATTTGTGCGGGGATCACGAATGGATGACGTGTGTTACAGGAGAGGGGCTTGTGCTCCTGCTCAATAAATTCAACTGGAAGCGAGTATTCCTGATCTCCACGACAGGCGGTGATTACGGCGAGTTAGGACGCGGACTCCGCGAGGTGCTGCTGCAGCAAGGAGACTTCACGGTCTCCAGATGGGTCCAAGATGTGGAAGAGAATCCCACGTCCGCGCGAATACAATCCATCTACGACCAAGTCAGGCGGGAAGCCCGCAGTGAGTCCACAATAAGAACTGATTTTCACCGAGGTCTTACAAATGACATCACATATCTTAATTGAAGCGTGATTAAATTGACACGACGGGAATCATTAACATCAATTGGAAGGTTCTATATGACTACAACGAATCGCACGAGTTAGTCAATTGATTAAAGAGTTGCTCACTTGCAAGGATCAAGTCAGAGGTGGCTGAACTAAGCTAGGTAAGTGGGTCATACTGGTTTCAGTCGTCATCTTGTGTACACCACTTGACGAGGTGAAAGATTGGGCCCTAGCGGCGTATAGCAGCAATATGCACAAGGGAGACTTCGTATTTCTCTACACCAATCAGCAAACAGCAACACAGGATCTCTATAACATCATCATCAATCCTGATTGGCTGAATATTGATGATGACAGCGAAGTCAGACAGGCTCTCTCCAACTTTTTCTTGGTAAAGTTTCATATTCTAATTATAATCTTTACTTAAGTAACTCCAATCCACTACTCTACTCTCCGGCTAGTTGAATATTTTGTTAGGTAATTTTTTTTTCCCACAGATGTTAGCCAAAACACAACAGTTTGATCTCACCAACTCATTTCTTGCTGACTTCAAGACAGCTGCTAACAGCAACGGCTGGCCCACTCGAATTCCCTCAGTTCCGCCAGCCGATGTGAGTATGTTATCCGTTAAAGTATCAGGCAATTCGCGAAAATCGTGTGATATTACGTACGGAAGACATAAAGATACGAGAGCTTGTGACCTGCTTTTAATGTGTGCCTTAGCCTGGCTTCTATTCGCTCTTCCTGTACGACGCGTTGCGGGTGTACAGTCGCTTTGCGACTGAGACAGGCAGCATCAATGATGGCTCAGTTCTCTTCAACGCCGCAAGAGGCAGTCTAACAACAGGTGACTGCCTGCTACGCATAATTAATATTGCAATCATAAATTGTACCTTAATAAACTGCACTGAAATATATACTTCATGTGATAAATTCATGAATGTGCCACAGGCGAAAAAAAATGCATCTTCGCGTGAGAGCTCCGTGGCTGAACTGAGATGGGTGAATCAGCCAAGCTCACCACACCACCATTCTCGTCTGGTCTTTAATTGTACTTCTTGCTGCAGGTGGCGCCACCGGTGACATCGTGCTGGACGATGCATGTGACCGCATTCCGGACTACTATATCTTCAAGCTGACGGCCGAGAACCATTTCGACGTGGTAGCATCCACCGTCACGATGCTTAACGGCTCGACGCTGATAAGAGTTAGCACCCTACCTCTGTTAATAATGCCGTATCGTGCATTTGACATATATCATTGTATACAAACTCGAGGGTGGGTTTTCATATGTCCCATGCGCGGGCCAAACATTGAAACTTGCAGATGCTTACGGATGCTTAAAACAGGAAATGAATCAGTGAATTGTATGGAGGGGGTATGATATACATAACTTACTAAGTATTGATATATTAGCCAGTAAGAAACTCTTCGCACTGACTGTGTCACCAGAATCTCGACATTACTGGCGACATTATTTGGGGAGACGGGGAGACGGGCGAGGTGAATGCTCCCCTTGATACGCCAGTGTGCGGTTTTGACAACGAGAACTGCCGTGAGTTTGTGATGGCTCAGTATGAGCTACATATATATATATATATATATATATATATATATATATATATATATATATATATATATATATATATATATATATATATATATATATATATATATATATATATATATTATATATATTATATATATATATATATATATATATATATATATATATATATATATATATATATATCTATATCTATATCTATATATATATATATATATATATATATATATATCTTATAAGCGAGCTAACATAACAATTGAATAATTGGCTTGTGGATGTAATTGAAGTAGTAAATTATCTAATTGGCTGATGCATGTTAATTGGTTGATGTGGCTGGTAAACTATCTGGTTGACCGTATGATTGACTGACGAAGGTTGTATCACATCTAATTGACTGGTCGAGATTGAAACTTACTATAGCGAAGATTTATATGGAACATTAACGGCGTAAAACTTACTTTTTGTAGACCCTTGTTTAACTTTATGTTTTGTTTTCTCGTCTCCAGCCAACTTGGTATTGTACATTGTCCCACCTGTGGTAGTCGTGGTGGTGATCATCGCAGGTGGAGTTGCATTCGTTATCTACAGGTATCTTGCATTGATCCCCTCATTTGACGATTGCATAACGAAAACTGTGAACTTTTCTTACTGATGAAACTCCACTTAAACAAACATATTGCCATGCTGTTGTCAGAAAAATCTCATACGAAAGAGACCTAGCAAACATGACGTGGAAGTTAAACTACGATGAAATCAACATCTACACCGGAGTTCCTGGCGCGGTAACTCCCTATACATCATAAACATATATGCGATTTGTGCTCAAAGTGAGACATACAACGCACACCTAGCAGAGTGTGTATACTATGATGTTATAGAGATGTCACCTTGCAATGATCTTCTTCACTAGGCGAGTTTCCGAGCACAGAGCATGCAGCTGCGGAAGTCGAATGCGTCGATTGCAGAAAGTACAGCGGGGCAGATGTACGTGACAGCCGGTAACTACAGAGGCAATACAGTGGCCCTCAAGGTGGTCCATAAAACCAAGGTGGACCTCGACAGGCGTCTAAAAGAAGAAATGCGAGCAGTAAGTGCATAATCATTATATTTAGGGATTTAGGGAATTGTTGGCAAAGGATTACATACACACTCAGTTTACACAGCCACTGAACTAAAAGGCTGGCCTCTAACGTCAAACACCGTTGTACATAGGTTGTATATGAAGGTGTATCATTTGATGACTAAGCTCAAAATTCAACCCCCTAGATATCCGTTCGTTGTGTCTTGTGCAACGAAATCCACATGGGTTTGTTGATATTGATATTGAGGGTAAAGAAAACACTCTAGACGAGGAAATGTACCCAACGATTAACCGCATGGCAGGGGCGGCAGCGCTTATCAAAGTGTATAGAGGTGGATTAGCTATTATGTTTCCGCGCGACGGGGTACCGAATTTTTTCGGCGCTCCTCGACTTGTTCGACGGGTTTTTGGGCCTGCCACTAAATTCACTTTTTATTTCCATGGCTTGATACTTGTACGACGGGGTATGTTTTTCAGCTTCAATCTGTACGACGGGTTATACATTTGCATAATACCTTGTACGACGGGGTATGCTTTTGGCCATTTTGACCTCCCCTTGTACGACAGGGGTACGAGGGAAATTTTCGATAACCCGTCGATAGAACCCCTATCCAGCCTCTTAAGGCCAGAGTGCCCCCCCCGGGGATATAACCGGTTTGATGGATAACAATCAAATGTAGCATGAAATAGTATCATCCGACGATACTCACTTGAATAGCAGCGCTTATCAAAGGTTGAAGGCCAGTTAGGCTCTTAGTATGCTATACTATGTTTTCTCTCAAGTATCCGCGCACCAACATCGAATTTTGTGGGCGCTGTCCGAATAGGCTTGGGAATTGGTGTAGTGCTTGAGATTCAAATGTGGCCGGGTTCTCAACAGCCTACATCATTCACTCTTGGCCAATTAATGCAAAAAATTAACATTTATCACCATGTCTTGATAAGGATTGATTAGAGTGCAGTAGGATTCCCGATTTGGACTGCCTGATCATCCCCTTGACTCTGTCACAGGTGTCATTACCTGGAGGGAAATAATCACCTGTGTAATAACTCTGCGTTTGGGATACTGCATCAAAGCTCTATGACAAATTCAACTCGATGACTCTTCAGGTCTCAGAAGTGAACTCAAAGTTAGTAGTATACATTTGGCTATTGCAACGATAAAATGTAGCATGTCCGATTAATCGCATCGTAAAGGACATATATCATCCTTGAAACTGTGAATCTGAATTCAACTTATAATTATTGAATACCAGTCAGTAGCACCATTAACGCAACTGAAATGATGTCAATACGACAACCAATTTCACTCTGACGTATCCGCGCTACCAACAGTTCCTGATTTTTATCACCTGTCACGGCAGAATAGGCAATTAGAAATTGTGTATGTCTTGTGTAAAAAGTGGTGGGTTTTTTTTCCCCCCAGGGTTTAGCATATCTCCACGAAAGTAAACTACGAGCTCATGGACGCTTAAAGAGCAGTAACGTTCTCATTGACGGGCGCTGGGTGTGCAAGCTGACTGACTATGGGTTGAATATATTCACAGAAGGTCAAGCAGAAATTGCTTTGTTTCTCTTCCCACTACAGATGCGGAAATATCTGACCATGTTCAAGGGGCGCCTGTACAGTGGCGCCATTTTGATTTTCGATTACATAACTCAATTGTCACTTATTCATGTTAGATTTGATGACACGTTCGCGATAAGTTCTTATGACAATCTGGTGAGAGTGGGAAGTTTTAACTAATGGGCTTATGAATCACCGTTTTTTTTATTAAGTTGGAAAAGCCAAAGGTAAAGTCTTATATTAAAAGCACTAGATCGTATATGCAATGATCGAGGTTATCAAATCCTTTAAAAGTATAAGGGCATATTGACGATACAAAATAAAGACCTGATCTTCACTGTGGTTATACATTTACTAAAATGACGAAGTGAATGCAGGGGGCTGATTTTCCAGCATCTTATACGGAGATCTTATGAATGTTGAATAGAATTAAATCAATTCTTGTAACTCTTGGATCTGTTCTTTTAGTTTGATCTTTAGGTTTCAGTTCAAGTGTCTAGATCTATAATTATTTGTCTAATGAATGTAAGATCGTGTAGTTTTAATAATTAGTGATAGGCAACATGGTGATTTTATATTGCGTTTGATTGGTCGGATAAATGGAAAATCATCTTATGCAATATTTGTATATTACAATTGTCATCCAATTTATCGAATGAGTTCAATGTCTTGTAGTTACGAATCATTATAATCTTATAGTATTAATATACATCCTTTGTAAACGGCCATTCGTCAAGAACAATTATCACAGTAATCAATTCGTGTTTCAGAGCTCCTCTGGTTATCCCCTGAGGCCCTCCGTGAGGTAGGTAACGGGGCTGAGGACGAGGAGGGAGAGAAAGCAGCATTACCTCCCTCCATGTACAGCTCCACCACCCCTGCCGCTGACATGTATGCGGCCGGTGTTATCATTAAGGAGGTCATGTGTCGTAATGGACCCTACACGGAACACGAGGACGTCTTTACACAGCTGGGTAAGTAATTTACGTGCTCCTGTAGGATGAGGAACAATCGTGCCATTGATTTACAGAGAACCATTACCCGTCCTTGAAGTTACATGGTTAAAGAAATGAAATAACAGTATACCGTGAATTTACACACTTGACACAGACTAGAATTTCCTATGGAGAAGCTACTTAATGGAATCGAAGTTAAGATTAAAATAGTTGTTGACGATGTTGTCAGAAATACTGATGAAGATAAAACACCCAGCTAAGAACGCTGATGGACAATTTCGACCCAGCTTGACGAACTTGCACGAGGCGTTACAAACTGGTACTGTAGTCGATAAATTAAAACGGTTAATATGTGAACTCTGGGCAGAAGATCCTAAAAGCCGCCCACAAGCGCCCGCTGCACTGAAGGCTATGTCCAAAATAAACCCATTCAAGTAGGTACCACCCTTTATTCATGCCGTTATTGATGTAACCAGTTTTCCATGTTAAAATTGGTCATTATTCACGCCAATGTTACAATCAGCCCAAAGATCATCCCAAAGAGAAATTTATTTTAATGGGCGCTTTATAGAACAGGTGTTCAT
>CM067358.1:23201484-23203984 GCA_034190875.2 Urechis unicinctus | reverse complement strand
TTACTGCCAGTTCAATCTCTGGATGCGAATCCGACAGGGATATCTTGTTTTTCCCAAGCAGCCAGTAGGTCGTCATGGTACCCTTGCCCTGTAGATGAGCAGTCCCGACAACCAAATGCTGAATTAAAAGATGCAATCGATCGCTATTTTCTCTCGTGCTTAATTCAGTTGGACCTACGCTTCAAGACAATATGCAATGTAGATTTACCTTGATGCTGACCTGACCCCGTTCTTCTACTGCATAACCGCCGTGCTTTGAGAGAACCTGTTGACTCACTGAGCTGATGTGAATCCGCATAGCTGAAAACATATCCCAAGGAGTGCGCTTCATTACCAGTGTACCCCGAATGTAGTTATGTAGCTTAAGGGGACGATGCTGAAATTTTACACACGTTCTCCATGAGTCTGCATGCGCGATGCTGTGTTCATTGTGTCACCGAATAGACAGAAGCGCGGCATGGTCAGTCCCACTACGCCGCTCACGATGGCACCTGTATGTACACCTGTAAACAGAAATGAACACTAGCGTAATTAACTTGTTTAATTACCGTTCATACGCATGTCTACACATTCACCAACATTTAGCCAAAATACACGCACGCAGAGCCACGCAGAGGGAGAGAGAGAGAGAGAGAGAGAGAGAGAGAGAGAGAGAGAGAGAGAGAGAGAGAGAGAGAGAGAGAGAGAGAGAGAGAGAGAACGAGAAAGAGAGAGAGACGAGAGAGAGAGAGAGAGAGAGAGAGAGCACAGCGCATATACACATACATATGGTAACAAACACACACGCACACACACAGAGGGAGGAGAGAGAAAGAAAGAGAGAAAGAGGGGGGGGGGAGAGCACCAGTTCCGGTGACGTCATTAACTTGCTGCATAGATTGTTATTTTCTTCTCTGTATAGTCATATATCTGGTGTCCTACTAACCGACAGTTACAATATAGCTGTGTTATAGATTTGGGTAACATTTACAGGAGTTCAGTACCTATTCTGATGCGCATGCGGTGGTTGGGCTTGTTCGGCACCTTAAACGTCATCATCCCTCTCATAATGTCCAGAGCGCAGTTACAAATCTCAACCACGTGACGGTCTCCATTCTGCACCGGAAGTCCGCTCACCAAAACATACACGTCACCCACGGTCTCCACCTGGCAAACATATTATTATGAGCTGCGAGAATCCATAGTAATGAATTCCGTACACTGAAGGGGATTCAGTCATTAGAGCAACATAGTGCATATCAATACACCTGATTAACACACGTGATGATTATTTGTTGGAACATTGAAGGCAAAGCAGTGGTAGTAGATCAGTACACACTGAGCCCGATGTGAGCAATCGTCACCTTATAGACGTCGTGGCGGGCGATGATTTCATCAAACAGGGTGTAGAGTCCGTTCAAAATATCTACAACCTTATCGCATAAAGAAAAATTGAAAAATCATCCATGGAACGAAAGAAGAATAAATTATTAGCACCTTTTAGCCGACACGCACCTGAAGTGGGCTGCATTCACCAGTGAGATCATCAAAACCATATATATCAGAGAAATAGACAGTAGCTGAAACATAGCTTTCTGCTGACACAGTTCTACCAGACCTGAGATCCTCCGTGACAGATCTGTAATGCCCGAATAACATACTGAATGCAACATCATATATAGCATACTTACAGCACTGTCAGAAATTACCTCACCGATTTTTTATACGCCGAACAGCGCTGATGTGGTATTTCACCCCACATCGCCTTGATGCACAATACTACACTTCCAGTGACGTCAGAGGCTGTAGACAGCTTGTGGTGGATGTCCGTCAGAGGAGGTCGAAACTCCGGACTCCCTTCAACTCCCATGGCACGGACGCGATATACTATCTCTGTAGACATTTCTGTTCTAAAAATTACTTTTCAAGGCGGAATAAAAAATAAACTGTGAGAAATACATATGAAGCAATATATGTGCAAGTATGAGATGTATTTCAAGCTCTTTATTGGTGACATTACATGCCTTTATCAGTGAAGCGATCTTCTAGCTCCGTGTAAGGTCCGTTCCGGCTCATTACTTCCTTTATAACCACACAAGCGATGTACAGCGATGGGAAGCGCGCTCTTATGGGTGTTTCAGGCACAACGCCCAAGCCTAAATCGTGGCTCGCCTCGCGGAGAACTTCCGGGGCTGTCCAGAATAGCTCTTTATCAACCGAGACAGCGACATACTATCAGAGAATGTATATTTAGGTATATGTGTAAAAGGTAGGGGACAACCCATTGGTTGCAGTTCCTGACTTATATTTATATATTTTTAAAAATATATCCACTGAAAGGTAATACCAGGAACACCCTACGGCGGCAGAGTTTATCATCCATTAGCTCTCAGGCTAAAAAATCTAACTCGTTGCAATGTGGAAGCAAGGATAAGTTATTGTTAATAACATTAAGAAATAGCTTGTTTATTCACTGCATCTTAGTATCATGGCTGTCGGGTCGGTGGCCGAGGGTGAATAG